>CAWUFW010004141.1:1200000-1617438 GCA_963921515.1 Calotriton arnoldi
TGCATTCTATGCCCTTGGACGGATCCCACACGTCGTTGGTGCCATAGACTGCACCCATGTTGGCCTTGTCCCACCACAGGCCACTGAGCAGCTCTTCCGCAACCGGAAGCACACGCACTCCCTGAATGTGCAAGTGGTGTGCCTTGCGGACATGGTCATTTCCCACGTGTGTGCAAAGTTCCCAGGCTCGGCCCATGACGCGCACATCATGCGCAACAGCATATTACCACGACTGATGACCAATCTGCAACAGGACCGTGGCTGGATTGTCGGTGAGTATGTGGAGTTGTGTAGCGTGCTGGCTTAAGGATGCTGTCTACTGTCCTGTTTGAATTGCAACGGTTCTCTGTGTCCCTCACGCCCAGGTGACTCGGCTTACCCGAATGGGCCCTGGCTGCTCAGTCCATTACGAAATCCTCGGACCCCAGCAGAAACCGCTACAATGAGGCACATGGGAGGACCAGACTTGTGGTCGAGCGTACCTTTGGCCTCCTCAAGTCCAGGTTCAGATGCCTGGACTGCACCGGGGGTGCGCTGGCGTACTCCCCACAGAAGGTGTGCCAGATAGTGGTGGCTTGCTGCATGCTGCACAATCTGGCTATTCGGAGGCAGATCCCTCTAATTGTAGATGATGGAGATCAACCAGGGCCCCAGCCTGCAGACCAGGACAGCTCGAGTGAGGAAGACAGCGGAGAGGAGGAAGCTGTGAATGTCCGTCAGCAGCTCATCGCCCGCTACTTCACTTGACGGTGAGTGTCCATGTACGACGGATGATGTGGCTGTAGTTGTGCAGGTGTCTGTGTGCTGTGTCACGGAGGCCTTATGTTCACTGTGTGCTGTGTGTCAATGGTCCATGTCCAGGTTTGTATGCCACTGACGGTGGCTGTGGCATTGTGCCCTATTGCTCTGTGCGATGTGTGTACATTGCTTGTAGTTGTTGACATGTACTGTGTGATGGGTGTGTGACACACTCATTGAATGTGCTCCTGTTCTGTCTTCCCCCCCCTAGGTCCCTATAGCCCGTCCTGTCCCATCGCCATGCCACACATCCGATGCTTCTCTGCTCAAGGTGGCGGTTGATCATCGTTCAATAAACACAGTGCACAGACAGCAGTTTGTGTAAAAGGTGCATTTATTTTCAAATGTGACATGTCATTGTGTGCAAGGTGATGACATGAGTGTTGCGTGCAGTGACAATGAGCTGTCGGCCATGGCTGCGTGATGCTCAGGGTGTACCCACTAGTTCTATGTCCCTAGTCCAACAGACACATGCCATTCTGATGGTTGTGTGGGGTGGGATCGTAGTCCAAGTCAATGCAGTGGGTGGTCAAGGATGGCTGGCTGCCTCACTTGCGTCTGGAGCGTGCGAAGTACTCCCGGGACATCTGTTTCCACTTCGGACGGCCCCTTCCACGTTTGGGAGGGGGGGTGTGTGGTGGCGACCTGCTGGTGGTGGGTGAGGTGTGCTCACTGGCTGTGGACGCAGGGGAAGTGGACACTGCTGCCCGACCCTGCGCCCTAGCAGGTGGTGGCAGAGGTGGTGTTGCTGGCCTTGCCTGTGACCCCACCGCCACCACCAGCTGGCCCATGAGGTCCACGAGTTGGTCCATACGGGACACGAATTGGCCCATATGGGCGTCCATGGACCTCAACACCCCCAGGACGTCCCGCGTGTCGGAAGCAGACCTGGCCCATTGTCCTTGGGCCTCTTCATAGGCTCCAAGTACTCTGGCCATTTGAGGCAGGGCATGGCTCCCAGGGGAGGCTGGCGTTGGCCTGACCCCTGCTCCTCCTACCAGTACTGCTGCCACCGACCTTCCCACTAGCCACATTGCTCACCACGGTCCTCGCTGTGGCTCCCAGGGTGGACCCAGTCGGCCGGACCACCACTTGCGCTGGGGCTGGGGCCAGTGATGACGTGGTGGTGGTCGCGGCGGTGGTGGGGGTTGCGGCAGTGGGAGTGGCCGCAACGACCGTGGGAGTGGCCGCCACAACAGTGGGAGTGGCCGCAACGACAGTGGCAGCAGGGGGCTGTGAGTGGTCATCAGCCCTGGATGATGGGTTGGTGGGTAGGAGGGTGCCTGGGGTGCGGTTGGGCCCTGCCACACCAGATGGGCCTGCTGGGTGGTCCGTGTCCGAAGAGGAGGACAGATCCTCCACATCCGTGAGTCCTTGTTGGGGGCTTGCAGGCTGGCTGTGCTGGCTGCTGTCTCCATCTCCAGCATCCAGCAGTTCGTCACCTGTGGGGGGAATGAGATATGTTATTGTGTTGCACCTGACAAAGTATGTGTAGGTTGTCTGACATCCACAGTTCGTGCACAGTCGTGCACAGGTTTCCCGGAGCCGTGTGTGTGGCTGTGCTATTTGTTGTTGTGTGGGCATGCCAATGGGACTGTGTGCTGTGGACATGTGGCATGGGACGGATTGGCAATGCCGATGGGTGTGTTGCTGTGCTCCTACTTTTTGTGGCTCTGGTGTATGCGGACTCCAGACCCATCGTGGAGGTTGGTTTGTACTATGCTCTTGGGGTTCAAATGTAACGCTTAGAAACGCAGATGGCATAATGGGGGTCAGCCCCTGAAACGCATTTGAGATGAACTATGCTTTGGGGGTTCATATGGAGCGCTTAGAAACGCAGATGGCATAATGGGGGTCAGCCCCTGAAACGCATTTGAGATGAACTATGCTTTGGGGGTTCATATGGAACGCTTAGAAACGCAGATGGCATAATGGGGTCAGCCCCCTGAAACGCATTTGAGATGAACTATGCTTTGGGGGTACATACTGTGAGCCATGGGTGCAGAACGTGACATGTGTTGTGGCAACATGACAGTGCATGGTCTGAGGTGTGTGTATGTCTGACATACCCTGCATATTTGCTGTCTGTTGTGATTTCTGGCCATGTAATTGGACGCATTGTTATGAGTGAGTGATGGTTGTGTGCCACACGACGTAATTGCAGATGGTCCAATTCCTTGGTGTGCGTGCTGCCCTGTGCCATGTGCATCAATGCAGTGCTCGGGGGTGTGGCCCATGTTATGTGTGTTGTTGCTCACAGTGTGATGTGCGCTTCATTCACTTCTGGCACATGATTTGTCATGGGCATGTTTCTTTGCGTGACTACTGTATGTGGACCAGCTGTTCGGATGACATACCTTTCATGTGACTGGGGCTGTCGGATGAGATGGATGGTATGTTGTATGTGCATTGTGTGTCTGTGTGTTTGATGGGTCCAGTGGTGTTCGTGTGCATTTATGTTGTTCCACGCTGTTGCGTCTAGTGTGGTATGTCTTACATGGGCGTAGTTGTGGGATGTGTGGTTGACAGGCAGTAGGGGCTACATGGACAGGACTTCGATGGTGTTGCGGTTGTGTGTGATGGGTTGCACTGTGCCTGCCGTGTGGTTCTGTAATCAGTGTGACTTGTGCATGCAGACGTGGCTCCTTGGGTGTTGCTGTGTCTGTGATGGGTCATGTGGGGTGTGACTCTGTGGTTCATGTCCGTGTGCACATTGTTCACATGGTTGTGACAGGGAGCAGTGCTGCGTGTTCCTCTGCTACTAGACATGTCCCATGTGTTAGTCGTAATTCAGTCCTCATGCCTCCAGTCACCCCGCCCTGTCCAGTTTCCCACCTGCAGGTTGTTTTTGAGCGTGCACTGGACTGGATGCAACATGGTTATGGGCGGGGGGTGCTCCATGTTGCAGGTCTGTGGGGGTGGGGGCGGTGTTATGGGTCGTGGTGATGGCTGGACGCCCACTGACACCGTTTGTCCTGGGGCGGGATGTCTACCTGTCGGCTGCCGGTGTGCACTGCAGTGGCTGCTACGTGGGTGTGGGGTGTGGGACGTGCTCCTCCTTGCTGTGCTGTGGGACTATGGGCCTGGTGGGTGTTGTACTTCAGCTGTCCCCCCTCCCACCCACTGCCTTTGTGTTGCGGCTACTTACCTGTTACTTGTCGGTTAGTGCAGCTACGGCTGCCACATGGGTGTGGGGGGTGCTCGTTGTGGCGCTTCTGGAGTACTAGGGGACCTGTTGGTGGTTACGTGGCTGGCTGGGTGTACACATGCCCCCATGGTTTTGTTAGTTGATATGTTTGGGCTGTGTGTGTGGTGGTGCCTGTTGCATGTGTGAGTGATGTGTTGTGTATTGTGTACTGGACATGGGGGTGTTTGTCCCTCTGAGCTATGGCATGGTGGTAGTGCATGTGTGTACATAGCGGTGTGCTGGTATACATTTGTTTGTACTTACCAGCCTCCACTCCCCTGGTAATCCGGTGAGGATCTCCGGATGGATGATGACTCGCACCTTCTCCTCCCACGCTTTGAAGGTCTTGTAATGCGCGGGATTCCCTCCGCCAGTAGTGGCAGCCAGCTCTCGATTTTTGCTCTCCTTCTTCTTGACCAGGCTTTTGATGTCGTTCCACCGTTTGTTTATCTCTCCTCTGTTTCTGGGTATGGTCCCGACTGCATTGACCTGGTCTACAATTCTGTTCCACATTCTGTTTCTGGTGGCTAGTGGTGTGTGCTGGACCTGGTTGCCATAGATTTGTGTGTGCACCTTGACGATCTCGTCGACCATGACCGTCAGCTCAGTGGAAGTGAACTTGGGCATTCTGTGTGATGCCATGGTGTTTGTGGTGCTGGTGCGGTGTGTGATGTGTGATGTGCAGGGGGTTTGTGGTGCCGATGTTTGGTGGTGGTAGTGGTGGTGGGTGTGATGTGTGCGTATCTGTGGTGTGCTGCTGTCCTTGCTGTGTCACTGTGTCCTCTCCTCTCCGCTTTGCAATGTTGCAAGGGGTTGTGGTCTGTGGAGGGGCTGCTTTTGCACTTACCTGTTTGGGTGTGTCCTGATGGTCTGTTGTTTTCAGGTGTGTTGTGGCTGGTGTTCTGGGCTTTGTAGCTTATTTGTTTGTCCTGGGGTAGTGTGTGTTCGGGATGTGTACTTTGTCTGTGTATTTGTGCGTGGGTTGCTGTGTGGACTTGTTTGCCATGTTGTGTGTGTTTGTTTGAGTCCGCGGCTGTTTCTGTGCAGGGACGTGGCCGCCATGGCTTCTGCCGTGTCCATTTTCTTCGGTGTTGTTTACGCTGGCGGGCGGTGTATTTGTTGTTTTTCCGCGCTCATGTCGGTGCGATCGTAATTTCACGTGCGGTGTCTCGACCGTGAGGGCGGGCGGTTTTCTGTTGTCGTGCGTCTTTCCGTCCGTGGCGGGCGGTTTGACTCCGACTCGGGCAAGGGCGGGCGGTGTTTGTGTTTTTTCTGCCGCTGGCGGTTTTCGGTTCGGGACATCATGATTGCTGGGTCGGTATTCAGACGGTGTAGGCGGGCGGATTTTTGCCGCTTTCATGGGTGGCGGATTCTTTTACGCCCGGTATCGTAATGGGCCTTTTAGTTTGGGAGGCCCGATATTCTTTGAGAATAGCACCCATAGTTTGTTTAAGTTTTAAGGCAGCTTTAGTAACATGAAGTTATCATCGAGATTGGTGCTTCCTTTTCTTTCTCTGACTGCAAAGTTAGAGGATTTTGTAAAGTGAACTATCTGACAATCTTGGTGAGGTACAGGGAGTGTGAAAGGAAAGGATGTCAGTTTTTTTAGCACACAACCTTTAATTACCTGTAAAATACCTGTACAAATATTTCAAAGCATATCAGCAGTTAGGAAAGCACAAATTAAGAACATATTTTTGTAATTTTGAAATGTGAAACCAAGATTTTAATAGGATCAAAACAAGTCAAGACACTACTTTATGTGCAAATGGTAAATACTTGCTGAAAACAGATTTCCACACATTATCCTTTGTGCGCTATGTAGTTTTATCAGTAAAACTGCATGTCAGTGTAAATTTTGGGGCCATTTCAATGAAAAATGTGCAGTTTGTAAATGACAGTGCACTAACACACCATGCTTTAGTATATGTTTGTGACAGTGTGCTCCAAAATGCACCACAGCCTACATGTCACACCCTTACCACTCTCCTGCTTAATGGGCATGACTCATTTGCTATGAATACAATGCAAGCCGCCTTCTCTACATGTATGTGTGTACACTTTAGTGCCTGTCGATGCCTCAGGACTGCAGATGCCTTGCTTGCTTGCTGAGCCCCAGGCAAGGCACCACTCTTAATCAGCATTCTATGGTGCAGCAGCCTTGATGGCTTTGCAGCATTTGTTTTAGCAATGCTCATTATCCAGGAATACCATATTGTCTTTGAAATTCTATTTTTTTACCTGCATCTCTGTGATTTGCAAGCAAGTCAACATTTGATTTGTTCAGAGTGTGTGATTAACTTCTAAGCTATGCTGGTTGCTTTTTCTGACACCTCTTGTTTGGAAGTAACATTTTGGCTTCAGAAGCATTTTACAAATTACTTGCTGAGCCTTTTTAGAGGATTTTCTAAAAATAATATATTGTGAATCTAATGCAAGCCGCCTTCTCTTCATGTATGTGTGTACAATTTAGTGCCTGTTGACGCTTCAGGACTGCAGATGCCTTGCTTGCTTGCTGAGCCTCAGGCAAGCCACATATTTGAACGCCTGGGAGAAAGCAGATGATGTATCCCCCAGACCTAAGAATGATTCAAGATCTGATGAGGTAATGGGTTATTGTGTGTTGGAGGCTGTACTATGCATGAGGAGGCACTAAATTTGAGCTGATAGCCTCACCTTTGTCTTTTGCATGCCAAAGTGCCCAGGCAATGGGGTTGTGTCGGTCACAGTAAGCTCATTGACCTCGATGTTAAAACATGGCCTCTTCCCACCTACCATAAACTGCTCCAGATCTAGCTTGTTGTGTAAACTCCTCCTGCTCATGTAGACAGACTAGGGAAGCACAGCCTTTCTAAGGCTGACAGGAAACGCCCTTATTTGGGATGCTGTCTACTCTCAGACTCAGGCAGATCCCCCTAAGGCTGAAGCTGGGACCCCTCTTAGCCCCTCTGGAATCATAACTTCCCTCATACTGAAGTAGACTTGTGGTTTTTTCAAGAGCTTTCTCTCCTATGACTGCAGCTGGCCTTCAGGCCAGTGTGGTTTCTAGATTATCCCAGCCCCCTCCATGGACAGAATTTCTAGCATGCCTCTGTTTTACGATCAGAGTTTCTTCTTGCTAATCAGAGAGCCCCTTGTTGCTGGACTGCGGTTAAGAGAGTCGCTCTCTTCCTACCAATTGGACCCTTAGAACTTCCTCCTATGGGCTAGGTCTGTTGTTGTTATGTATTGTCCTTAACAAATTAGACTCTCACCATGGAAAATCTGTTGCTGTCCTCTAGTGAAGTTCTTGTAACCACAGGAGGGAGGATGAAATCCAACGATTTATTCTTAACATGTAGCCACATCAGTACAGGACCCCATCCACATTGATCATTTCAGCTCTAACCTCCAGTCTACATTTGCATCACAACAATCTCCCCTCAGAATCTCGGTACACAGAGGTTCTACATTCTGCCTATGAATACTACACACCTTCCCCTTTATAGACGAACATATTTACAATCCACATTACATCATTGCAAAATAATACTCAAGAACAGACTCGGGAAAAATTTCAAGAAAAATTCCCAGTCCACTTTAAACATACTTCTGCAAATCAACAGGTTTCTTACTAACAGGTAGAATTTTCCAGGTGGCTTGCATTTTATCCAAAATACATGAATCCCCAAATTTCTTATCATTTGCCTTTTCACCTTTGTCTCATTGGAAGCAGGAGCAGACTCCCCTGGATTGTATTTTGCTACACTGCCAAGATTCCAAATTCTATAATAATCTGTTTTGACAGCATTCTTCAATAGCTTTATCACCTTCTTAGGCTGACTGAACTTAGAGACAATTCCCTCTTTACGAGGGTTCCTCACCTTTACCCAGCCACCTTCTCTTACATCAGTAACCTTTACTGCATTGCATTTGTCAAATTCCATTTTCCTTTTTACCACCTTCTCCATTTCTTTCTCCTTCCAACTGTCATCACAGAACTAATTTTCCATCTTACCCCAAAAAATTCATTCACCCACTTGGGATACATAATACAGTTAGGTAACCTCTCCTGAAATACCAAGAAGGGTGTCACTCCCATAGTAAAATGAGTTGTCATCCTCAACAATTTCACCTTTCTAATCAGTTCCTCCATCCAATTCAAACCACATGCCAAAGACTGTTGTATTGACTCTTTCACTACTTTGTTGGAACGTTCTATCACGCCATTAGATTCAGGATGATTCAAAGCTGTTTTCCTATGTTTTTGCCTTTTTCTAAAAAAAATCTTCCATTATCTTTGGCGTTAACTGCACCCCATTATCAGTCATTAGGTGGAAGGAAAAGCTTGCCTCTCAAATTACTCTTCCAGAAAACTGGACCAACTATATCTAATGCAATATCAAACCATGGAACTGATGCGAACTCATGTACCACCAGGGGTTCAGTCCTCCATTTTAAAGCCTTGTCACTGTTGACACACTTAAAACACTCCCACACTACTCTTTCTATCTTCTTGTCCATTCCTGGCTACCAGTATCCCTCTCTGATCCTGTCCTTGGTTTTAGAAATGTCTAAATGACTCTCATGAGCATCGTCCATTAACCTCTCCCTCAATTTATGTGGTGGAAACCGCTTACGGCCTCTCATGACCAACCCATCTACCAAAGAAAGTTCATCCTTTACAGTCCAATAACACTTAACTTCATCATTACAACCCTCCTTTTTCTTCCAACCCATTCTTAATCACTAGATAACTGTCTGCAATGTGGGATCATCTTCAAGTTCTTTTCCCCATTCTTCCTCTTGAATGATTCCACCAGTAACCATGCAAACACTGACCACATTCTCACCAGTGTTATCACAAATGAATTTGCTATTCAAACCAATTCATCCGAATTACCCTCACACAGTCTCGAACAACAGTCCGCTACTGAATTTGTCATTCCTGGCACATATGATACCACAAAATCAAATCCTTGAAGGGCAACCATCTATCTTCGAATCCTGCAAGAAATGTAATCAATGCCTTTCTTAGTAAGGACTTCCTTAACTGGTTTATGATCTATTTTAATTTAAAGGCAACAACCCCATAAAAACTTCCTTAATTTTCTTAGGGCCCGATTCACAAAAATAATCTGAGACAAAATCCTAACTTTACGACTTTCGGTATTCACAAAGGGCATTTAGGAGTAGTAAAGTTAGGATTTTGTCTCAGTTAAACTTAAGTTTTGGTCTTAAGTTAAACTTAAGACCAAAACTTAAGTTTAACTGACACAAAATCCTAACTTTACGACTTTCGGTATTCACAAAGGGCATTTAGGAGTAGTAAAGTTAGGATTTTGTCTCAGTTAAACTTAAGTTTTACTTAAGTTAAACTTAAGAGCAAAACTTAAGTTTAACTGAGACAAAATCCTAACTTTACTACTCCTAAATGTCCTTTGTGAATACCGAAAGTCGTAAAGTTAGGATTTTATCTCAGATTACTTTTGTGAATCGGACCCTTAGTGCCTAATATACCGCTGGGGCCTCCTTTTCTATGATGGAATAATTAACTTCCACCCCTCTCAAACTATGAGAAATAAGCAGACAATTTTTTTCTTGTCCACCTGCCTCCTGTAAAAGAACAGCATCCAGTACTTTGGAATTGGCATTAATCATCAAGATAATAAACTTTCCTGGTTCAAATCTAGCGTGTATAAGCTGTCAAAGTATTCTTATGGAGAGAAAGAAGAGAAAAAATTTACATTTGCTCCAACTTCCAATGAGGTACAGTCAAGTAGGTCTAAGAAAAGAAAAGAAAAAACAATATTAAAAAATAGTTCCCAATCCAAAATGGCCGATGAGATGAGATGGTGTCTTTATAATTTAAGAGTTCTTTTTCCCAATTCAAAATGGCAGCTGAGATGGAATGATATCTTCCTGCTCCAAAATGGCTGCTACAATGAAGATTATTTCCCAATTCAAAATATCTGACTTGAAACTTGACAGTCACACGAAGGTCAGCTCATAGCACACGTCACTCCGCATCCAACCAGGAAGTGCTGAAGACACTAACGCTCAAGAGAATAATCCTTTCCTCACTTGTGCTCCAAGGCCAGGGGGCTCGAATAGGCTGCACTCGAGAGTCACGGTAGTAGAAGACTGAAGAGCATAATCAGACTGCGCGGGAGCACACGAGGGAGCAGTTGATGGAAAGTAACTCAAAGGAAATGATAAGGGGACAACACAATATTTGTGAATCCAATGCAGAAAAATGAATTTACGTAAATGTAAAATCCAGAAGTATGTGCATGGTGTTGAGGTCCTGAAACACTTGTTGAGTTACCTAGTGGCCCCAATGGGTTGTTTGTTCTCTGCTTGTCGCCAATGTGAAGTTCTAGTAACCACAGGAGGACAGGATGATATCCAACAATTTATTCTTAATATGTAGCTACTGTAGTACAGGACCCCATCCACATTGATCCTTTCCACTCCAAACTCCAGCCTACATTTGAATCACAACATTCTCTCTCCTGAACCTTGGTACACAGAGGTTCTATATTCTACCCATGAATACCACACCTCCTTAATGAAATAGGGGTCTGTCATTGCAGATTCTGAATGGTACATATGAGTATATGAGTAACAATTCTTTAGAACTATTTGGAGTTCACCAGAGTAGGCAGACAATAAAAAATTCCCTTGAGCTGCAAGTCAGTAATTCAGCCCAATCCAGAGAACCCCAACAACTACGACATCGGAGGGAATACTAACTGCTGGAACAGATACAGGCCTCTGTCATTGCTCTGGAGATAGTGCACCCCTGCCTCACGTTCATGACAACAGACTTACGTTTCTTTACTCCAACCCCGCTCAGCACATGACAATCACACTTATGAGCAGGAGGGATACCTGTGATGCAAAATGAGACCCAGAATAAGGCTCTGTGATTAAGAGGAGCACACTATATGTTCCTTTTCAAGCATGACTTCTCTCAGCTCACTGGGCTATAGAGGACTGACATTGGTGGTAGCAATTCTGATTAAAGTGGCAAGGCCGGCTTTTACTTGTCCATACTCAGGAGAGTTTCATACAGGCATCTCCCACCTCTTTACATTTGTTTTTCTGTCCTCTACAATTAGGACCATTGCCCAGCTATGTGGTGCATGGATGTTGTATTTGGGCATCTTTCTTCATATACAGAAGATGCCCTTATGAAGCATATGTGATATATGAGGCAAAAGTCACTGATTTCCATTTTATATTTGCTACATTCAAGTTGTATCTTAGATGAAGGGTTGGGGAGAGCCCAGACGGAATATGCAAATTGCAGGGCTCACACAGGACTTGAGAGAGATTCTTTTTAGTTGGGTCAGACTGCTGAAAGGGAAAGACAACAGAAAAAGTCCTTTTGAAGCTGTAAAGTTTCTTCCTCACCCTTCCTGGCCCATTTTTCACTGAAAGGGCTGCCCGACAAGTTAAGAGGTAGTTAAGTAGGGTAGCCTTCCTCCCTTGGAGCCCTTGTTATTGTGTTGTTCTGCTCCACCACGCGCACCTTGTGAGAAAGACCAAAATCTTTCTCACAAGGTGCGTGTGGGGAGCAGGCCTGAGCGGACTGGCTTGAGTGGAATAAAGGGTTAGAACTACCCAGAATAAGTATCAGAAGTGTCTGCTTGAACACACAGCTACTATGTGCAACTTTTGTAATATGATCAGCCAGATGCTTCCATCCAGTGTGCTGAGATTTCCTTTCTGGAATCTATGGTCACAGCAGTGGCCACAAGAAACTCTCTGTGCTGCAGTGATGGTGAATCCACCATCAACTCATTTTGCCAAGTTCAGAGCTAGAATGCTAGGAGCTTCACCCAAGACTGTCAAGAGAGGCTACCTAAACACTCCCTTGAGGGCCCGACAATTCAGGCGGGAACAGTGGAGATGCCCTTGCAGGAAAGAAGGCGATGCTTAGAATAAGGGGAGTCAGGAACATAGGCGAAGAAGGACAAGTCAAAGACATCTCTTCTCACCCAGGAAACAACAGCATTGCTCTGTGAGGGTGAGTCACAGGATTCCCTGCAGCTATGCCTCAATATGCATAATTTGAGGATGCCCGAAGACGAAAGGTATCAAGGGACTCAAGTCTGTCTGAGTTCTGCTATGACATCTGTGCACAATGAGGCAGTGATGTGCTGAAAAAACTTCTGATCACTGTCCATAGTCACTGCGAGAGAAAAGGTAGAGCACTGGAGAGGTACCAAACTCATGGAGAGACCTAGGGGAATCAAACTCAAGAGAGACCTGCAGCAGGATCTACCCACCTCTCATGGATGGGCTTATTTGGGATAGTGGGCTTTGTGTCTGAGCCCGAGGAAGTTTCCCAATCTGCAAGATCTGCTGATGCACGAGCACCACCACTCCCTAGAACCATCCTCAAATGGTGCTGACACTGCCTCAAAACACCTGAACACTGCACCAATACCATAGTCACTGATTGCATGCCAGATGAATGGGCTAGGACAAGGTCCCTGCCATTTTGCTTCAAGGCCCGTGCTGCGCCCAAGTGTGCGTTCCAGTTAAAATGGCCTAACAATACTGGCTCAGCAAATTGACAATGAAAGGTACTGTGCATTCGAACCCACCAGAGGGGGGACAATCTCCAAAACAGACCCATATCCTCACTGGACACTCTTCAGAGACTTCTCGAATCCCTGATTGACCTCAGGGAATGTTAAGGCGATAATAGCACAAAGAGTTCATTACAAGTTATCCCACGAAAGAAGCCTAGACTCCTACCCTTAGCAATCGCTGAAGGGTACTGGTTGTGGAACTATTATGTAGAGTATTACATTCTGTGTAATTTAAGTGAAATACTTATTTTTTGCGAAGACTAAGCAATGACTTGGCTTTACATTATTCACTTGAGTTACTTGGCTTGTTGAGATCTCAGTCTCTCACCCCTCCCCACCTCCCTGAGCAATCGTTGGTCTGCTCAACTTTGCTCCCTTGAGGGTCAAATTCTAAAACCGTGTTCTTGGTGCTTAGGTTTGGCCCCATTGTAAGGTTATGGTTTAGCACCAGGCCACCAATTGTGAATGACTCTGGTTGCTCAGTCTGAGCCCAGTAGCCCCTGACTGCCCTGGGACTCCTGAAAAAGTTCAAAACTTACTCTCACTAAAAGCGACCACCTAACCAAACATGTGTCCAACATTGGAAATGAGAGTAGAGAGCAGTTCCTCAAGAGTTTTCTTTTTTTACTGGAATGTGTTATGTTGAGGATATTGTTGATAGGTTCAAGAACAAGTTCTCGGTTTTCATCTGATTGGCAGTAAAACGTACCTGAGCTAATTGAACACAAATAGGGGGTGAAAATATCTCCCCTAATTGTGCTCTATTTATGTGGGTCTGGGCTCTCGTTCCAATGGTTGAGGGAAACTCATTTGCTTAAGCCTCTACTTCCCTGAGAGTTGCTCTCTTTTCAGGTGTCCAAGTATGGCTCAGGAAAACAGGACTGGGAGCACACTGTAAACACCCTGGGCCTCATTTATGAGGAATTGGCGTAGGGCAGCGACGCAAGTCTTCTTGTTGCGCTGCCCTAAGCCAATGTGAAAGGGCAGGAATGCACTGTATTTATGAAAGACGGTGCATTCCTGTCCCTTCCCCCAGACCTGGAGCACAATTTGCTGCCTAGCGCCAACGTAGGCACCCGTACGCCATGGTGCAAGGGTGCCGCAGTTAAAGGCAGGATTGTTTTTGTGCAGGAAGGGCCATCTCCCTGCGCAAAAACAATCCAGAGAGGTGTTTTCCTCTTTCTATGTGTGCTGCAGAACACATGGAAAGAGGAAACAACGAGGAGAAATAAAAATATTTCTCCTCATTATTCCTTCTCTGGGGAGGCGTAAGGTTTTGAGTCTGCCCCTGGTTTACGTGATTAACTAAATCTAGGGCAGCGTCTAAGTCCATGGGTGCTGCATGGGAAAACCAACTGCAACGCCCATGGAACGCCTTCTTGACTCAGAGTAAGGAAAGGCAGCGAATTATGCTGCTTTGTCTCACTCCATATTTATGAGGCCATGCAAAGCCATGCAGAGTGGCTTTGTGTCGCCTCATAGATATGATTGAGAGGCTTGCGCCACCAGAGCATTAAAAAAAAGTGACGCTCTGGCAGCACATGCCTCTGATAACAAGCCCGCCTGTTTACTCTCCTTAGTTGTCACCCTTTGCCCTTACCTTACTCCCCAGGAGCAAAATCGGGCATATTGCAGGGCTGCAGGTTGGACAACACTGAATTTTCATCAAGTGAGAGAGTGACCTGATTTAGAACTCAGTGGTTAAAGAAAACCCTCTGATTTCTGAAAGCGGTTCAACCTCTGGAAGAGAACCCACAAGGAGAATATCCTTCAAAAATATTAATTAATTATTTAATTAGTTAATTTAGTCATTTATTTATTTAGGGTGTTTTAGAAAGCTGCTGGAGGATATTCTACTAGTGGAATTCATTCCAGGTGGAACACTTTCTCCACAAACTGGAGGACATTCTTTCATCACGGTACCTTATAAGCAGGCGATACGTCTAGTTCCTTACATATTCTAAGGCACACAGGGGCTTATTTATATGCACCTTGTGCCGCTGGTGCATCACTTTTAATATGGGAAAAACGTGATGCACCAGCGGCGCAAGGGGTTTGCAAATAAGCCCCACAGTTCCTCTAGCTCTACCATTTCCCTCAGTCTATGTGTTTTAAAACATTTTCCCAAGAAGGCCAGTTAAACCTATATCTGGTGCCTGCCAGGGCTGATGAAAGTATGCATGATCTAACTGTTCAGCCTCCTGTTGCAGGCACACTTTTCACAATTATTGCGATTTATTTGAAATTCTAAATAAATGTGTGTCTCTTCCAATAGTTTATCAGTGAGTAAGTACTACAGGCCTCATTTACAAAGTTTTGACACGCAGCAGTGCAGCAGGCCATTCTGCTGTGCTGCCATGCATCAAAAGAAAAGGGCAGGAATGTGCCGTATCTACAAGGTACAGCGCATTCCTGTCCTTCACCCCTGCGCCGGTACACAAACTGCAGCCGTGCTCCAATGCAGACACCCTTGCATCATGTTGTAAGGGGGCCTGCGTTGCGGATATGATTGTTTTTGTGCAAGAAGGGACACCTTGATGGCATTTTCCTCTTTCTATGGGTGCTGCAGAATGCAGAATGCAGCACCCATAGAAAGAAGAAAAACAAGGAGAAATAAAAGTATTTCTACTTGTTGCGCCACTCCTACACCTCCCCTGGGGATGGCACACGAATCTGACGCATTCCCAGGGTTACAATTCCTCGTAAATCTGGGAATGCTACAGATTCCATGGGTGTTGCATGGGATCACCCACAGCAACACCCATGGAACGCCCATTTCACACAGTGTTCTGCGGGAAAGGGGCACATATTTACAAGGCCATGAAAAGACACGAAAAGTGGCTTTGCATGGCCTTCTAAATATGCTGCAGCACATGCTCCAGTGGCGCAATGTGCCACTAGAACCTTGTAAATGAGGCCCTACAGTTATCACCTTTTCCTTGCCAGAGTGCAAGTATCACTCCAATCATCCCATATGCAGGCCATTTTAATTAATAAAAATGTGTACTCAGTTAATGAATCAAAGGGATGCAGGCAGCAGGCAGGCTTGTACTGTGCATAACTGTAGTGTAGTTCCTATTTCCCTAATAGGCTCTGCGCATTGGAATAATATACCCTATAGATTAGACATAGGACTGAGGTCAGTATGTCCCTATCGAGTATATTAAACTTAATTACTTTGTGCCAGCTAACTCAGAGGCCACTAGAAACTCCTTGTGAACAAGAAGGGAGTAGTTTCTGGCAACCGCATAAACATGACAACTTTGTTTCCCTTTAGAATCGGAACGCTCTCAGAATCGTGGAAACAATAGATAACAGTTTCACTCAGCTAATCGTGCATGCTTAGTTTCTTCAGAGTTACACAGAAAGAATAGACGGGCGTTTCAATAAAAGGATTTATTGAACAGTCCTGTTTCTCGTGTAAGAGATATGAGCTGTTATGATCACAAGACAGTAAGCGAGATATATAATGTACAGCGTAAGCAGTAGAAAGAAATAATACTGCGCTAGCATTATCTTTTAGCTATGACACATATATTCATATACATTAATAACATAAGCTAAAAATGCGAGTACTCATAAGATGCTTCTCTAAGCTAGTTCTACCCCAGTGTACCTAACCTAACCGAAGTGTAGTGCAAGGTGAGAAGTAGGTGAAGTATTCTATAGTATGGTATGCTATAGTCTAGTATGCCAAGAGTCTGGTATGCCAAGAGTCCCTCTAGGTTCTAGTCAGCTCCATACCTTGAGAATGAGAGAGGTGGGAATCTCCTTCCGGATCTGGAACTCTAACACCCCGCGAAGGGAGTCAGGACACTGGAGACTGGATTCTCTGCGAGCAGGGATGACACCGTCTCTTCTCAGTGCGTCAGGCCAGGACACGGGCTCCTCTAAAGTCGAGGTCTCCTCCTACTTGCTTGGGCAAGGGAAGGTATATTTATACCTGGTAGGTGCCTTGGAATGTTAGCATTGACGCGAAGTCGGACAGAGGAAGACGTCAGGAATGAACCCTTAAGGAATAGTGGTTCATGCATAATAAATGAGTTCTTGGAGAAATCAATAATCCTGTGCTAGGGGAACTCCCAAGAGCTTAAGGGTCTGGTTTCTAAGAACTCGTTGTGACGTTAGGGTGGACGGATGTCGGTGACCATGCCTGTATTTGGAGTGCATGGCTAATGCCTAAATAAGGACTGGGATTTTATGCCTATATAAGGGCAATGCAAATTGTGCCTATATAAGGACATGTTTCAGGAAAGCCTATATACGGACACCTAAAGCGGAATACAACATAACCACAGTTGAAATATAAATAGATATTCAGCTTACTGATGCAGCAGATCAATATACCACTGTGAGTTCCAAGAGCTGGACATCATTTAAAGACGAATAGCAATGGGACATCCACCAACAATTAGTTGAGGGGTCATCCGAACAGCTCTCTATTCAACCCAGCTGTCGAAGTGCATTAAAAAAAGGTATGGGAACTGTGAGGCATTTTACATGAAAATGGTGCAGCGTAGTGCAGCAAGCAATTTTGCTGCACCAAGCTGCATACTTTTCAAAACGCTGGGATGCGTCATATTACCAAGAATATGGTGTATCCCTGTGCTCACCCCTGCACCGGTGCTAAAAAAGCTACCTAGCACCAACGTAGGCACCCTTGCACCATGGTGCAAGGATGCCGGTGTTGCAGGGATGATTGTGTTTTTGCAGGAAGATACACCTTCCTGCACAAAAACAATCATTAGTGGCATTTTGCTCCTTCTATGTGTGCTACAGCACACATAAAAAGATCAAAAAACTAGGAGAAATAAAAGTATTTCTCCTCGTTGCACCACATTAACGCCTCCTTATGAAAGGCATTAGTTTTTGGCGCTGCCTTAGATTTACAGATCCTTGTAAATCTGGAGCAGTGTTAAAAAGCAATGGGAATTGCTGGGAACATCCACAGCAACACCCATTGCACGCCCCTTTGCCACAGAAAACTGTGTTGCAGAGGGCCATATTTACAAGACTGTGTTAAGCCACACAAAGGGGTTTAGTGTGGCTGTGTAAATATGGCCTTTCATAGAGAGACACCAGAGCTTCAAAAAAAGTGACGCTCTGTTGGCGCTAGGGGTTTGTAAATATGCCCCTGTGATCCTGAGTGCCATGGGGTGGGGTCTGTGAGCGTGGGGGTGGTGTCAAAGATGCGACTCAAAAAGAACAAAATATTCTGAAACTATTTTGTTGGTGTTTCGCTTTCAGACAACTGCACATAAAATAACAGACTACTTAAAATTAAAATAAAAGGAAGTTAAACTAATCATTGGAAATTGCACTATTTTATGTTACGAAACCTCTATTGGTTAATGCACTCACTGCAGATGTCTTTGTGTGAGAGAGACAGAATTCAATTCCGGTTGGTGAAGTGGAGAGTAGTGACTTGTGGATTTTTAGTGCTACAAGTGCTTAGCCTTCTGACCGAAAGCACTGTGAATAGTAAGTCATTATTTTAAAATTGCATTACACAGATTATAAGATTTAGGTTTAAGGAAAAATAAGTGCTTTATATATATAGATTTTAGTATTATGCATCCAGAGTGTACATAGTGCAGACATTTGTCCATGAAAAGCGCATACTCCAAAACTCAGATGGTAACATCCATACATTACTGCTCAAAAAGAAAAAATCTTTGTCATGAAGCTTCTAGCAACTCTAGGCTTTCCAAGCAGCCTTTATATTTGCAGATTAATCAACTGCACAGGTTTACATTTCAGTCAGGTAGCAGGCACCCTGGCGAGAAGGCTTCTTTAGCTTTCTGCACCCCCTCTCCTTCCCCTCGGGCTCCGCAGCAAAGGAGACCTCCTCCCTTTCCCCTTCACTGGAGGCATTTTAAATATTAGCGTTTGGCTTTTGCGGGATGGCTATTTTTTTTTTAAGTTAGAGGCACTGTTTTTGTTTTGTTACATTAAAAAAGTATGTGCATGTCATTCCCCACAGATCCTTCGACCTCTGATTCTACCACTATATTTAGAGGGAAGCACTGTTTTTTCTGACGATGGTACCTCCACCACCCCAGCCGCTTTGTGGCCGGCCCGTCACGCTCTGAATCAGCCCTCGGCCTTCCTTCCTCAATCATTATTCAGGTCTAGTGCTGCATTCCTTCTGGATCAAGACTTTGTCACAGACAGGTGGTCCTAGTGGAAATGCCAGACAGATTTCAATTATTTCTCAGGGTTATTGGGCAGGGTAATGCCTGGACTTAAAAGGTTTGGCTTGTAATAGCAAGAAAGGTGCGCTCTGAATTAATTCTCTTTACCATTGGTGACGTACACATACCGTTAAGGTGGAGGAGCGTCACCCCACTGCCTTTCAGCACTGCAAAAAAATAAAAATAAAATAAAAATAACAAGATGCTATCATTTTATTTTTCTGTGCTGGGGCAGTTTTGAGGAGCGGGGCTAGGCTGCGCAGGGGGAGGAGTGATGGCACCCTCCCAAGTGCTCATGAATGTTTGGCCGGCCCTCTGGGGCCGGCCAAACATTCATGCGTGCTTTGCATGTTCTCCACCCAGGCTGCATTACAGCCTGGGTGGAGAACATGCCCAGGCTTCCATTCCCCATCTGAGCGCCGTGGCAGGCTTCCATTCCCCATCTGAACGCCGAACCACAGCGCTCAGACCAATCACAACGCTGCATTGCAGCGCTGCAATTGACTCAGGGGAGCCTGGGTGCTTACCAATCACAACACTGCATTGCAGCATTGTGATTGGCTTAGGGGAGCCTATACTGCTTCATGCTTCCTGTTCCAACAGAAGCCAGGAAGAGGACGGAAGAGAGGCGGGAGCCAGCCAGCCGGCCGGCCGGAAGGTACGTGATTTTTTATATTTTTCTTTTCTCCCCCCTTCCCCCTTGCCCCCCTCCCCACCCCACTACTGATTTGCTGGAGCAGCCGCGATTGGTCAATACTGCACCCTGCACTTCTATAAGGCTTTTCACTCGAGGACTGTTGAAATAATCTTTCTTCAATGGGCAGACGTGTAAAGAAGCAGGAACATTAGGGACTGGAAAAAAGATCATCACATAAATCTAAATCAGCCTAGAACTCAGCAAGCAGTAAAGCATCTCTTGGAGAGGATTTTTATATTTAGGGCCTGGACTGGGGAACCAAAAGCAGCCTTGGCAAAAATGCTCAAACCAGCCCGCTCCCTCCGTTCCTTCATTCTGTCTCTCCCTTCCCATCCATTCATTCTCTCTTTCTCTCTCCTTCTCCCCACTCTCTCTCTCTCCCTTCTGCCTGATTACTTTCTCATTACCTTCCCTCTCCCTCCCTCTCTTTTGCTCTATCTTGAAGCCTTCCCGTGCCTGCTGCAGTTTACCATGGGGAGCTCCAGAAAAGGAGAGAGCCACCAGGAGCAGCCTGTGCTCTCAAAACCGGCCTCCAAGGCTCCTGCCCACCAAGGAAATGCCCAATGGAATGAAAGACCCGTCCGGCCCTGCTTATGTACCGATTTTCACTTAAATGTAACCTTCAAATTGTTACTATGAAGCTGCAAAATTGCTTGGTAGGCAGGTGTTTCACGGATAAACAAAAAAGTCTGATTAGTTTAGGTGGAGGGGAACTTGTCCTTTCACTTTAACATACCTCAGAAGTACTGACGTTCCATTTTCATTTTATTCTTATTTCCTTAATCTCATATTTGCATTTCTAATCCAGCCTAAAATGAACGTGACCAGCTCAGCTCCTTGAGACCTTTACGGGTGAGTAGCCACGCTTTACGAACTCCTGATTGATTGAGCTCAAAACTTAAATCATTCAATTTCTTTCATTGTTATAGTGCATAGATGCTCATGAACCAACCATTCTCCATGAAGAGAAGTAGTTTCTTTATTGCACCAGAAGTATCATGTGACATTAAGCGACAAGTTATCTCATACCTGGGGACCAAAAATGAGGTCTCCTTCAGGTAAGTATCTGCTTCTGCTTCCATCTGTATCCCTATTGTGCAGTCTCGCAATGGAGTGGGCTAACGGTGCGGTCAGGGTAAGAGCGGCTGAAAGTTGATTTATTTGTACTGCAATGGGCAATGATGTAAAAGTCCTGAACCAAAGGCTTTCAGTTATTAAAATATATTTTTGTTGCTGCCGTGCTTGCTGAATTTTTAAGTTTGCTTTGGAGATTAGAGAAGTTGTTAGTTTTGATGTGTTGCAAGGGGGGGGCCATGAGACTGGTGAGACAGTGCGATGCGGAGGTGTGGTAGGTCTAGCATGACAACAGAAGGCCGGTGCTTCCAAGATGTGGAAGCTGCATTGGTAAGACTGAAATCCAGAAAGACAAAGGAGATCTGCTGTCTTAAACTGTGAAGAAGCTTGGATAAGCACCACATATTATGCTAAGCAGTTTGTTGTAGAGCATAGCTTGCTTCTTTATTGGTCTCCAGGCGCTTTCTGTTCCTAGGCGACTCACAGTTCGTTGTGAGCTATTCTTGCTGTTTCTCTTACTTTCTAGCTCTGTGTCCATTGGAGGCTCTTTCCAGCCATGTCTTGCACTGTGTTAGAGTTTACAAGACCCAGTGCAATGATCTAAGCCACAGGATCTACCTGGTACCGTGTTCCAGGTCTCAATGTTTTCCCATTTCTCTTCTTTCATTGTCCCCTGTGGAGGCTTCCTCTGCCATGTGATGCACATGTTGCAGAGCTAACCCCTTATCTGCGGATAGGAGAAGCTGAAACAACATTTTGGTATGTGTATCAACTTGCTGTATTAATGTGTGCATGGTGTGCTGTGTATACAGTGTTTGTATAGAACAGTACTTCCCACCTCCATGGCCTCCACCACTCCTGTGTTTTTTTTTATCGTATTTATTTTCAGATTTTCAATGACGGGTCAACATGCAGGATTACTGAGTAGGAAATATAACCATACAATCAATAACTACTGACAGTGTTTCATTCCCCACCCTGTATCCATATAGCGTTCTGGCCACTGGTAGCAGGCCCCTGTGTACACATTAAAACACATACTGTTCATTATAATGAAACACCCTTCCCATTTCTCCCTCATCCACCCGCCCAGCTTCCAATCAAACACAGAAATGTCACACTAGGATATATACTCAATAAAGGTCACAGTGTCATTCCGCAAAGTCAGGCAAATATAATAAACCATTTCTAGGCTAGAAATAGAGTCCTGGGGTTCGTGAATCACTCACCCGCCCCCCCTTCCCCCCCACTCCTTCTCAATGTTCTCCATTACATTAGCTTCATCTGGGGGTTCCAGTAATATTTGCATCATAGCGCCCCAGGCCAGCAGGGCTTCAGCAGCCTTCTCGTCTCTGCGTGTTTTTTCATGTGTGTCTCTTCAGCACCAGCCCACTCAATAAGGTCCTGGTTCCAAGCCTCAACTTTCGGGGGCCGAGGGCTAATCCAATGGATTGCTATTCGCCGCTTTGCCAAAATGAGCCCTAGTATCGCATATCTCCAGCTCAAAGTTTTTTTAGGATTATCAGGGAGTCGCCCTAGCAAACTACTAAGAATCCATTGGGGGATGTCTCAGCCAATAAAATGTTTAATACAGGACAGAACTTCTGTCCAGAAAGATAGAAGAGCAGTGCAGTGCCATTTCATGTGTAAAAAGTCTGCTGCCATCGTACTGCAGCAAGGACAGCAGTGCCCCTATCTCAGTATATGTAGTGCATTCTCTTATGGGAAATAAACACCATGTGTATGATATTATACTGGATTTGCTTGAACCTGGCACAGATCAATACCTTACGGATCCCTGCATGAATTTTTGACCAGTCCTTAAGTGTTATTGGAACTTCACTGACTGTCTGCCAAGTCACCTCCACATGAAGCCGCCTTAACCTCTGGTCAGCGCATAGCTTCCTATATATGTGTGTGATGAGTCGGCGACCACCGTCATAGATAGTAAAGTCGCAAGTGTATGTGAAGAATCAGGAGCCTCAGGAAAGGATGGCCATAGTTTGCGTGCCGTGGCTGCTATTTTAGGATATTGAAAGGATTGCCCACCATACCAAAGGATTGCCCCCATACCAAAGTGTTCTGCCGCCCCCTGCATAGTGATGAAACAGCCCTCAGGATAGAGGTCTGACAATATTATGCAGCCTCCTGACTGCCATTTGTCAACCGCCATGATGTCCGCTACTTGGGCAAAGGGGTGCAAAATCTAGATATCTAGGTCGGGGCGTACGACGTGCACTGGATTATTCGTTTTACAATTCTGTCCCAATCCTACCCATGAGTCGAATCAGGTGAGGAACAGAATCTGGGATATCCCGGCTGCGCAGTAATAGCGCTCCAAGCTGATGACCATCATGCGTGCCCTCCAAGAGGGATCTCTCCCAGTTCGGCTCACCATCTAAACAATGCACTGCGTGCTGTAATTGGGCCACCTGGTAGTAAAGTTCTAGGTCTGGGACCTCCATTCCCCCCTGAACTCATTCCCTTTGGAGTGTAGTGAAGGCTACTCTGCACAGCTTACCAGCCCAAAGGAGCTCCACCATCAAGAAGTCCAATTTCGGAAACACATCTCTGGGAATTTCAGACATGGACCCCTGGAAGACGTGCAAACGACCACCATCTTGATCAGCACAGTTTTTCTTATCAGGGGCAGCTTTAAAGTACTCCAGAATGAGATCAAGGATTGGAGACCACGAAGCACCCGGCCCATATTTAGGTCAAATAATTGCTGTTCCCCATGCGTGATGTGCATGCCCAGATATTTAACATGATCCACCCTTCAGGGTAGTCCCACCAGAGGGAGCCGGTCCATGAGGACCGTATGCAAGAGACCCAATTGGAAAAAGTGTTGACTTAGCACTGTTAACCCGTAGTGCCGAATACTCTCACTATGTTGAGCAATATTGGGCCCGATATATCAGGTTGTCGCAAGTATACCATGGCGTCATCAGCATAGAGAGACACTATGTGTTCTGTTTTGCCGACCCAAATACCCCAACCATGGATGCCCAGCCTGAGTCTACAGGCTAGGGGCTCCCTCACAATGACAAAAATCAAGGGAGACAAGGGACAACTCTGATGGGTGCCCCTTTGCCACCACTGCTGTGTTAGTGTGATCAGTGTGTTATGTGTTTTGGTTTTTATGTGCATGTCCACACTTCTCAATACCAGTTTGTAAACCATTTTTATAATTGTTTTCAATGTCAGTGTAGTTTTTGCCTCTCTCAATATCGGATCTGTGTGTGGGACGTGTCATCTCAATCCTAGTATCAGTGTAGTCGTTGCCCCATTGTCAGTGTGTTCGCAGCACTCTTCCCTAAGAAGACTTCAGGGCTCTTCCTGGCACCTATCCCTAATAGGCAAATCTACCTGCAAAAGCAAGCTTTGAAGATGAGTTGGGGGGGGAGGGAGGCAGGATTACTGGTTGCCCATTCCTTTATATCTGTAAGCCATATAGGAAATATAGGGATGAGACAGTATAGTTCAAGTTAGAAGCCTTTGAATGACTCTTTTACTTGATCCCAGGGAAGCCTGGATTAAGCTGTCTGTCCTGTAGGATGACTATAAGGTGGTGAAGTATCTGCTCTGGTGATGCCCAAATTGCCAGGGAATGAGTATGGTTTGCGAGTTATCCTAGGAGCCCCGTAGGGACACAGCGGAAGCATAAGTCACAGATGTGTTCCGTTCATTCCAGGATTTAGGGAAAACAGAATAAAAGGCATTGGCAGGAAGTTGTGAGTTTAAAGGGGTAGCATCCTTAACACTCATCGCATTTGGATTACAACTTGTGTGTGACAATGAAGTTTCAATAACATTGTGCTATCAGAATATCGTGAGCAAAATATTGAGGATCAAATTATCGAGAAGGTAATATCATATAAGTATAGATTTACTATATCAACTCCAAATTTATATATATTCTGACATATATATTGTCAAGGTACATATATTCGGAGTTAAGTAAAGTAAACCTATACTTACCGTTATACACTGACCTTCTCGATTTTTTGGTACTTGATATTTGGCCCACATTAATATTGAGACAATATTCTATTAGAATACCGGGTTCAGGATGGGAAAGGAGTACTAGCAGGTCAAGGATATGGAGAAGGATTGGTAGGTTTAGGAAGTTTCACCAGTATGTAAGAAAGGAGCTGGAAGGAGGAAAAAGGCTATGATAAGGAGAACTAGTGGTTGATAAGCAAATGGAATGCTTGAAATAACCAGCCACAGTCACCCTATATGGCCTTCCATCTAACAAACCAATAGTCTTCTCAGTAATGCATTACCTGTTTTTACTCCATCATCACACAGCATGGAGATATTTTGCTGTCACTGGAGCTGCAGGACCACTCAAAGAGTGCTTAGTTTGTGACTGTGTTAGCCAGTGCACTTATTTTTGTGGACTGGTATTTATTTTTCCTCATCGACTTTGTCCCAGAGAAAAAGAGAGAAAGAATGGAGGACAAGAAAGGTAGGAAAATTGTGACAAAGGAATGAAGGAGAACCTGCAAGAGTAAGCTAAAGAGGTAGGAAGTGGAAGAAAGTGACATGAAGTGACCAGGCAGCCTTGGTATTTTGCAACCCGGCATTCAGCAGTGCTGGTGGCAGACTCCTAAGAAAAACTTTAGGCTCCTCCACTTTTTTTAATTTTTATTTTTTTATACAAGTTGTTGTGACTTGTCTTGTTTACCATGCATCCTCCATAGTTCCATGTTCCCTGCTGCTCAGCCAGCGTGTGAGGTCACTGGAATATGGATGAGTGTTAGTGCTTGGAGAGAGTCAGTTGATGAGAGTGGGCTGAGCAGCAAGGATGCTGCTCCTGGTGGGGGGTTACTTGTAACCTGCAACTAAGCCAAATAAACCTAGAATTATAATGTATAATTCAGAGGATCCATCTTTATTTACAACACAAATTAAGCCAGGGCTCAATGTATTTTGTTGCTGCTACTTCCCAAATCCACCCGTTCAGCTCCATAGCCAGTCCTGTTTCTTCTGCAGCATGTTAGGAAGCATTTAATCCAGAGAAACTAACACACGGCCTGTTGCTGGAGTCTGCTGTGGTCCCCACCAGACATCACATCCAAGAATGACAAACCCACAAGGACAGGCCCAGCTGCTGCAGCGGTCTGGACGGCCTCTGCAGCGCTGGAAGGGGTTTGCATCCAAAACAACAGCTCAGCGTCGTTTGAAACGAGAGGAGACATTATTTATTTCAATTAGGCCTGGCTGATGTCTCTGTCTGAAGGGGGGGAGGGTTTGGAAGAGGCGCAGTTTGAGGAAGAAATTACATTCTGACACAATACTGAGAAATCATCATGAACCCCCGCGGGAAGTTAATGAGGTTTGGCTCCCGCATCCGCTGCTCTCATCAGAGCCTCCAATTCTGTGTGCTCATCAGAGCTGCAAGGTGGCACCGTGCCACGCGGGAGCACTGTGGGCATCCAATGATGTCTACCGCCTCAAAGGTATCACATTTCTTCCTCTATAATGTGGTGTCTTTTGGGTTCTTGCAATGATGCCCCTCCATAAATGGGTGCCCCCTCAAGACCTGATCATGCCAAGGCCAGACAGGCCTTTTATTCCACCGGGAATTTCCCCTGCGGGCCGGAGCCTCTTTAGGGCAGGGTGCACTATGGTGCATCTGTCACTTTACCCAGCTCCTCGGGGTTAATTGCAGGGGGCATGAGCAGGCTTCAGGAGAGAGATCAAGAGATGGGGAAGGGAGAGAGAACAGGATCAGAGAGGGAGAAGAGAGAGAAGGAGAGAGTGAGAATGGGTGAGGAGACGGAGGGAGCTGGGCTGATTTGAGCACTTTCGCCAGGGCCCTGGATAATGATATCGACAAGTAATCATTGTCAACTCGATATGTGTCAATAATTTTGCACTGCAATGTGGTAACTAGGTAATTGCGAATAATACCTGCCTATCATGGGTTCATCGTATCGTATTGTAGCATTTAAAAATGCTGGAAAAGTTTCTCTACCTCCTCCCCCTCCCGCAGCAGAAGACGGTGATCCAGGCCTTGATTACACCAGGCTAGATTATGCCAACTCTGTACTGGGGTCCACCAGCCTACCTCCCGAAGAGACTTCAGCTGGTGCAGAATGCTGCCCCCGAGGCTTTTATCACGTCTTCCCAGGAAAGTCCATATTCAACCAGGCCACAAGGAACTTCACTGGTTGCTGATAAAAGAATGTGTGAGATTTAAAGGTTTGGTCCTGGCACACAGAGCCTTCTATCTGAAAGGCCCTCAGTATCTGTCTTATAGATTTACACTTTACCAACCATCACGGTCTCTTCATTCATCCAATGCTTTGCTGGTAGCAACTGCACACTTCAGATGTAAAAAGTGAGGCGGCAGCTCCTTCTCTTATCTGGCCACCAGGGAGTGGAATGCTCTTCCAGTTCAGCTCCATGCATCTAGGGACATTGTCACATTTAAGAGACTTCTTAAGACCTGGCTCTTTAGTTCCCCTTTTTAGTACCTCTGTTATTTAGGGATCAGACCTGCTACTTAGCACCGGGACAAACTTTTTGAGTAGCTGATGCGCTCTACAAATCCTTAAATAATAATAATAAATAATTTAGAAAGCGCTTCATACCCCAATGGGCAAGCACGGTGTAGGGCGCTCTTTCTGGAGTGCCCGACTGAAGGGGTTTTGATTAAATATGTATTGGAGATGTTGGGTGAGGTGTATGTAGTTTTGAGACACACTTTAATATGGTGCAGTGGTGCTGCAGTGCCTAAGCATGAGGTGTTGCCGAAAATGTGATTCAGTTGTAGATCCCCATCTTTTTCATAAGCAGTTAATTATGTGAGCGGGTAAAGAGCTAGGTTATTAATTCCCTCTGGAATTCGAGATGGTTGTAAGTTATTCTTATCCTAGCAGGGAGTGAGTTCCATATCTTGAACTAAGAACCAGTTTCCACCTGTGTAAAAAGGAAACGATGGTCTACAATTTTTCTAGACTCCACATTTCTGCTTTAAAGTGTATTAATGATGAGGCAGCTACTACAGCTGATGCCATCAGATGACTTCATATCCTGCAGGTGCCTTGTTTTCTCCTATTCTATAAAATGTGTTTTATTAATTGAGAAATAGGCACTTATGCAATGTTGGGGAACCTTATGAAGGGTTTTACCCAGGCCTTGTACAGTTGCATATTTTTTTGCTGAAGGAAGAAATGTCCAGAATGATTAATGACATAGTGAGCAATGGACATTTCTTTGAAAGTGATATGTCTAGTGGCTGGAGGGTCAGGAAAGCTTAACAGCAGGTGAGATGCAAGTATGGATAGTAAGGTTAAGAAGTTGTCTTGCAGTTGCATTCTGGATTCTCTAAAGATTCACACTCATGTGATGGGATACTCAATAGATGTATACCCTTGGCATAGACTAAATGGGTGAGTAGTACATTGATGACGTCTTGTAGGAAACCTGAACATAGGCATCTAATCATGGCAAAGATTCTCTTGTAGTTTGGTTTGCTTGAGGAATCAGAGAGAGGTTTGCCTCCATACGCACGCTTCAATTCCTTACTTGGAGTGATGGATTCAGAGCTAAATTAACCAGATGGTGGACAGGAGAAAGGTAGTTCATTTACCACAGGTGGGTTATAATATATACTGGAACCGGGAGTAACTGGAGCATAAAAAATATGTTCTTTTTTGGGATTGATCTCAGAAGCACCCAAAGGTTCTGTTACTAGGTTAACAAAATCTAGTTGGGGATCTCGTATGAATACTGAGCATCTGTGAAAGAAAGATCAATTTCCAAGCCCACATCAAGTCTAAAACATGTTTATTGAGCAACAACAATTAAAAATAAGTTGCCAGAGTGGTTCACCTCACCAGAATATTGAGCATGCAGTGATGACCCCTCCTACAATTTACCCTCTTTTATAGATTTTTAACTCATAAACTGCAATGGAAAGAATGCATGTGAATCCGAAACTTTTGTTGTTAGCAGGTGCATGGATGCTTCTCATGATAGAGACGAAAAGGACCTTCCTTAAAATATACTAATAATATACAAAACCAGACCCTGAGCTAGTCGTTTTGAAAATCCTCACTTGGAGGTGCCAAAATAAACGAGCATTGGCAAAGCCAACAGGTGTGGCATTGTCCACCAGCCTTTTGGCAGTTCTTTTTGTTTTGTCATGGCTTTTGCAAAGCTTTATTGTTTGGGAAGCTGCCAGGTGTTTGTTAATCTAAAAAAACACTGACTAAAGGCAAACATGTTTTGGGGTCCAAAAAAATGCACACATTATCATATTACTCCCTGGTACTAAAGGGAACTAATTTGTGTGTGGATGTGTTCCTTGTAAAGGGACAGCATGCCGTAACTGAAAGTGAAAATAATTATCAAAGGAGGGAAACAGAAGCATTTGGTGATCCCACTCAGCTTCCAGAGATTTTGCGGAAAAGATCAAAAAGAGAGTGGGGCAGTGTGATCTAGAGGGATCTCAATCAATTGAGATCCCTCTAGATCACACGGCCCCACTCTCTTTTTGATCTTTTCCGCAAAATACCTGGCAGCTGAGTGGGATCACCAAATGCTTCTGTTTCCCTCCTTTGATAATTATTTTCACTTTCAGTTACGGCATGCTGTCCCTTTACAAGGAACACATCCACACACAAATTAGAATGAAGAAAGAAGGCAAGGAATAAGAAAGATAAAAAAAGAAGACAAGAAAAATGTCAAGAAAAAAGGAAAGCTGGAAGGCACGAAAGAAGGAAGACTAGAAAGAAGCAAAGAAAGAAGGCAGGCATGAAAGAAGGAAAGAAAGCAGGCAAGAAAGAAAGAACAAAGGAAAGAAAGAAAGAACGAAAGAAAGAAAGAAAGAAAGAAAGAAAAAGAAGGATAAAAGAGAGAACGCAAGAAAGAAGTAAGGAAGGAATGAAAGCAAGAATGAAGGAAAGAAGGGATAAAAGAAGTAAGGGAAGAAAGAGAAAAAGAGTGATATGTAGTAAGAAAAAGAGAAAGAAAGCAAAAAGGAAAGAGAAAATGAAAGAAAGCTAGAAAGAAGGTAAAGAGAAGGAAGGAAAGCAAGAAAGAAGGAAAGAATGAATGAAAGTATGAAAGAAGAATGAAAGCAAGAAAGAAGGAAAGAAGAAATGAAAGCAAGAAAGAAAAAAGAGGGGAAGAGAAAGAAAGCAAGAACGAATGAAAGAAAAATTAAAGCAAGAAAGAAGGAATGAAAAATAGGAAATCAAGAAATAAGGAATGAAAGAAAATAGTAAATAAATAGAAATAGAAATAAAGGTAAGAAAGAAAGAAAAAGAAAGAAAGAGAGAAAGAAGGAAGGAAAGAAAGAAAGAGAAAGAAAGAAAGTAATATGGTATGAAAGAATGAACATAAAAAGGAAAGCATGACAGAGGGAAAGAAAAAAGGAAAATGAAAGGAAGAAGGAAAGAAAAAAAGAAAGAGAAAGGGAAGAAAGAAAGAAAGAAGAAAAGTGGAAAGAAGGCAAGAAAGAAGGAAGGAGCCAAAGAAACAAAGAAAGAAGGAAGAAGGAAAGAAAGAAATAAAGAAGAACCAAAATTAAAAAGTGTTGTAATGCTGCAAATTAAACAGGATAAAGGCTGGATTTCTTTCTGGGTAAAGGATATTAAGGAACCATTGGGGAAATTGAGCCCTGAATAAACATGTTCTGAACAATTGTCTGCTTATGAATTCACATGTATAATATTGAAGCTTTCAAAAACTTAACACAGAACAGTTTCAAATGTACACAATATATTATGGTGTGAAATACTAGCAGTCAGATAAATGGCACTCCAAAAGCAATTTACAACAGTATTGGCAAGAGGCAGGAACTGATAATGTGTGAAATGTGGCCTGAGCACACATCTAGTATGAAGCGTCGGGCTGTCACATTAGGGTCTAAGCACAACAGGAACATCAAAGAAATAAATCAAAAACAAAAGCATTGGCAAGATGGGAACTAGCTTGTGTGCTTCTTGTGAAAGAGAAAAATGCAATCACTCAAAGTAAAGTTATCTGGTAGCTGAAGTGGGCTGACCCCCTGCCCCATGCTGTGTGCTGTAGTGGGCAGAAACAAAATGTAAATGACATACACAAACAGACCAATGGACTAAGAATGCTGACTGAAAGCCCCCTGAAAATAAGTATCCTGTACATATATTGTTTTTCAAATAAAAAGGTCTTGGCTAACACCAGACCTAAAAAGAGGCTGAACACATCAGAAAAAGGATGGGTGAGCAGGCTAAGTATATCATAGGTGTCCAACATGGCTATGGGTTAAACAACACGGCATCCTTTAATGTGTAATACAAAGCAATATTAATCATTATAATGCCAAAATGAATTCACAATCCCCTCCATTTTTATCGTTTAGGTAGAAACTAAAGGATATCTATAGCATCACTTTGTTTATTTCCATAGCACCCTCATGGTGTCTTCCAAGAGCTCAATCACAAGAACTTGCATCGCTAATATCCTCCTTAGCAACTGTTAATTGAAAAGAAGGGGCAATGCCATTATTAGCTGAGACAATTAAGATTGCACACACACAATTGTGAAAAGATATAAGCCATCAATATAGCAAGTATACTTTAAAAAATCTTTATTCTCATCCCCTAATATATCCTTCAGACTTGACCAAATCCCTCTTGCAGCCACACTAAACATGTCACGTACCCTAGTTAATCCTCTAACGATATCCATAATGGTGTCTGTTTGTTCCTGAATGTTTAGTAAGGTGTGGGGTATATATGTGCAAGATTCAGAACCTAGTATGTCACACACACCTCTCTTGGCAGCCAGCACTACGTCTATTGACATTTTGTTTTGGAAACTTGACAGGTCACTGAGCATCTAGTTGATGGGATGCAAGTACTAATGCTATGGATGATTTGTTGGCCACTTCTTCTAATACCTGGGCAGTTATGTGTCCTCCCACATACATGGGGAGGAGAATGGAGAAGAAGGGATTGGTTTGAAAACTGGCACAATGATGTGTTCAAAATGCAAGAACTTGTGGGGTGTGATGGATAGCGGGAAGCACATTGGAAGGGTATCATGTTCTTGCCCAGTCTCTAGGCAGGCAGGGAAAAGTTTATTTGCTGCAAACAAGGTACATGCCATGCTCCTTATGGGGGTGGAAAAATGAATACATAGGGCTTCGATGGCAAGTATAAACTTATAGGGGGCACATCGTGAATCAAATCACACTCACTTTGACCCGCATTTACGCTGTCACTACATGTTTCACAGACTAACCCCACCCCCCACAGAGTAGGCAAGGTGTTGTGGGAGTGAGTGTATGATATGGTCATCAGGAAAGTTAAGCCCCTCATATTCAAAAGGCATTTCCATAGGCAAAGGGAGACATTCCTCTATGCAGTGCCCAAGAATGTATATGTCAAGGCAAACTGCTTCCTTATCCTGGGCCACAGGAATTATTGGCAAAACCATCAGGAATCAGTGGGTAACAGAGTGCAAATCCTCCAAGATGAGAAGTTCAAGTCCTGTCGATACCTTTCCAACAGGTGCAAGCGGGTGTTCTGTGTAATGATGAGATCTCGGATGGGCAGCAGGCATTGGGCAGTACTTTTCCACACAGGCGCAGATCCGTACCTTGGTGAGTACCAGACAGAGATCCATAGAACAAGGCTTGCAGCAAAGATGGAAAGGCAGAACAAGAGTGAGATTTGGTAATGAGTAGTTTTCGATCACCTCAGATGGTGGTGTTAGCGATGAGGATAGGTGGATGCATTTTCCTGGCTGTACAGGTGCAATTGGCAGGCCTCTTCCCTTCAGTGCCTGAGTGGTTGAGGGTGTTGAAGTAGGTCCAGAAGTTGATGATCTTCAGGAGATGGGTTGCACAACATGAGCTAGCTGTTGGACATCTGAAGGTGACAGTGTCGGCTTACAATGAGACAGGTGAAGCTAGGTAGGAAAATCTCAGCATTTCACAGCTGTGTTAGTGGTTAGTAGAACCTAGCAGGGAACCCTCCAACACAGCTTCTGCGCAAACTGTCTTTGGTGAAACTTCTCAAACACCCAGCTCCCGGGTTTGAGGTTATGGCAAGCTTCGCTTCAGCAGTCAGACAAGCCAGCTCAGACCTGAGAACTGAAACTGTAAAGAGGGTGAATCAATTGTCTGCAATACTCCAAAACTACAACATAATTTAGTTGTGACTCTAAGTTAGTGCGTGAAATTGGCATGACAAACCAGGGTGTGCAAAATTCGCCTAAATTGCTTTTGGGTAATTATGCAAAGTTTTGGCAAAATTTCATGAAATTAAGGTTAATTATGAACAATGCAAACCTTTAATTTCACACTATATTTTAACGCGAAATGCATCCTTGCAATAAGTTTTTGGCTCAAGGACGTACATAAAAGCACAGCGAACAACAGCTGCTCATGTTCTGTTGTTCCCGTGTGTTTATTGTAAATCTTTACAGTAAATGACACATTTATAGTAAATTGTTACAGCAAATGGTGAGTGATTATAAAAAGTTGTATAATGGCCTAATGTCACAAAATTCGCGCAACATGAAATTCTTGAAATTACGCTGGCATAATATAAATTTTGCCCAGGCCTACTGACTATCTCAAATGGATTTAAATTTGAGTTCCGGGTTTGAATAGCTCAGATTGACCAGCGTGCCAGGGCACTTCAGTTAAGTCCATGATCATATTTAAGCTCTGAAGAGGGAAATGGAGTTTATACACATTTTGTTAGCCACAGTTGCATCATCAGCTCGTGCACAGTGGTTAGCCTCAACCCACCCTGCAAATATGCATACAATTACAAGGACATAAGAGTAAGAGCAACACTTATGGGCTGTTTTTTTTTTATTGCCGGTCGGCCGGCCTGCCTTCTACCAGGGCAATAAAGTAAATTACTACCTCAGCCAAAGTGGGACTTTCTTTATGAAAATAAAAAAAAAACAATGCCACCCTCACCATGGGATTTTTTTCCTGATAGTGACAGCCATTGAAAAACAGCTATATGTCTACCAATCTAAATTAGGTGGACGGATATATAGCAAAAGCTCCGACAGCCCTAACTCTGTTGCGCTGCCGGAGAAGTTTGCTGCCATCAAAGTATGGTCTTCCCGCATTTAAATCAGGCGGACGTACCAATATGTTGGCGGGGAGGGAACTCCATTGCCATTGCGATGAAGTTCCCTCTCCACCACCATATAAATTGGGCCCATAGTCAATTGAATAAAGCCCATTTGTAGATATACGAAGGAACCCCAATGTTAAGAGCTTGACAAGTGACACAAGAGTGGCAATAGTGTTGGGCAGCAAGTGGAAAAAATGAGGATACCAACGGGTTGCTGCGGCACGAATCATACCATCCTTCCCAACATGGACAATGCCATGACACAAGTGTGCTATGTTGTGGAGTAAAATTTCAGAGTGCACACTCTCCTGATGCTGTACCTCCACTGTCCCTTGAGCTCTCTTTTACCATTCTGTTTGGTCCACACCTTCTTTTCAACATTAGATGCCCGCTTCTACAATCTATTCTAGACAGGCCTTTGAGAGTAGGTACAGTAAATACATCTGTTTGTAGCACATAAATTGTGACTTCACCATCAAGAGACAAATCAGCATCTCAGGCTGTATGGTCTGCTAGTGCATTTCCCTGCCACATTTCAGTTAAGGTCCTAGTGGTAGGTGGTAGTAAATATAGGAGTCTTTTTAGCGACCTAAGATTGCAGAAACATGAGCCGGCTAGTTTTCTGGCTTGTGTTTCCATTGAAAGATTTTCATCAATCCAAAAACCCAAACTTTTTACTGCTTGGGTAGGCATGGATAATTCTCCTAGTTGTTCTGGCCAGGATAGTTGCTGCCACCTAGACCTGTTATTACCTACCACAAGCACCTCCGTTTTGTTGCCATTAAGTTTCAGGCTGCTATTTGCCATCCAATCTATAAAACCTCATTAAGACATGTCTTAAAGAGAGTGAAAGAGTGGTTTACTTCAGGAGTAAGGGCCATGATGATCTGAGTGTCATCTGCATATGAAACTATAACAAACCATGTGATTGCACGATTTCTGCCAAGGGTAAAACATAAAGTAAATATTTTGCTTACAATTGGAGACCTTTGTCCAGTCTGTTTTAACTGCACTAACCTCTATCACCACATTCAAACACCTTTTCTTTTGGTACTCTCAGGGCAACACCATCCACAGGTACCCGATGGAGCCACCCACCTTTCTCTATTAGTCACTCTCTCGCTTCACTTGGAACCACTAATCGTAACAACTGATTCACATCCATCAAGTACAGCTTGGACACCTCAAACACCATTACAACTGTTCATGGAATTTGACTGGGTTTTCACAAATAATAGGGAATTGTTTCTTGAAATTGATCAAGTCTTCTGGGGACGAAAAGGCAGGGATTGATATTCTACCTGCTGGACTAGAATAGTTCCTTCAACTCGTCTTGTGAAGGGAGGAAGGAAAACAGAAAGAGGGAACCCTCAGTTATTTTGGCTAACTGATCTCGTGGAAGGAGGAAGAAAAGTATCATCCTCTCATGCACACTGATCTCCATGTTTTCGGCTGACCTTCTGTTAATGCCGCTACGCTAGTGAAGGAGCTGGACTATCTGGATCAGTGGCCTCTGTCACACAAACAGTCATTCTTCTAAAGTATGTGCTTGTGTCCCGTCTCTCCTGCCAATCTACCCCTTCTCCACACTATTCAGGAACCCACTTTTGCTAAACCAAGAAGTACACACACATATAAATATCATTCTGCTAATACCTCCTCCTACCTTCTACCTACCCAACCAGTCTGATCTATCGTTCCAACCCAGACAATTTATACACATATTTTCAAAGTACCCAGATAAGCAGCCATAGCAGCAGAAAAATAAGCATGCTTGGACTTTTTTTTCATTCAACTGCAGCAACACAGTCTGACCTAATCAAGAGGTTGAGGGGATGGACCACACTCTACCCAGTTCCTCTTGAGGAATTCCTCCCTTACTTTGGCACCTGGGATCATAGTGTGGAGTCCTGTCAAGTCCTCTTATCACTGCAGGCCAAGAGTCAGCAATTCCAGGCCCAATGTGCCACGTTCTGTGAAACAAATATCAATCTCCAAGCCTACCTGAAGTGTAAAACTTGTTTATAGAGCACAAATAAGCACACAGAGAGATAATGCTTTGCTTCCCCAGGATGTTGAGAATATAATGCTAACCCTCCCACAATTCACTCTCTTTTATATGTTTTCAACTCATAAGCTGCGATGCAAATAATACATGTGACAGAAACTGCAACTGCGTGGACGCTTCTTGCGAGAAAGGCGAAAAGGACTTTGAAAAGATACAGACAATATACAATTTCAGATGCTGAGATAGTCATTTTGGAATTTTCATGTGGAGGTGCCAGAATGAAAATGAGGATTAACATGTCAGTAGTTGGACTAGACAGGCCTAAGTATAACAAGGACATGTAACCTAGCTGCTGGTTAAACAAGATGGGTTTGATGGGGGCTTGCTAGCCCTATCGCTAGCTTCCCTGCTCTTAACTCCAGATGCTTGATGAAGTCTTGTTTATACCATCACTGTCTGTCTTGCCTACATAATTTAAAGGTTTGAAAGGGTCTTGGTAATCCCTTCATTGACTGACCAGCTTCCACATCCCAGCTTCCACATCCCGACGTTTGATGGGGTCTTGTTAGTTCCATCATAGGCAGTCCCACCCATATCCCAGATGTTTGATGGGATCTTGTTAGCTCTAACACAGACTGCCCAACCCCCTAGTCCATATGTGGGACACGGTCTTGAGGCTACTTACCACAGCTGTCCTACATTCTATTTCAGATGCTATCGGGTCTTGCTAGCTTGATCACAAATTCCGTATCCCTTGTTAAGATGTATGACAGTGCTTTGAAACCACCATCGCAGGCTGTCGTAACCCCAGTCAGGATGTTTTCTGGGGTCTTGCTAGAACCATCCCACTCTGTTCTCATCAGTTCATTGTTTATTGGGGACTTGGTAGTGCTGACTGGCACCCTAGTTCAGGTGTTTGATGGGGCTTGTTAACGTCATCAAAGGAACCCTTCTCCCCTAGTTCAGATGCGTGATGGAGTCTTGCTTGCTCCATCATAGTTGGTCTTCCTCCTTGTTTAGAGGTTTGGCTGGGTTCTGCTAGCAGCATTACAGGTGATAGTCAACTAGCCCAGGTGTTTGTTGGGTTCGTTCTAGCTACATCACATGTGTCTTGCCCCTTAGTCCAGAGGTTTGGTAGTGTCTTGCTAGCAGCATCATAGGTGTCTAGCTCCCTAGTCCAGATGTCTATTGGGTTCTTGCTAGCTTAATCGCAGGTGCCCTTCTCCCAGTCGAAACATTTCATTTGATCTCGCTTGCAACATCACAGTTGTCTTGCCCCCTTGTCCAGATGTTTGATGGGGTCTCAGTAGCTCTATCACATGTGCTATTCCCCCAGTCCAGATGTTTGATGAGGTCTTGCTAGCAGCATAACAGGTCTCCTGCCTTTATGCCAGATATTTGATGGGGTCTTTCTGTTCCATCAGAGGTGACCCTCCCACTAGCCCATATGCTTGATGGGGTTTTGTGAGCTCTATCAGGCTCACTGATAGAATATCGACCCCCAAAATATCCCCATACACAAATATCGAGTTATAAATATCGATGTCAAAAATATCGACATCCTATATTTATAATGGTAAGTACAAAAATATCGAGAAAAAAAATATCGATGTAAAAAATATAGTTGTCCAAAATATCGATTTTAATATATGTATAAAAAATAATATTAAATATATTAAATAATAAAATAAACTTTTTAAAAAAATCGATTTAATATACATTTTAACAAATATGACAAATAAATGTAATTTAAAAAATGTAAACATACGTATATAAAATGTTATATATATATATTTACTTTAAAATAATGAATAAACTATTACTTTTAATTTATTTTATATTTGTATATATGATAATTTACAAATAGATATATATTTATATACATACCCGAATAACATAAAATCTAATTTAAAAAAATATATTATAAATTACAACATTAAACTATTTAAAAATCTTTAAACTTAAATTTTCCATTTCAGTGAGTGCAACAGTTGGTAAAGTGTTGGATAGCGGAGGGGTAAAAAATACTATTCCCACTCCAGTGAGTGCAACAGTAGGGAAAGTGTTGGATAGCGGAGGGTAAAAATTACTATTCCCACTCCAGTGAGTGCAACAGTAGGGAAAGTGTTGGATAGCGGAGGGGTAAAAATTACTATTCCCACTCCAGTGAGTGCAACAGTAGGGAAAGTGTTGGATAGCGGAGGAGTAAAAATTACTATTCCAACTCCAGTGAGTGCAACAGTAGGGAAAGTGTTGGATAGCGGAGGGGTAAAAACTAGTATTCCCACTCCAGTGAGTGCAACAGTAGGGAAAGTGTTGGATAGCGGAGGGGTAAAAATTACTATTCCCACTCCAGTGAGTGCAACAGTAGGGAAAGTGTTGGATAGCGGAGGGGTAAAAAATACTATTCCCACTCCAGTGAGTGCAACAGTAGGGAAAGTGTTGGATAGCGGAGGGGTAAAAATTACTATTCCCACACCAGTGAGTGCAACAGTAGGGAAAGTGTTGGATAGCGAAGGGGTAAAAATACTATTCCCACTCCAGTGAGTGCAACAGTAGGGAAAGTGTTGGATAGCGGAGGGGCAAAAATTACTATTCCCACTCCAGTGAGTGCAACAGTAAGGAAAGTGTTGGATAGCGGAGGGGTAAAAATTACTATTCCCACTCCGGTGAGTGCAACAGTAGGGAAAGTGTTAGATAGCGGAGCGGTAAAAAATACTATTTCCACTCCGGTGAGTGCAACAGTAGGGAAAGTGTTGGATAGCGGAGGGGTAGAAAATACTATTCCCACTCCAGTTAGTGCAACATTAGGGAAAGTGTTGGATAGCGGAGGGGTAAAAAATACTATTCCCACTCCAGTTAGTGCAACAATAGGGAAAGTGTTAGATAGCGGAGGGGTAAAAATTTATATTCCCACTCCAGTCAGTTCAAAATTAAAAAACAAACGAAATATCACCAACACAAAATATTACAAACAAAAAAAATGGAAAATATATAAAAATATTTAAAATATCTAAAAAATAGAAACATATTATAATGTTAAATAGATATGACGAATACCTATAAATATTGTATTAAATAAATTTGAAAATAATTTACAAACAAATATCTATTTTTAATTAGAAATTATTTATAAATAAAAACATTAATTATTACATAAATGTAATCTTTTTTATTTCCTACCCTATAATCCCGCACAATTCACAAGGCACATCTACATTTTTTTAAATTGCACCTCCATAATTAACTATCAATTAAACAAATATTATTAATTAGAAAACAAATTAAAAAAGATAAAAATTAATTTACTCCCCAAACGTTACCCCTATAAAACCAAAACTCACAAACAAAAAAAATAAACAATTGCCCTAATTAATTATCAATTGATGAATGAATATTAATGATCAACTAATTATTAACTAATTAAACATAAATTACTTTCCACCCTCTACCCCTATAAACACCACAGCCCACACCTAAAAATCATTACACAATTTCCATAATTAATTTTAAAATAATAAATTAATATCAATTAACAACTACTTAATAATTAATAAAAAATAAATTACTTCCCACCCTTTACTACTATAAACCCCACAACTCACATCTAAAATTAATTACACAATTGCCATATTTAAATTTTAATTAATTAATTAGCATTAATTAACAAATAATTATTAATTAATTAAAAATAAAATACGTCCCACCCTTTAACCCTATAAACCCCACAACCCGCTCCTAACAAAATTATACAATTACCATAAATAATTACTAAGGGGCCCATTACGATGGCGGGCGGAAGCACAACCGCCGTGCTGGCGGATGCAAAAAGCACCAGTTACCGCCGGCACGCAGCAGTCCACACGCCCGCCCAATTACGATGCGAAAAGCAGGCCAAACACCGCCGGCAAGCCAGCAACACCGTCCGCCATCAAAGTGCGCCCGTACACGTAGCGGCGCAGCCCAACTGACACACACCGTCCGACGAAACACGTCCCGCCCGGCGCATAAATTACGATGCCGCAAACAAACGGCTCCCACGGCCAAGAGATACCGTACGACAAACCGAAGCGGTAACACGGACGCCGAGCACGGACAACGAAAAAGCGGCTCCCCGAGCATGAATCCAGCACTGCAGGCCGTCCCCATGCTCCTGCTGATGCACCACCAAGGACGCAACGTACCGCGGAGACGCAGGTAGGCACACACACAACAAGTACACGCAAACAGCGCACACAGTGCAAGGGCGGAAAAAGCGGACAACCCCCCACCAGCGCGTGTACACAACACATCCACCATCGCATCCACATATGACACACAGGCCAAATCGTAACATCGCAGAACACATGTGTACACACCACCTGGGACTAGGAACCAACCACCCCGTCACGGCCCCAAAGCGCCGATGACGCCGCCACACATGCGCACAACACAGAGGCCAACCGCAGCGCCATGCATGCGTCGCACACAGACACAGGGACACAACCAAGCAGCACACACATCAGCCCCACCCCGAACGCACATGACACGTGACAGGCCGGACACAGACATGTCCCCAACGCCCAATTCACGGACAACACCCAACGCCACACAACCGACGCACACATGTCAGTGAAGACACGCAACAGCAGGACACACCCCAGTGTAACAAACATGGCGTAGCACACAGCGGCGGCAACACCAACTAGGAGAAGCAGGGCCCCTTCGGGAAGAGGAACGCCAGTACCACACAGAAACACCCATACCACCCTGCACATATGAACAAGACATATAAAACGGAACACCAAAGAGCCCGGGGACCGACAACAGGTGGCCCAAGAATAACATCCACACACAAGGCCCAACGCAGAGCGGAAAGGCAGCCTGCCGCCCACACAAGGGAGAGCAGACAGCACTGAATGACCTTCCATTCCAACTCCGAAACCACAGCCCTACGACAGAAGCCGGTGAATACAGCCATTGTCCAAGAATAGACCAACACAGGCATGCCGAGGAGACCGACCACACGGCAGATAGCGCATATCACAGAAGCACACAACGGACGGGGAAGAAAGAAGAAAACACTCCCCCATGTCGGCCACATGCAAGTTAATTGGAAGGAGTCACACAGCACTGACCTTGAACTGTCTGAGAAGCATGTGGGAAGAGGGCCCGTGTCCTCCAAACAAGCCAACAGAACACAAGTCATGTCTCCCTACGACTACACAGAGCTCACAGCAACCCCGGAGCGTGCACATTGCAGACTGCACACACAGCCGGAGCACGCCACCTCAACGAACCGCTGCGAAATGGCAACCGCAACACACCTACCCAACTACGCCGAACAGCTCAAGCTGTACAAAACCAACCTGTGCCATACATTGGGATGCGATCTCCTGTCCCTGCTGAACGTAAGTTACCGACTGACTTACCGCATCACATTGTTCAGCTGCGTCATGCCTGTCTTCTACTGTCGGAGGTGTCCCTACCAGCATCCCGTCGAGATATGCCTCTCCAACCCGGCATGTCTGAAGGCGGACCTGCTACCACTACTCCTCCCTCTGGACGCACACGACAGGGCCTGCTCTACCTATGGGGGCATGGCGTATGTGGCCAACATCGCACCCGCACTGAAATGGGACCACTGTGCCTCCACACGACGGATCATCGATAACAGCTACATCGAATGTCACCCAGCATGCCCCATCATGGTCCTCCAAGGGACAACCTATGAACAACACCTTGACAGCCACCATCCGCTTCATTGGCTGGCAAACATGTACACCACCAATGACATGGAAGCCCTGCTGGACGGCATCGCATACCTGACAACCTGTAAATACGTCGGACCACAACGCAGGTTCCCCGAGTGACCTATGATGTCCAACCCCGCACCCATGCTTAGCTTCCGCACGGACTGGCCAGTCACCACCACAACAGCCATACCAAACGACCGGCAACTGTAACCACACCATCAACGACATCGCCATGACATCGGATATGACCGGGACATGCACACTGTTCCCCATCACATCCAGGAACACCGCATGCATCGTGGGAGGCAGTGGCATGGGCTCTATGTATCGCACCCACATGGACGGAACTGCACGAACAACCAGGACACGACATGGATCCAGCGCCCATGGACACACACACCGCTCAGTGGACATGAATAGGTCGCCTGGAGTCTGTGGGTGCTGCACCCCTCCCACCCCCGCCCCGGGAATCCCATACCAGGACCTTTGCATGGACGACAAGTGCATACAACAACAACACGACCCCAGTGACTGTGACATGTCCAGTAACCACCACAGTGCAACAATAAGTGGCACGCCGCTGCATGCACGCAAGCACATGCCCTGATGTCATCTCACATGCACGCGTGCATGAGGAACAACCGCAGCAAACCTGTCACATGGAACTGAGATAGACTGTGCCCATGATGCCAAGCGGTCTGGTAGGCTACATGTATACCGTCTGTGTCAAAGTCCGCAGCTCCGCAGCTATACGTAAATGTACATTAGCACAGCCTTGGCCAAGCAGATGTCACTCTGAAGCCCACATCCCACATGCAACAGCCAATCACATGTAACCCCACTCCCTATCCCATTTGCAATCATGCTCAGTATATCCTCAACATGTATTCCGCTGCCAGTAGTGTCCACTATACTGCATCACAGAGGACAGAAGACTCAATATAATGTTTGAAACCAAAACTGTCTCCGCTGACTCATTTCACAAGTACGAATGAGAGAGGATGAGAGTATGTGAAGTACACGGCAGTCGTGACATGACCATGTAGTCCACTGGTATTGGATGTCAACGCAAATGAGTAGCACTACTGTGGAAGACACACATGTGTCGTGTGAAGTCGTATGGACGCAGTGCTCAGGTGGGTGGGTGCGACGGGTAGATGCGCACATGCCAAGTTGGAGCACGCCGTGTTGGGAGGGGTCATGAACAGTACACCACCGCTTCCCTGGGCATTGTGAGAGGACACCTGTCGGGGGGAGTGAACACGTGTGTGCATAGCAGCCGGGCACACGTACAAAGCGGTACCAGGCGCACCTCAGCCCACCCTCTGTGGACAAGCTGGATCCTGTTGTGCGCCCGCCATGCCCCTGACAAGGCACACACAGCCCCAGTCGACCAGGTGTAACCCCAACATAGTCAATCCGCACAGGCGATACAGGGCACGGGATGGCAGTGGAGCATGGTGTGTGAGAGGTCTCCTCGCGCTCCTCCTGGTCATATCACGCAGGCAATAGAACCTCAACGTCTAGCATGGCACAAGTCAGATGGAAGTGTAGGGGGACGCACCACAGCACGAGCAGCACTGACGTCACGGGAGGTGGCTCGCACCATCCCATCCATTGCCCATCATACCAACCACGCCACATGCCATTGCGACTAAGTGCAAGCGCGTGCGCCACCACCCCCGAGCCCTCCCCAGAGAGGCCAAAGAGTGAATGTGTGGGCCATCAGCCACAGACGGACGCGGCCTGGCCGCAAGGGCAGCCACAGCCACTGGGTGTCGCAGGTGGCGGATCCGGAAGGCGAAGACTGTGATGCATAGTCCATGCAGGCCGGGTCTCCATTTGGGGCACCATGCAGGTGGACGGCGTCCCGCGACACATCATACCCTGAGACAGCCCACTCGTGCAACTGGACCCACACATACACTCCTTGCCCTCTCTGGTGCGAGCTTGGGGCTGCCTGTGCAAGCGCTAGCCTCGCAGGTGAGCATGCATATTGGGGGAGCGAGGGGAGGACATGAGGGCTGGGGCGAAGATGACTGTATCACTGTCAGTAAGTACAAGGGATGACCCAGATGTGGAAAGGAAGAGACGTGTCCCGTGTGTACTGCAACTAGTCGCCAATCCAACTACCCCCCATGTCCGGAATGTAAGCCCGCACCTAGGCCCGCCCATCCGCCACATCGAACATACCACCAGCACGACAACCTTCCCATTCGAAACACTGACTGGGGGTGGCGACCAGTGTACAATCATGTGTAGCCTACCCACGCGTACATGTGGGCCCTCCATGATCCATGTCACCTGCGGCAAAGTCATGACATGCGCAATGAGGGAAGTGAGGAGAGCTGTCCGCCCCACGCGCAGAAGGTGCATCAGCTCCACAGACCCAGCAGCGAGTCCAGCAGGGGTCACATGTGCAGGGGCAGCTGTGCCTGGTGTGAAGGCACATGCATATAGACAGCACATCGACCAATGTGTAGTCTGCCCACATCTACAGTCCATCATCATGCGGACATAGGAATTGAACACAGGGCAACACATCTGAGTGGGTGCACCCACCGTGACCAACAATGCGCAATCATCGACGTACCCGCCCTGTGCATGGCCCCCCACCCAACAGAGGCACATCCAGTGCCACCATCCCACACACACAAGCCTTCCACGGAACATGCTGTGTCCAATGGTCAGTACAGAGTCAGCGCCCATGTGGTGGATCCTGAACAGGAGACACATGCACACACATGCCAGCTCCCACTGTGTACGTCTGCCACCTGGCACGTGCAATGTAACCTCTCACCTGTGATGTGTGACTGCAAGCACACAGCCGTCTTGGCATGGGGCTGTCAATGTGGACACCTGTCAATGTTTCGGGAGGTGTGATCCGTACAGTGCTGTACATAGGGTGCAGTGCTGACACCTACTACTGTCTCATATCCCCTCGTGCCACAGGTCCCACTTGTTTTGGCCGCTCAGCCTGTGCCCACATCGTCGTCGTCGTGTGCCATACTCATCCAGCCGCGGAAGCAGTTCCATGCTCAGCAGACATTCATGTTGCCGTGGCGTTGCCGCTTGACGGATATGCAGTCAGTCCCCATCAGCACGCCCCGCAAGTCATTGGGGCCTAGATCCCCATGTGCATGCACATGGCAGTGGTTTGTATCACTAGCCATTGCCATTGGTGGGAGACCTGTGTAAGTGTATTGTGGCCGTGCCGTCCCAGCTTGACAGCTGGGCTGTGGCTCATGTGCTTGCTCAGTCATGTCAGTGATGTGTATGCGAAATTGCTATGTGTCGTGTTGCTTTGACATGTGTCCTCTGCCATTGTCCCTAGGCGGAGACCGAACATTGACCGCCCATACCAATTGCTGGCAGACATGGAGGATACGGAGGTCATTAGGAAGTTTCGGCTGGACAGGCCAACCCTGCATCGACTGTGTGCCATGTTAGAACCCCATCTCCGTCCCCGCAGGGTGTATCCGACTGCTGTCACCCCCACGGCTAAGGTGATGGCCGCCATGCATTTCTTCGCCACTGGGTCATTCCAGCACACAGTGGGCAGTGGAGGAGGGATGTCCCAGCCCATGTTCAGCAAGGTGCTGAGGGATGTACTGGCAGCCATGATGCTGTACCGGAACAGGTACATCCGCTTCCCCAGGGCTCGTGAATTGGCGGCAGTGAAGGGTGCATTCTATGCCCTTGGCAGAATCCCACACGTCGTTGGAGCCATTGACTGCACACATGTCGGCCTTGTTCCACCACAGGCCACTGAGCACCTGTACCGCAACAGGAAGCACACGCACTCCCTGAATGTGCAAGTGGTGTGCCTTGCGGACATGGTGATCACCCACGTGTGTGCAAAGTTCCCAGGCTCGGCCCATGACGCACACATAATGCGCAACAGCATCTTGCCACGACTGATGTCCAATATGCAACAGGATCGTGCCTGTATTGTCGGTGAGTATGTGGAGTGGTGTAGCGTGCTGGCTGTGCGATGCTGTCCCTGTCCAGTTGGATTAGCAACGGTTCTCTGTGTCCCTCACACCCAGGTGACTCTGCGTATCCGAATGGGGCATGGCTGCTCAGTCCATTGAGGAATCCTCGCACCCCAGCAGACGATCGCTACAATGAGGCACATGGGAGGACCAGACGTGTGGTCGAGCGTACCTTTGGCCTCCTCAAGTCCAGGTTCAGGTGCCTGGACCGCACCGGGGGTGCGCTGGCGTACTCCCCACAGAAGGTGTGCCAGATAGTGGTGGCGTGCTGCATGCTGCACAATCTGGCCATTCGGAAGCAGATCCCCCTCATCATGGATGACGGAGATCAACCAGGGCCCCAGCCCGCAGACCAGGACAGCTCGAGTGAGGAGGACAGCGGAGAGGAGGAAGCTGGTAATGTGCGGCAGCAGCTCATCGCCCGCTACTTCACTTGACGGTGAGTGTCCATGTACGACGGCTGATGTGGCTGTATCTGTGCAGGTGTGTGTGTGCTGTGTCAGGGTGGCCGTTTGTTCACTGCGTGCTGTGTGTCAACGCTCCATGGCCAGGGTAGTATGCCACTGTTGGTGGCTGTGGCATTGTGCCCTATTGCTCTGTGCGATGTGTGTACATTGCTTGTAGTTGTTGACATGTACTGTGTGATGGGTGTGTGACACACTCATTGAATGTGCTCCTGTTCTGTCTCCCACCCCTAGGTCCCTACAGGCCCTCCGGATTCAAATGCCATGCCACGCATCAGGTGCCTTTCCGCCCAAGGTGGCCGTTGTATTCCGTACAAATAAGACACAGGGCACAAACAGCAGTTAGTGAAAAAGGTGCATTTATTACAAACTGTGACATGTGATTGTGTGTAAGATGATGACAAAAGTGGTGCGTGCAGTGACAATGAGCTGTCGGTCATGGCTGCGTGATGATCAGGGTGTACCCACTGGTTCTATGTCCATAGTCCAACACACACATGCCATCCAGATGGCTGTGTGGAGTGGGATCGTAGTCCAAGTCAATGCAGTGGCTGGTCAAGGAAGGCTGGCGGAAGGCTGGCTGGCTGCCTCACTTGCGACTGGAGCGTGCGAAGTCCTCCCGGGAGATCTGTTTCCTCTTCGGACGGCCCCTTCCACGTTTGCGAGGGGGGGTGCCTGCTTGCGACATGCTGGTGGTTGAGGTGTGATCACTGGCTGTGGACGCAGGGGAACTGGACACTGCTGCTCCACCTTGCGCCCCGGCAGGTGGTGGCGGAGGGGGAGCTGCTGTCCCTGGCTGTGACCTCACCGCCACCACCAGCTGTCCCATGAGGTCCACGATTTGGCCCATACGGGCGTCCATGGACCTCAACACCCCCAGCACCTCACGCGTGTCTGAGGCAGACCGGACCCATTGTCCTTGGGCCTCTTCATAGGCCCCAAGGACTCTGGCCATGTGAGGCAGGGCATGGCTCCCAGGGGAGGCTGGCGTTTCCCTGACCCTGCTCCTCCTACCAGTCCTGCTGCCACCGGCCTGCCCACTAGCCACATTGCTCACCACGGTCCTCGCTGTGGCTCCCAGGGTGGATCCAGTCGTCCGGGCCACCACCTGCGCTGGGGCTGGTGCCAGCGGAGACGTGGCGGTGGTGGCGGCGGTGGTGGTCGGTGCGGCGATGGTTGCGGCAGTGGTAGTGGCCACAATGACCGTGGGTGTGGCCGCAACGACAGTGGCAGCAGGGGGCTGTGAATGTTCAGCAGCCCTGGATGATGGGTTGGTGGGTAGGAGGGGTCCTGGGGAGCGGCTGGGCCCTGCCACACCAGATGGGCCTGCTTGGTTGTCCGTGTCCGAAGAGGAGGACAGATCCTCCAGATCCGTGTGTCCTCGTTGGGGGCTTGTAGGCTGGCTGTGCTGGCTGCTGGCTCCATCCCCAGCATCCAGCAGTTCGTCACCTGTGGAGAGAATGAGATTAGTTATTGTGTTGCACCTGGCGAAGTATGTATTTGTCGTCTGACATTGACAGTTCGTGCAATCTCGTACATGGGTTTCCCGGAGGCGTGTGTGTGGCTGTAGCATCTGTAGTTGTGTGTGCTTGGCAATGGGACTGTGTGCTGTGCACATGTGGCATGGGACGGATTGGCCATGCCGATGGGTGTGTTGCTGTGCCCCTACTTATTGTGACTCTGGTGTATGCGGGCTCCTGGCCCATCCTGGGTCTGGTTTGTACTTTGCTTTTGGGGTTCAAATGGAACGCTTAGGAACGCATATGGCAACATGGGGGCCATGCCCCAGATTCGCATTTGGGAGGGAATATGCTTTTGGGGTTCAAATGGAACGCTTAGGAACGCATATGGCAACATGGGGGCCATGCCCCAGATTCGCATTTGGGAGGGAATATGCTTTTGGGGTTCAAATGGAACGCTTAGGAACGCATATGGCAACATGGGGGCCATGCCCCAGATTCGCATTTGGGAGGGAATATGCTTTTGGGGTTCAAATGGAACGCTTAGGAACGCATATGGCAACATGGGGGCCATGCCCCAGATTCGCATTTGGGAGGGAATATGCTTTGGGGTTCAAATGGAACGCTTAGGAACGCATATGGCAACATGGGGGCCATGCCCCAGATTCGCATTTGGGAGGGAATATGCTTTTGGGGTTCAAATGGAACGCTTAGGAACGCATATGGCAACATGGGGGCCATGCCCCGGATTCGCATTTGGGAGGGAATATGCTTTTGGGGTACATGCTGTGAGCCATGGGTGCCGAACGTGACATGTGTTGTGGCAGCATGACAGTGCATGGTTTGAGGTGTGTGCATGCTTGACATGGCCTGCATATTTGCTGTCTGTTGTGATTACTGGACATGGCATTGGACGCATCGTTATGAGTGAGTGATGGTTGTGTGCCAGCCAACGTATTGCAGTTGTCCCATCTCCTTGGTGTGCGTGCTGCCCTGTGCCATGTGCATCACTGCAGTGCTCGGGGGGTGTGGCCCATGTTGTGTGTTGTTGCTCACAGTGTGTCGTGCACTTCATTGACTTCTGGCACATGGTTGGTAATGGGCATGTATCTTAGCGTGACTGCTGTATGTGTGGCAGCTGTGCGGATGACATGCCTTTCATGAAACTGGGGCTGACGGATGGGATGGATGGTATGTTGTTTGTGCATGGTGTGTCTGTGTGTTTGATGGGTTCAGTGGTGTTCGTGTGCATTTATGTTGTTCCGCTCTGTTGCGTCTAGTGTTGTTTGTCTTACATAGGCGTAGTTGTGGGGTGTGTGGTTGACAGGCAGTTGGGGCTACATGGACAGGACTTCAATGGTGTTTCGGTTGTGTGTGATGAGTTGCACAGTGGCTGCCGTGTGGTACTATATTCAGTGTGGCTTGTGCATGCAGACGTGGCTCCTTGGGTGTTGCTATGTCTGTGATGGGTCATGTGGGGTGTGAGTCTGTTGTTCATGTCCGTGTGCACATTGTTCACTTGTTCGTGACGGTGGGCGGTGCTGCGTGTTCGTCTGCTACGTGACATGTCCCATGTGTTGGTCGTGTTACGGTCCTCATGCCTCCAGTAATCCGGCCCTGTCCAGTTTCCCACCTGCAAGTTGTTCGTGCGTGCACTGTACTGGATGCCACATGGCTCTAAGCGGGGGTGCTCCATGTTGCAGGTCTGTGGGGGTGGGAGGGTGTTGTGGGTCGTGGGGGTGGCTGGATACCCACTGACACCGATTGCTGTGGACCGTGATGTCTGCCTTTCGGCTGTCGTTGTGCACTGCGGTGGCTGACACGTGGGTGTGGGGTGTGGGGGATGCTCCTCCTTGCTGTGCTGTGGGACTGGGGCCTGGTGTGTGTTGTACTTGGGCTGTCCACCGTCCCACCCACTGCACTTTGTGTTCCTGCCACTTACCTGTTACTTGTCGGTTGGTGCAGCTGTGGCGGACACATGGGTGTGGTGGGTGCTCGTTGTGGCGCTTCTGGCATATTTGGGGACCTGTTGGTGGTTACGTGGCTGGCTTAGTGTACACATGTCCCCACGCATCTTGCAGTTGTTCGGTTTGGGCTGTGTGTGGTGGTGTCTGTTGCATGTGTGTGTGATGTGTTGTGTATTGTGTGCTGGACATGGGGGTGTTTGTCCCTGGGAGCTGTGGCATGGTGGTAGTGCATGTGAGTACATAGCGGTGTGCTGGTATACATTAGTTTGTACTTACCAGCCTCCACTCCCCCTGCTAATCCGGCGAGGATCTCCGGATGGATTACGACTCGCACCTTCTCCTCCCACGCTTTGAAGGTCTTAAAGAGCGCGGGATTCCCTCCGCCAGTGACGGCAGCCAGCTCTCTGTTTTTGCCCTCCTTCTTCTTGACCAGGCTCTTGACGTCATTCCAACGTTTGTTAATCTCGACTCTGTTCCTGGGCAGGGTCCCGACTGCATTGACCTGGTCTACGATCCGGTTCCACATTCTGTTTCTGGTGGCTAGTGGTGTGTGCTGGACCATGTTCCCATAGATTTGTGGGTACACCTTGATGATCTCGTCGACCATGACCGTCAGCTCCATGGGCGTGAACTTGGGCATCCTTTGTGGTGCCATGGTGTTTGTGGTGCTGGTGCGGTGTGTGTGTGTGTAATGTGCAGGGGGTTTGTGGTGCCGGTGTTTGGTGGTGGTGGTGGTGGTGGTGGTGGTGGTGGTGGTGGTGGTGGTGGTGTTTGGTGGTGGTGGTGGTGGTGGTGGTGGTTGTGATGTGTGCGTTTCTGTGGTGTGCTGCTGTCCTTGCTGTGTCACTATGTCCTCTCCTCTCCTCTCTGGTTTGCAATGTAGCAAGGGGTTGTGGTCTGTGGGAGTGCTGCTTTTGTACTCACCTATGTGGGTGTGTCCTCATGGTCTGTTGTTTTCAGGTGTGTTGTGTCTGGGGTTCTGGCCTTTGTATTTTTTGTTTGTCCGGGGGGTGTTTTCGGGATATGTACTGTGCTTGTGTATTTGTGCGTGCCTTGCTGTGTGGACTTGTTGGCCATGTTGTGTGCTATTGGTTTTGTGTGCGGATGGTTTCTGTGCAGGTACGTGGGCGCCATGGCTTCTGCCGTGTCGATTCTCATCGGCGTTGTTTGCGCTGGCGGGCGGTATATTTGTGGTTTTCCCGCGCTCATGTCGGTGCGATCGTAATTTCACGTGCGGTGTGTCGGCCGTGAGGGCGGGCGGTTTTGTGTTGTCGTGCGTGTTTCCGTCCGTGGCGGGCGGTTTGTCTCCGACTCGGACGTTGGCGGGCGGTATTTTGTGTGCTTTTTCCGCCGATGGCGGTATTCGGTTTGTGTAATCGTAATGGCGTGGTCGGTGTTCAGGCGGTGTGTGCGGGCGGATTTTTGCCGCTTCCATGCCTGGCGGAATTATTTACGCCGGGTATCGTAATGTGCCCCTAATTAATTAATTAATAATAATTAACAACCAATTAATAATTACTTAATAATAAATTACTTCCTACAATTAGCACTATAAAATCTAAATTAAATAAATATTAATACAGTTTTAAAAATCATTAATTTATGATAATTAAATTACTTTCCACCCTTTACTATATAAACCCCACAACCCGCTCCTAAAAAAATAACACGATTACCATAATTAATTACCAAATAATTAATATTAATTAACAACCAATGAATAATTAATTAATAATAAATTACTTCCCACAGTTAACACTATAAAATTTAAGTTAAATAAATATTACTAATAATCATTAATTTATTATAATTAAATTACTTCCCACCCTATTCCCCTATAAACCCACAACCCGCTACGGAACTAAAAAACGCAAAATTTAATTAAAATAAAATTGATAACTACTAAAAATTTAACACATATATTAAAAAACAAAAACAATACTTATACAAAAAAAATAGATCACAATCATTTAAAATACATACTAAAATACATTAACACTAATTAAAAAATCGATATTTTAAACAACTATATTTTTGCAAATGATATTAATGACTTCGATATTTTTAAAAACGATATTTCTTACCTTAGAGTCGATATTCTTCACCACGATATTCTTGCGGTCGATATTTCTGTGTCACGATATTTCCAACTCGATATTTGTGTAAGTCGACATTTCCAACTCGATATTCTGTCAGCATACCGCTCTACCACAGGTACCCTGCCACCTATTATTATTATTATTATTATTATGGATTTGTTGAGCGCGTAGCTGCCCTAGGGCTTCCCAGCGCTAAGAGACACCTAGTTGAGTAAAACAGGAAGAGCTTAAAAGTGTTGTTTGAACAGCCAGGTTTTAATTGCTTTGCGGAACTGCAGTTCTTTATCTAGCATTCGAACTTCGCAAGGCAGAGAGTTCCAGAGTTTGGGAGCTTAGTGGGAGAAGGACCTTCCTCCCCATCTCTCCCTTTTGGCCCTGGTAGGTTTTAGGAGTCCTTCTGAGCATGATCTCGGGTACCTGTTTGGAGTGTAAGGTAATAACAGACTCTTTATTTTCTAGGGGCCCCTGTTATGTAGGGCTCTGTGCGTCATAATCAGCACCTTGAATTTGACTCTAGCCTCTACGGGGAGCCAGTGTAGACCTTTTAAGTGTGTTTTCACTGACTCCCGAGTGGGAAAATTGCACAGCAGTCTCCCTGTCGCGTTCTGGACCACTTGTAGTCTGTGGGTTACGTATTTCGGTGCCCCCAGGAATAAAGCGTTTCCATAATCCAGTCGTGAAGTGACTAGAGAGTGGAGTGCCGTCTTCCTATACTGCATGGGGATTTGGTCTAAGATCTTTCGGAGATTTCTTAGTAGTCCAAAGCATGTTGCTGCGACTTTCTTGGCTTGTGTCGCCATGGAGAGGTCCTCGTCTAGCCAGAAGCCCAGATTCTTGATGATTTCTTTGGGTACCGGAGGGCTGACTAAACATACCGGCCAGCTTATGGGAGGCCTGGGGATTTGTTTATTCCCAAGGACCATTAGCTCGGTTTTATCTCTGTTTAATTTTAGGTAGCTTTTTGTCATCCATTCCTTGACTCTTTCCATGCAGGGAGCTAATCTCTTGGAGTCCCTACTGTTTTTTGGGTCCAGGGAGATCACCAGTTGAGTATCGTCCGCATATGATGTCATAAAGATGTCGAATTCTTGGACAATCTCCGCTAGTGGTCCATATATACATTAAATAGTGTTGGGCTTAGTGAGGAGCCTTGTGGTACCCCACAGCTTATTGACATGGTTTTAGAGATGGTGGTGTTCTCTAATACTTGGAATGTTCGCCCCTCCAGAAATGATGCTAGCCACTTGAGCGTGGTTCCTTGCACCCCGATGGCTGCGAGTCTCCTTCGTAAAATGTGGTGGTCAACGGTATCGAAGGCCGCGCTTAGGTCCAGGAGGAGTAAGGCCGCTGATTTCCCCTGATCTAGTGATGCCCTAAGTTCCTCTACTACCACCACCAGGGCTGATTCCGTGCTATGTTGTGCACGGAAACCCATCTGGGTTGGGTGGAGGCACTGGTTCGTTTCTAGAAACTCCGCCATTGACCTATTGACGTGTTTTTCCACTAGCTTACCCACAAAAGGCAGCAGGGAAATGGGATGGTAATTAACTAGTTGCGATGGGTCTGCGTTGGCTTTTTTTAGCAGGGGTTTAATGATAGCGTGTTTCCATGCAGCTGGAACGATGCCCATCTCTAGAGACAGGTTCATGATGTTGATCAGGTAGGGAAGTATGGCAGATTTAACTGTTTTAAGAATGTGGGGCGGAGCCGGATCTAGAGGTGAGCCAGACTTCACTTTATCCATTAGGGATTCTGCTTCCTTCGCTTCTATTAGCTGGAAAGTGGTGAGGGGTTTTGGCAGAGGGGTTTGCTCCTGGTCCTCCTCCCCCCTTGCCGTAGCGTCCCTATTTGCTCCGAAGGAGCTGTATATGTTGGTAACTTTTGAGAGAAAGAAGGAGGCTAACTCATTACACCTCTCCTCTGACGTCTCTACGGGGTGGAGGTTCTGGTTGGGGTGGTCAGCGCCTTAACTACCTCAAACAGTTCCTTTGATGAGTTCTGGGCCAGGCTGATTTGTTCTTCGAGATACTTAGCCTGAGTAACTTTTATACTGTCGTGGTAAATTCTTATGGCCGTTTTATACTTGATTTTCAATTGTGGGGCACAGTTTTTCCTCCAATCCCTTTCAATTTATTTGCAATTTTTCTTTAGCTCTAGTAGTTGGGGGTTATACCATCCAACCATCCTGGACCTAATTTTTGATTTGGATAGAACTTTGGGGGCAACTTTATCCAGCGACTGGGTGATCCATTCTTCCCATCTGGAATAAGCTTCTTCTGCCCCTTCTGGTTCATTGTTGTTAGGTGAAGCTGTACTTGTTAGAATGTTTCCCCAAGTCTCTGAATTGAGCTTGGTCCATCGCCTCTTCATAGTTTCTGTTATGGCGGGGTCTTTCCTAGTCGAGAGGTTTGATAGTGTTTTGCTAGCTTAATCATAAAAGTCCTGTCCCTAGTTGAGATATTTGAAAGGGGTTTTGCTAGCATCATCACAGGCACCCAGGCAATTATTCCAGACGTTTGATAGTGTCATGCTAGCTCCATCATTGGAGCCATACACTCTAAGACATAGGTTTGATGGGGTCTGGCAAGCAGCATCATACGTGATCAGCTGACGAATCCAGATGTTTGATGGGGTCTTGCTAGATCCATCAAAGTTGCCATACCGCCAAGTCCAGAAATATGACTGGGGCTTGGTAGCGCCATTACAGGTGCCCTAGTCCTAGTCCAGACCTTTGATGTGGTCCAGAAAAAACATCAAAGATGCTCTGCCCCCAGTCAAGATGTTTGATGGGTCCCTGCCAGCAGCATAATGAGTGTCCAGTCCCATAGTCCAGAGATTTGATGGGGACGTGCTTGTACCATCACAAGTGCACCGCCCCTTGTCCACAGGTTTGATGGGGTCTTCCTGGCAGCATCACAGATGCTTTGCCACTGGTACTGTGGTTTGATGGGGTCTTACTGGCAGCATCACATCCTGCCCAGCCTCCTGGCACAGATGCTTAATACAGTCTTTCTAGCTCCATCACAGACTCCCTGTCCCCTAGTTGAGATGATTGAAAGGGGCCTTGCCAGTTCCATCATCGGAGTCATGCAACCTTGTCCAGATATTTGAATGGATCTAGCTAAATCTATCCTAGGAGACCTGCACCCCAATTCAGATATTTGATGGGGTCTTCCTAGCTCCATCATAGGAGCCCTGCCCTATTCCAGACGTTTGATGTGGTCTTGATTGCACCATCTGAGTTACCTTGCCCCAAAGTCCAGATGTTTCAAAGGGTCTTTCTAGCTCCATTCTATTCTATTCTATTCTCTACAATTCTATAGCGCATGGCTACCCAATGAGCCTCCCAGGGCTCTGGGTCTTGTTGGGCTATACACAATACATGTTAGATGAACAGAAATTACTTAACTGTTTCTGGAAACTCAGTTCCTCCTTATTGCTACTGGTTGGTTGTTCCATAGTTTAGGGACTAGATATGAAAATTAACGTCCTCCTTTTCTGGCTTTTTTGATGTTGGGGACAGTGAGAAAACCTTTGAGTTGCACAGTGCAGTGATCTGCCAGGACAATAGGGATGTTTGAGATGTTCTGGTCCCTTCCTGTTCAACACCCAATGTGCTATTCATAGTGCCTTGAGCAATATCCTTTTGTATAGTGGTAGCCAATGTAATGCTGCTAGTGAAGAAGAAACAGAGTGAAATTTTGGAAGTCCCAGAAAAGTCAGAGCTGCTGCATTTTGGATCCTCTGAAGTTTTTTTTATCACTGATTGGGGGCTTCTAAGATATGGTGAATTCCCATAGTCTAGAATTGACAGAATCAGACCTTGAAGCACCCCTCTACGTGTGCAAGAAGGTAGCCACCCCAACACTTTTCTGAGGTTCTCAGCAGACCAAATCAACTTGCAGCTAAATTCTGGCCTGGGCTTCCATCCTAAGGTTGTTATCTATTAGAAAACCCAGATTTTTCACTGCCCATTTGGTGGATGGTTGTTCCCCAAAGAAGTTAGGCCAACAAATTTCCTTCCTGATGGAAGGATTGTTGCCAGTGACAAGTACCTCAGTTTTGTAGCCATTGAGTATTAGCTCCAACATAGGAGTACTGCCCTATAGTCCAGCCAGAGGTTTGATGGGTTCTTGGTAACAGCCTCACGGGCACCCTGCCTCTGCCCCTAGTCCAGAGGTTTGATTGAGTCTTGTTAACTCCATTATAGGAGCCCAGCCTCCTATTTCGGAGGTTTGGTGCGATCTTGCAAGCTGCATAACAGGGGTCCTGCCCCCTCATCCAGATGTCTGATTGCGTCTTGCTAGTACTACTGCAGGTGTTCTGCCCCAAGTCCAGAAGTTTGCTAGGTTCTTGGTAGCTCCATCACAGAAGCCTTGTGCCCTAGTCAAGATGTTTCAATGGGTCTTGCTAGTTCCATCAGAGGAGTCCTGCCCTCTTGTACAGATGTTTGATAGGGCTTTCTAGCTTTATCACAAGTGCTCTGCCCCCTAGTCCAGAGTTTTGAACTTGCTAGCTGCATCACAGGTGCCAATTCCCCTGTTCTAGATGTTTGGTTGGGGTCTTGCTAGCACCCTCCTATGTTATTCTGCACCATAGCTCCTGGATTCAGTGGAGCCTAACTTACACCTCCCTTGTTCCAGGCTTGTGTTAGTGGCGGCTATACTCAGGGACATTGGAATTATGCGATTATGCAGCTGCTGCATTTTTTGCATGATTACAAATTTGCCGCATTTGCCACATAATCTGTCATCTGATACATAATCTACAGATTTTAACAAAAAAAATTGTTTTTAGCTAAACGGTTCAAAAGTTGCTAAAGAATGCAGTAACACGTGTTGCAGCTCATTGGAAGGCCCTTTGCAAAGGTTCACTGGTCACCTGTGGAGTAGCATAATTTTGGCTCCATCCTTTTACGCTTGGCTAGGCCACATATATATTTACATTCGGCTTTAGGTACTTGTGTGATGCAATGATGCCAAAGAGATATAGTGCACTAAAGGTATAGGAAGTGCATTCATTGGGTGTTTTTGATACATATGTGTCTGCATATTAACGTATTCCTTTTCAGAAACATCTGGATTGCTGATATTAATCTTCTATAGGTTTAGATTGTAAGGTGGTGGGGTAAAATGCATTTAATGCAGTGTATTCACCAGGGATTAGTGAGAATTAATCATATGTGTGGTCAATGCTTTCATTATAAATTGTGACCAGTTGATGTTTTCATTTAATAATACATGTATTTGTTTATTGTGTTGCATATGAGAGTACAGTATAATCTAGCTTGATTCATTTATTAAATATTTCAACTATTGGGTTATATGTAGGTTGTGGAATTAAAATGCATTTGAAAACAACTGTTAAGTCAGGATGATTTTGGGCCTTAAGCTTACAGTTGAGACATTTAAAACTAAAGTGAAAGTTGTTTTTCTGCATGTTTTCCCCTCTGCAGCTGCATCCCAAAGGCATTCAGTAGTTAGTAAAATGCACATTGTATTTCAGAGCTAGTGAGGAGAGAAAGAACTGGCAAGGTCAAATAATTTTAATGAAGAACTAAGGGAGTGTTACCAGTTGGTACTATCAGACGGAGGGAGGAACCCAAGGATGCTTCGGAAGCTGAGACTGGAATATGAGAGTAGTGTTTAAGGTGCCAAGTTCTTTTCTTGGGAATTGGAAAAGTACTGTGATATGTATGAGTTCACATTTCTCTAATGTTCTTTCTGCATTTTAATTAGAGGTTATTCAGATTCCCTTTAGACTTGGAGAGGTACAGACTTCTCTTGACATCTCTGATTGTGTGGGTTCATCCTATACATGATTACTTACCAATAGAACTTCTCCAAAGGTTCTAATGCTGAAACCTTTCTTGCTTCCATTATTCAATATGGTTTTCCCTATCCTTAGTTTAGTGTAGGTTTTAGTAGATGTCGTGAATATTTTCCATGTATGGGAAGAAAGATCGAAACCATTTGTCTAGTAATCAAATTCTTTTCCTTATTTTCTGCATAGCTGGCACAGAAAATCTTAAATGCTCTCTGATGTTAAGGACCAGTATTGTGCGACGCTTTGGTCTTCCTTTGATATTTTTGTATTTTTATAGTATGTTCTTGAGATTGATTTATATTCGTCTGGCTTTGAGTTTGTAATAAATCTTTCAAGTTCAAGTTACTGACTCAGACTGATATTGTGTGGCCTTAATGATCACACTGTTTCTTGGGATTTAAGTTGTTGTTAACCCCTTTTTTTCTCAGGCTACTATCAAGGGCTATTGGCCAGAGTTAAATTGGAAGAAACGGCCCAGAGCGTTCTCATCTGCCTGTTGCTTATAAATTGCTATATTTAGGTGTTAACTGGTACTAATGAGGTGCAACCAATGCCAGTCAGTGTTAATAAGTGTAAAATTTTTCGAAATAATGAAGTGATACTAGCATAAAATGTGCTGCATTATTGCGCCACATAATTTGCCTTTTCTTGCGTCATAATTTACTCAACCATGCCACATAATATGGCCCTCCCCTGATGCATAATTTTAGTAGCCTTGGCTATACCTCTCTCTCTGTAGATTAGTTGAAGGTTTTGCTGACACAAACTCTCTGTTCAGACCTACTGCAGCTCTGCTATATTTGGCTGCATCAGCTAACTCTCCCAGGGTCTTAATTAATTCTGAATCTGTCCCTGCCTCTTTACTGAAATTGATTTTGGTTCAATTCCAAGAATTTAAAAACCTAAATGCAGCTTTAATTTGTCTTCATTTGTCCCTAAATGACATATGAATAATCATACAGGGCCAAATGCTTAGCAAGGCCTGTCGGCCATGAGAGGGAAAAGAGAACAAATCGCACATCAGATTTTCAACACTGAGGGCCGGATATATGGCCATTTTTTGCAGTCGCAAACAGGAAATCGGCCCGTTTGCGACCGCAAAATAAGTCTGCCCTATGTACAAACCCTATTTTGCGAGTCGGTAACCTATTACCGACTCGCAAAATAGGGTTTGCGACTCGCTATTAGCAAGGGGCGTGCCAAGGGCATCATTTCCCTAATAGCGAGTCATACTTCAATGTACATATGTTCTGCGACCTCAATTGCGGTTGCAAAACACTCGCAGTTTACCACCCATTTCAAAAAGGAGGTAAGCCACTCGCAAACGGGAAGGGGTTCCCAGGGGACAACTTCCCCTTTGTGAATGGCAGTGAAAATATTTTTTAAAAGCAGGCAGTGGTCCCATGGACCACTGCCTACTCTTAAAAAATGAACCAGAAACGTTTCATTTTTCTTTTTTAAAAGCAGCCCGTTTTCCTTTAAGGAAAACGGGCTGCATTTTAAAAAAACTGCTTTATTTGAAAAGCAGTCATGGACATGGTGGTCTGCTGACCACAGCAGGCCACCGTCTCTGGGAGTGCTACCTTCCTCATGAATATAAATGAGGCAGGCAATTTGCGACACCATTTGGAATCGCAAACAATGTCTGAGACACTGTTGTAAATCCATTTTGCGAGTCGAAATTGCGATTCGCAAAACAAAGCAATTTGCGACTCGCAAATTGGAAGGGTCGTACATCTGGCCCTGAGAGTAGAATCTGAACCAGCAGGAAAAGAGTTACCTAACAAGTATTGTTTTCTGAGACTTAGAATTCTACCTGTGCTCTTGGAGGTAGTGATTGCAGCCTCTGCACCAGCAACATTTGTACAATGACAATTAGGAGCACTCAACATAAAAGGCCTGATTACTTCTCAGTCTTTCTTTTCCGACTCGTTCGTAAATTCCTGTTTATGCATTGGTCCGAATTATTAGTTGAGTGTTATTTAGCGCATCCAATGGTTATCTGATGCAATAAATACCTCAAACTTTGTTAAAGTTCGGCGGGTCAAACATGCCAAAATTTAACAGGGGTAATCCATAATGTATTTACCGTATAATGTGGATTTTGATGCATTAAACACCAAAATCTGCATGCTATTCCCCACAAACTCGTAATAGATGCTACTCCGTGGTATCTTTATTTGCCAGGTTCAATAAATAGCACCTATACTTGTACTTAGGCCCAATGTTTTAAGGAATAACAAAAAGCCAAACTCAATAATCTGTTGTGTCTGTTTCTTTATTCATATTTCTGATCTAGCACTAAAACATAGTTTCAAATCACCTCAAAACACTTACGTGTGAATGTATCAAAAGCCAAAGCAGAATTCAGACCCTCAGAGTGGACAGTATCCTGCATCAAAGATTATCTACCGTGTGTCCTCCGAAGCTTCTCACCTACCTCCCGCCCATCCCTATGTGGCTCATGCATGCCCACGAAAGCCAGGCTTTTGGACCACAGATAACTATAGCAGCACTGCTGAGGTCATTTTCAGAGAGACATTTGTTTATTTGCAGTTATAGTCCTCGATAATGGTAAGATGACCGCGAATCGAAGTCGACCTTCTAAATTTTCCAAAGAATTGGGAATACGCATGTGTGGGTACAACCCACATTTTTTTATTACTGTTGTTGCAAGTACCTTTAGAAAGAACTGACCTCTTTATGCATGTCAAGTATCATTCTATCCACAATTATGTTTTTGTTTGCAGTACATATCCAAAAGGGAGTCAAAATGGAGAAATAATTATTTGGGGGTGATGTGTTTTATTGCCCCTCCTTGACCGATTTTCACAAAACAATCGCGTTTCAAAAAAGTAATAACTTTGTCTAATGGCGTTTAATGCAAATTTGCAAAATGGCATCAATATTATTAGCCAAATGTACTTTTGTTAAGGGCTAACTGATTTAACTTAACTATAAAGGTGCCAGTCTTTGTTCTGCAATGGAAGAATATATAGATAGACCACTGTTTTGATGACTCATTATTTACCCATATTTGACAAATCTGCATGGTATTTTATAGAAAGAGCATTTTGTCACTTCGAAGTTATTTGGCCAAATTTCAATTGAATTGGTCTAGTGGAACAAATGTTAAAAGGTGGAGCAGATTGTGTTTCATACTTTAACTTTATTTTTCTCAAGCATGCTGCAAAAACATGAGAGCAAGATACCTCTTGAGATAAAACTAAAATCCTTTGTACTTTGGGCTGGCGTTGTACCATAGATTTTGATATATTAGTATAACAATAGTCCTATGTTCACTTACCTTTTCTTTAAAATGTTTGAGAAGCAACGTTTGAAAAGTAAAAACAATTTTGGAGTAACTGCAAGTGTAGTTATGAGGGAATCGGTACTGCTGGCCAAATATTAGTAAATGCAGATGAGACACGAGTGCGGTCCTCATCTCAGAGATGCTCTTCATGAAATTGGTTAAAAAGTTCGTGGAGAAAGAGAGAGATGCTAGTTGCAAAGGACTGTGGGGAATATTTACAATAAAATGGCAGAGCTGCGTCAAATTCGGCAGCACCGCCCTCTGACATTTTCAAAACTCAGATATGAGCTGTATTCACAAGAATACGGTGCACCCTGTGTTTCCCCTAGCGCCAGCACAGGCACCCCCGACATTTTGCTAGGGTGCCTGCGCTTCAGGGGCAATTATTTAAGTGCAGGAAGGGATTCCTTCCTGCACATAAACAATCAATAATGATGATTTACTCTTTCCATGTGTGCTGAAGAATGCAGCCCACATGTAAAGAGCAAAAACCGAGGAGAAATTAGTAATTTCGCCTTGTATTGCCATTCTAACACCTCGTATTCCATGGTGTTAGTTTTTGGTGCTGCCTCAGCCTTGTAAATCTGGGGCAGCGTCAAAAAGCAATGGGCTTTGCAGTGGAGCACCCACAGCAACACCCACTACATGCCCTTTTGCCGCAGATGACTGCGGCAGAAAGGGGCATATTTACAAGGTGACGTTAAGCTTGCCAAGGTCATCGAGAAGATCGTCAACAAACAGCTAACCCGATACCTCGAAGAAAACAGCATCCTGGACCCATCCCAATCAGGGTTCCGCAGCAACCACAGCACTGAGACTGCCCTCATCGCCGCCACCGACGACATCAGGATCCTGCTGGACAATGGTGAGACCGCAGCCCTCATCCTGCTGGACCTCTCCGCCGCCTTCGACACTGTCTGCCACCGCACTCTACGCGCACGCCTCCACGACGCAGGGATCCGAGACAAGGCCCTGGAATGGACCACCTCCTTCCTCGACGGCAGAACCCAGAGAGTCCGCCTCCCACCTTTCCGATCCGAAGCCTCCAAGATCATCTGCGGCGTACCCCAGGGATCGTCCCTCAGCCCAACACTGTTCAACATCTACATGGCCCCGCTCGCACGCATCGCCAGACAACACGACCTCAACATTATCTCCTACGCCGACGACACTCAACTGATCCTCTCCCTCACCAAGGACCCCTCGCCGCCAAAGCCAAACTCCATGACGGAATGAAGGCCGTCGCCGATTGGATGAAGATCAGCCGACTAAAGCTGAACACGGACAAAACGGAGGTCCTCATCCTCGGCTCCAACCCCTCAGCCTGGGACGACTCCTGGTGGCCAACGACGCTGGGAGCAGCCCCGACACCCACCGACCACACACGCAACCTGGGAGTCATCCTCGACTCAACGCTCTCCATGACCAAGCAAGTCAACGCAGTCTCCTCCTCCTGCTTCAACACACTCCGCATGCTTCGCAAGATCTACAGGTGGATCCCGACAGACACAAGAAGAACAGTCACCCAGGCCCTCGTCAGTAGCAGACTAGACTATGGGAACGCCCTCTACGCGGGAGCCCCGGCCAAGCTCATCAAGCGACTGCAACGCATACAAAACGCCTCCGCACGACTGATCCTCGACGTACCACGCCACAGCCACATCATCCCCCACTTGAGGAACCTGCACTGGCTCCCCGTCGACAGGAGGATCACCTTCAAACTCCTCACCCACGCACACAAGGCACTCCACAAAACTGGCCCAGCCTACCTCAACAGACGACTCTTCTTCTACGTCCCCAACCGCCAGCTCCGCTCCGCCGACCTCTCCCTCGCCACCGTCCCCCGCATTCGAAGAACAACCACCGGCGGCAGATCCTTCTCACACCTCGCCGCCAAGACCTGGAACACCCTCCCACTAAGCCTACGAAAGACCCAAGACCTGCTGACCTTCAGGAGGCTACTCAAGACCTGGCTGTTCGACCAGTAGCAGCATCCCCCCCCCTCCCTCCCCCCAGCGCCTTGAGACCCTCGCGGGTAAGTAGTGCGCTCTACAAATTCTGTGATTGATTGATTGATTGATGCAAAGTGCCTTAGCGCCACCTTGTAAATATGGAAAATGGCGTTGCACCACTGGAGTGTAAAAAAAAGTGACGCTCCGGTGGCGGTGAGTGCTTGTAAATATGCCCCCGGGTGCTACTTTAACCTAGAGAGCACTGAGAGAACAATAACTTTAATTTCAGTGGTATTAAAAGATGCTGAAGAAAGACATAGGAATTTAATTGTAGGCGTTAGCTGAGTTTTTGTACCTAGAAAGCCAAAACGTTTTGTTTTGGAGAAAAAGTTCAACATTAAAACTGATCATAAATCTTTAGAGGAGGTGGTTAGAAAAAACAAGTTAGATGCCTTATCAAATCATATTTACAAATGATTGATACCACTTCAACAGTATAACCGAACAAGTCAGGGGCAAATAATCACATAGTAGATTGTTTATCAAGGCTAGTGATGGAAAGGAGAGGAAATGAAGAGAGTGAACTAGAGAATACAGATGAAGAGTGGGTGTGTACTATCACAGGTGTCGCGGTAGGAGAACAAGAATGGAGGAATTGAAAGTAGAAATACAGAAGGATCCAATATGGAGAAGTAAAGGTATGCAAAGTGTTAAAAAGAGGATGGAGTAGAAAGAAGCAATGAAATAAGGAATGCAAACAGTTCTGGTTGGTAAGAAAATAAATGTCTGAGAGTGATGATTTGGGGGGTCATTAGGATGGCGGGCGGACTTCAGTCCGCCCCAGTGGCGTAACGAAACTTGAGGGGGCCCCCTGCAAAGTACATGGAGGGGGCCCCCCATTCTCTGCGTCAGTCAAGAGCTCTCAGGCCAGCAACCCGCCATACTGCCGAAGCTCACCCCAAGCCATAAAAAAACGGATTCTGGTTCCTCCATTGGTCACATCCGCCCTTTCATCGGGCGATTTACATACATCAGTAAATACTGCTGCTGCGCCCTCCAGCAAAGTTACATAACACTGCCTCCAGCCGGCCCACCAAACACATCCTCCTACTTGATGACCCACCTTCAAGCAAAGCCCTCTCAGTTGACCACCTCCAAACACAGACCAATGCCTTCGTGCCAGCTACTAACGCATCCATTAACTCTACTCTCACCCCTACGAAACCCGCAGTTATGCTTTTCCGGCTGCCTTTAAAACCACCCCTCGGATGTCACTGTGAACCCGTGACTGCCGCCCAATGCTCCTCTGTCCACCACCGACAGAAAGACTGATGGCCGGTCCCTATCTAACCACTGCCTACCAGTAAAGACAGAGCCTTTCAGCTGCTGCCCTTCCCAACGCCACTGTAGTAGTTTAAAACATGTTAAACAATCTCTTCAACTGACCACCCCAAAACAGTTCTTGCTGCTAGCCTCTACGGCATCAAAGCCGTTCATCCTCTGAAGGATGCACACAATAATATTAAATGTACAAAGGGTCCGATTTTTGTTTCCTCACGCCAACATTAATTTACACTATGTACCCCACTAAACCATACCTCCTGTCAAAGGCAAACCTGATCCCATGTGTAGCACCAGTCAGCAAGTACCCCGAGGACAAACACCAGAGAGAATGCGCGATTCATGTAATTAGACCTACAGTGACAACGTAGCATTTCCACACCCACTGTCAGCGCAGCGAAGTCTGCAACCGACCAGTAGCCATCAATACCGGCAACGTCTAAAGCGCATTTTCACTTCCTTTCAATGGCAGCTCCTGATACATATACCTATGACTTCTGGGCGGCATCTACCACAGACCACAGCATTCTTTGTCTCCCTAAGACTAACCGAATGCTGTCGGTGAACACTTCTCTTCCCCCTTCCTTACTAATAAGTAATGGAGGATAACAAAAAAAATATATAGTATTTTCTTATGCAAATAGCGTATCAAGCACTTGCTGCCCGCAGTCCTCACCAGATCCACACGTATCAATATTCTGCTATCGCACCATCCTGTCAACCCTATTATTATCTGGAGATGTTTTTTATCCCTTCCGTGAACTGGGAAAAGCAATACCTTGCACGAAAACAAGTCCCTTTAAAACCTTTGCTACTTATACAGGCTCGCAAAGCACTTACTTGTTTTACTAACTGTCGTTTTAAAGCAAACAGGTAACTCATTCTAGGATTGGAATTACTGCTTAGAAGTGTGGAAGTTAATACTGAGACGTAGGATGATATTTTTGCATGTCTGCCAGACACTCGTTCTTCCCTGCATGCGCACGCAATGCAACAATACAATTTAGCTTAATAAATTGTTCAGAAATGTACTGGGAGGTAAAGAAACAGCCCATATTATTTTTACAAAGAAAAATAGACAAACGTCCACTTTATACCCCATGACATAAAAGCCTTAGCATGCACAGCTTGTCCAAATCCACGCCACCTAATTCAGCCCTGCCAAGTACCACGCATCTGGCGTTCGACTAACGCATTTTAGTGTGGTGATCCGCATCACCGCACTGAAATGCGAACTCACGCATAACAGGCATTGCGCCTCCTCGGATACCAGTGCTGCTAATCAATGCTGGTGTAGTATTATTTCCATGTGGCCGCCGTCTGTTTTCTGGTGCTTCCCCTGTCTCCTAAATGCGATGCAGTAAATTTCGTTATGCAGTACAGCTGCCTGTGTGGTAGTCTTGTAATGAATGTCCCTTTTCTTTGCCCACACCATTTTGCCGTGTTTCCGTAGTGTGTCCATAAAGTTAGGTCTCGCGAGGATTTGTTGCAGGCGCGAGCCATGCCCCGGCAGCCCTACGATGTCAGCTGCTTCGAGTGCGACATTTGCAAGGACTGGTTTCTGACGGGAGCTAGGGGCTTGAGAAGGGCACCAGAGGTCTGGAGTGGGTGATGTTGTGACCCGGGATAACGCCCGCCTCCCTGCTAGGAGCGATGTGCAAAAACAGCCGCTCTGCATGGAGGAGACGGGATCTAAGATTCCAACACGATGACACCACAGCGCTGAAGTGCCCAATTTCATTGCTGTTGTGATGTTGGGGGACCGGAAATAACGATGAGTAAGTATTAAAAGGAATAACATGCGGGAGTCTGTTTCCAGGCTGATTCCTACTTGTTTTCTTCGAAACTTTAACATGGCGGTAAAAGCTATTTTCAGCAGCAGACATACCGGAATGAAAAATAAAATCGTTAATTGTGAAGGTCCCGTAACTCCTGTGACCTAGGTGTATTGGTAACTCTTACCTGTGTCATAGCGTTGATTTCTTCAGATGCAAGATAGTTATATCGCTGCACAGATTAGGGGTGTTACATTGAGTAATTGCGAAATGCGTGACAATGGTTTCTGAAAGCGTTACTGTACCCAGGTGACATTGTATTGATACCGCACAATACACTCTCGGAGTGCATAGACGTAACCTCCTTATTGCCATGAATTATTGCTCCTCAGAGGGTTAGCGCCTCCAGTCATCTCTCGTAATGGTCAGTCATCTCTGTTACTGTGGTCAGTCACCTCGCAGCCATCCAACGCCTGTTGGCCCTCCCACGGTCCTCAATGCTCCTCTTTTGACTAGAGTCCATCGAGAGGCATGCTCTAACAGTCTACTATATTGCCTCATCCAGCCTCTCAAGTTCGGGCCTCTGCCTGCTGGTCCCAGGCCCTTGAGGCCCAATTTACACACACACAGAAGAGGCCTCAAGTCCCCCTCCGTCCAGCAGGTGTTGTATTAATGCACCTACAGACCTTGCTCCACAGACGAGCTGATTGCGCCGAGGGTCTAGGTGCCTACTGTGGCGCAGGGAGCTGTGGCCTAGCTCTAGTCTGGGAGCATCAGAGGCACCACTGAACATACTGCTTCAGGCTTGGATCTCCCCTCCTCACACTCCTAGCTAAATGGACGAAACAATTCAGCCCAGGGCAGTCTAGACCACATAGTCCTAAAACATGTTAGATCCCAGTTGCACCCTACCTCAGACAGAAGATCACTGAGGAGGCATTAGAGGGTAGGTCACTGGGTCTTACCGTGATGTTAGCATCCCAGAAATGGACTGATTACTCATAGATGAAAGCAGCTCTTTTTGGAAGGTTTAATCTGACCACAGATTAGCATTTAAAAAAAACTTTGCAGCATTTCTAAGCAGAGTAACCAGACATTATGGGAGGCCTGATTGGACCTTGAATGAACTGCCACTTTTAAAGTGCTGGAGTAAGTGTAACCTGGCGCAGGCAAACCTCTGATTTCTGCAGAGAATATCCTATGTATTTATTTTGTAGAGTTACATTAACATGTAGCTGATGGAAAACTGCTTGGCGCTTGCAAGTTTGCAAAGACACCTGGCAGGCTGGTCACCATGAGGGTGCAGAGGAATACACCTCAATTAGAACACATTTTCACACTGATTCACTCATAGATGCCAAGGTTTCGGATTGGTGAGTGTGACGTTTTCATAATTTAACTGTAATAATGGGTGACATTCATGCAGTCTGACTCCGCTCAGTTTTCAGTAGCCTGCTGTTAGCGCACTTTAGTTCAGTGACTTTCTTAGAGTTTCTAGTTGCTCAAATGGGTGTAATTTCTGATATTTATATGTTTCCCTCCTCTTCATTGCTTGATTTTGCTCACGAGAAAGTGTCACTCATAGTCGTTGAAATGTCACTCATAATTACACTGAAATTATGAAAATGTCACACATAGCAATCTGAAACCTTGGCAGCTATGCTAATTCTACCACACACAGCACATTTGAACATCTCATAATTCCATGCCACACAATTCAACTATAAATAATTTAACCCTACAACATTCCATACCACATAATTACAATCCTAAAAATTAAAAAACACATATTTCCACTTCACTCCATACCACATAATTCCACATCACATAATAACATTCCACACAACTTAATACCACTCCAAACCACATAATTACACTCCACACAACACAATTCAACTACACATAATTCCACTTCAACCTATATAATGATACTTCACACAACATATTCACACTCAACTCCAAAACACATAATTACCCTCCACAAAATACAACTCTGCAACATGCTGCATAATTCCACTCCGCAAAATTATACACCACACCATGCCGCATAATTCCACACGTCACACAATTCCACAATTCATCCCCACACAATTCATCACACAACATAATTACACTCCACATAATACCACTCAGCACCACATAATTTACCTCCACATAATTATGCTCTACTCCATATTGCATAAATACACTCCACATAAATCCAGTATATGCCACGTAGCAACATTCCACATAACTACACTTCACACCATGCCTCATAATACCACTCAACACAATTTTCACTCAACAGCGCACACTTCCACGTCACACAAATTCAACTATACACATTTCCATTCCACACCACATAATTCAACAACAAACTACATAATTCAAACCAACAACACAATTACACAACACACCACATACATCCAATCTGCAGCACAAAATTCCACATCATGCTACAATATTTAACAGCATACCACATAAGTAAACTCCACTACATCCCACTCCACAACACAAAATACCATTCCAGATAATCTCACTCCGACACACAATCCCACTCTATGACACACAATCCCAATACACATAATTCCAATACACTCAATACCACACAATTACTATCCACATAATTACACTGCACACTGATGGAGCAGGATAAATGAAAAATTTTAACCTCCTAATAATTTTCGTAAAATAATTAATAAACATGTTCGTTTAATAAAATAACCAACAATGTATGTTACATGTGAAGGGTTAAAGGTAACACACTATTTTGTGTGCAAATTAATCTACTTATAATTGTTGACGTGTCTAACATAATCTAATATTTGCATACTAATAAAATAATAAACGCATGATTTGTGCTTTGAAAATAAAACGTGTGGTGGCAAAATAAAGCGATGGTAAGTAAGGGACGGCTTTATATGTTGCTTTTTGCTAGGTAATACCTAATTGGGGTACGTAGAAAGACGGGAGGGAAACGAAAGGGTTTATATACTTTATTTTTAACAATATTTTGTTTATCTTTATAAATAGTGCGCTTAGGCCTGTTGAGCAATGATATAAAATGGCCGCCATGAGCTAGAGTTCGCATGTGCAAGAAGCCGTGTGGAAAAGGAGAAAGGCTGTGAAAAAAGAATGACCACATGTTTGTGCTGAGAGCCTAGGATGGAAGTATGGTCAAGGCTATTGTGACCTTACTGAGCAAATGTGTGCCAAGATGATCAGCAAGAAGTGTGAGAAGTCAAAATGAATAAATGGACAAACGGAACTGTTGAACCTAAAAAGTATCAGAAAATGATACAAATTGGACTGATCGAAACTGATGAGTAATGTCATGAACTGTGGGAAACGATGCAAGCATGGACATTCCACAAAGAACTGGTTAAGACAAGGAAGTTTGATAAAAATGTATATGGACTCGAATGGACCAATGACAGAGAATCACGCCATAAAGAGGCAACATTTTATTTAGTAAGCGAGAATTAGGGTATAAGAAGACCTACTCCGGGTGGGAGGGATGAGTAGTAGTATTATTTTTTCTTGATGATGATGAGCGAGCGTACTGTTAGGAGAAGAGAGAGCTGAGATTGCTGATAGATGAGTTGCGGGTGCTGAGCTGCTGTTGCGGATGATCGAAGCTGCTGCTGCTATTATTATTAGGTATAAGATGCTGCTTTTGGAGAACTTTTTTACTCCTGATAGATTTTTCATTTAGAGCTATTAGATTTTCTAAGACAGATAGATAGATCTTTTTGGAGTTCTTGCTGTGACAAACTTTATCTTCCATCTAATAGGTATGCATTGTAATTTCAATGTATTCTTATAATGATGATAAATGTAATAATCTGAGTGATAAACTTAAACTTATGCATTGTTTTTAAAACTTTATATAAACTTTATTATCTTTAAACAAATGACTCAGTGATTCTTTAGCTCAATAATTAAGGTAAAATGTTAAAGAGTTTATTGTGATTGAGCTGGTCTTAATCACCATCAACTGATTCCTACTAGTTGGTCCATCGACCAATGAGCGGAATACCTTAAAAGCAATGAGAAACATTATGTCATGTTAAAAAGAGGTATCCCGTCTCCTTCCAGCGAATCGTTTTACTGTTTTTTCTCCTAGGTTAAGGACAGAGGTAATCCAGGGAATAAATGAGTAAGTGAATGTATATGCGGTGTTAATGGGCCCCACCGTCATATGGATATAGTCTGTGTATTGGAGAGATAGTTGTACCTGGATGACTGAGTCATATAGGAGAAGAATTTTTATTGTTAGCGCTGGATCAGATTTCTTGGTAGCAGAGGATGGTTACTATAGATTAGTTTGGTGATTATTGATTATTGATTATTGATTATTGATAAGTTCATGTCTAACACTTTATGTTGAGCCGCGTTATGTTATATGTAAGTTTTCACGCTTCCGGGAAGTAGGAAGTGGAACACGTGTGGCAAGAGAAGTCACATGGAATAGTGCATTGTCTGAGTTCATATTGGTGATAACACAGGTTGTGTTATGATAGGGACATTTTCCGCATAAAAGGTGTGTAAGTGAAATAGTGACCGGTTTTCTTGTGAAACTCTGGCCTTAATTCTCAGGAGCAGTCTAGTCTCCACATATGTTTTATCCCCAGAGAAATGGGTTTACCGCTTGCTTGAAAGAAGGGTAAGGTAGAGGGAAGTGCTACTTTATCGGCGAAATGGGAAAATTCTGTGGTAGGGTAGAGGTAAGCGCTGCCTACTGGAAAATACAGAATTCTTGTGTAAATGGACAAAGCTATCTCTTTGGTTTAGTGAATCAGACAATGGAAATGTGTTTTAAACGTTGTAACTAACAAAGAATTGTTGAAAAAGAAATTGCCGATAAATTTTGTAAAGGAGGGGTCAAGAGCAGAACTGACGTAGACAAAAGCCGCGCTGGGATTGGACAGTGCGCTAATCATACAGAGTCAAGAGCAGAGCTGACGTAGACAAAAGCCGCACTGGGATTGGACAGTGCGCTGTAGACAGAAACCGCTCTGATTGGAGTGTTGGTGTGAGTCGCGCTAAGATTGGACGGATAAAATAGTGACGTGGAAGTTTATGATTGGAGTGTTGGTGTGAGTCGCGCTAGTATTGGTTGGAATAACGCATAGAGAACAGTGTTGAATTGCGGATCGTTTGAAGAGAGAAAGCGATTGTGAATCATGTCTTATTATGAGTATGGTAGAGAGAAAACGTCATGGATGTCGAAAGTTAAGAACTTTTTAAGAAAGACAAAAAGGTAGTGACTAGAGAGGGACAAGTAATTCCTCCGCCGAAATCACCAGCTTCGCACATGATGCTGAAATATGGATATCATACATGCATATGGTTAGAAAATTGGACAAAATATACCAAGAATGATGGAGCATTGGCTTTCCCTGAGAATGGTTCATTTAGTGTAGCTGTACTACGGAATTTGAGAGAGAAGATGGCAATGTTAGAACCTAGACCTACACCGACACAGTTTGAAGCTTTAAGTGAATGGGAAAATGAGATGTATGAACGAGAGAGATTCAGAGGATTAAAGAATCATGAGTTTGTGCCTGGTAGGTTATGGGGAGTAAATCATGAGGACAGAATAAAGCGTTGGAGATGTGCTAATATGACAGGAGGTTTGTTTCCAGCTTTTACAGTTGAGGAAGAAGCAAAGAATAAGTGTACAGAGAAAAAGAAACATGTGGTTATGGAAAAGTATGGGTATGGTGGTAGTGAAACGGAAGATGAATTGCTGGAAGATATTTTAAACAGAAACCCACCTCCATACCAACAGACTTCTGTGGTGCACCGCTAATGGAAACTGGGAGGAATAAAATTCCCGAACGAAGAGATGAGATAAATAGGTCACAAGATCAATTAAAAACTTCACAAAATGAAGAGATAGAAAGTGACAATGCAACTGAATTAGCAAAAACCACAAGAGAATTGACTGAGAAAATAAGAGAATTAACAAAGAATATGGAAGCTGTAACTGTACCAGTAACGATAGGTCCAGTAATGCCAATTTTTGAGAATCAGAAAATTGATGAACGTTCTTTATTGATTCCTATGAATTCACATTTGCAAAGAAGGAGAGAAGGGATGGAACTGGACAATGAAGGTGCACACCATTTGGTTAGTACCTATAGACCAAGCCCACCTACTAATTTGACGATAAATGAGAATGAATTCAGGAGAATACCTATGGTAACGGAGTCTGCATCAGGGACACCAGAAAGAAGTAACAATTGGATAGAATTAAATAGTACGCCTGTAGGTCCGACTCCAGATGAGTTAAATGAATGGATGAAAACATTAAAAACGAAAGAGACAGAAGTAAAACCATTAGATGTAAATAGGTTAAAATAGACATGGAAGAATTGATCTTAGGAACGATTGGTACAGAAAAATTGAAAAATTATCAGGATGATGAGATTATGTTTTTGTGCAAAAGTCTAACATGGAGAGCTAGAAATTTACATGACAAATTAGAAGAGACAGCAAGTGAACTAGGAGTAGAATTTGTAAAAGTGAGAACGTTGCAGAAACCATATAGAGTAGATTTTTGTGAGAAAGATATAGAAAATCTAAGCACATCAGGAAGATTGACCCAAATAAAAGGATTAATTGTTTTGCTGAGAAAATGGGGTGATATGGATAGATGGAGAACTAGATGGATGAAAAAGAATGAGAAAGTAACAGATAAAGCATCTTTGGCTTTTGCAGTGACAGATAAGGAACCAATTGTAAGGGAGTACCCGATGAGAGAAACTCCAGGAGGTAGTTATGTGCATGTTCCATGGTCTAGACAGGATATACTGTCATTTACAAATGATTTCCCAAAGTTGAGAGAGAAGCCAGTAGAATGGTACAGACAAGTGGAGAGATTTGTTAAAGTTTCAAAGGTGTTGTGGATAGACTTGGATGGATTGTTTGATATAGTAGTGCCAGCTGATTTGTGGACGGAATGTAAGATTACTATTGATTGGCCAACTGTAGAACATCCAAGGGATGCTAAAACAGGAGCGCCAGGACCAGAAGTGATGAGAAAGTACGATCAAGTAATTACCTTTTGAAGAATAAGATTCCACCTAAAGAAACGGATTGGGTAAAAATAGACAGAACCACGCAGGAAAGTAAAGAATCAGTGCATGCTTACTATGAGAGACTGTTGTTAGTTTTCAAACAGTATAGTGGTTATGAGACACTAAATGAGAAGGATATGAGTCATTTTGTATATAGATTTGTATATGGGTTGAAATCAGAGATAAGTGAGATGATTAAACAGCATATGATTTGTTGGCAGAATAGCACAGTCGATGAAGTTTTGAGATATGCTAAGTATTGCAGTGATGATATTGAGAGTAGACATCGTAAATTGAAAGAAAAAGCCATGTGGGCACAGGTGAAAGTTGCAGAGAAACAAGAAGCTCAATTGAGTAATACAGGTAATGAAGCAGGACAGGCTAGATTTCGACCAAATATAGGTAAAGGAAAAGGACAAATGAGCATAGATGAGGCAAAGAAAAAGTGGCCATGCCACAACTGCGGAAAGCTAGGGCATTGGAGAAACGAGTGTAAATTTCCTCCAAAACTTAATGTGGAAAATCAATCATTAAATTCACAGGTGCAGAGTGAGGTAGTTACTCAACAGAGTCAGTTGCCACAACCACCACTTCCCAAGAGTGTTAACCAACAGAAATTCAGTGCAGAAACAGGATTCTACAGAGGAGAGCAGGTAACACAGTTGCTGCGTGCAGCTGCCATTTCTCAATATTGGTTACGACAGGATGAGGATGAAACGGATGAAAGCTTCTGACGGTGCCTAGGAGAGGGGGAAGAGTGCGTGCTTGGCGCAACTCTAGAGGTAGATCAGTCTGGTCCATTTGTGGATGGAGAAGTGAATGGTGCAAATGTAACATTCCTTGTGGACACTGGAGCTACCCGTTCTACTGTTAGGTCAGTGGAAATTCCAAACCTTCCTCTCTCAGGTGAACATATCCAAGTAGTTGGAGAATCGAATCAGCAAATTAAGACGCCTCTTACTAAATTAGTGGAGGTAAAGATTGGTCCATTTAGTGAAATGCACCGATTTGTGGTATACGATTGTAGTCCTGTGAACCTATTAGGACGCGATCTATTGTGCAAAATGAATTGCACTATCTATTGTACTCCAGATGGAATTGCATTTCATACCCCAGATGAAGATGTATTGTATAACATGACACTGGTAAATTTAGAACCAGAAGTAAATGATTTGTTTCCTGTATTTGATGCAGAGAAAATCCCAATTGAACTGAAAAAGACAGTGAAAGAAGAAGTGTGGGACTTCACAGGAGAAGATATAGGATTAATGAAAGAAGTAGATCCCGTTAAAATCTCCTTAAAAGAGGGAACGAGTTACCCAAATACGCCCCAGTATAAATTGACACCAGAAATAATTGAAGGAATAACGCCAGTAATAAATAAAATGGTTGAACAAGGGATTCTAAAAGAAATCATGAGCAGTCCATGTAATTCGCCAATAATGGGACTGAAAAAGCCAAACGGAACATATAGAATTGTAAAGGATTTGAGGAAGGTAAACAAAATTGTAGTGCCTTGTTGCCCAATAGTACCGAACCCTGCTGTGATTCTATACCAGATTCCACGTGAAGCAGAATGGTACACAGTAATTGATTTATGTCATGCATTTTCTCTATTCCCTTGCATCCAGATAGCCAGCCATTATTTGCGTTCAGGTTTGGAGAGCGTATTTTGGCATGGTGCCGAATTCCTCAAGGGTACACAGAAAGCCCCACGATCTTTAATCAGATTCTAAAGAAATCCTTGGAAGATTTAAAAATGCCAGAAAAGTCAGTGATGGTTCAGTATATTGATGACCTACTGGTGGCATCAAAAACGAAGGAAGCATTTGTCAATGATACAATTGCTTTGCTGAATCATTTAGCCAAAAGAGGACATAAAGTGTCCCCATCAAAATTGCAGTTTTGTCAACAAGAAGTCCAATATTTAGGGCATAAAATTGAGAAAGGAGTGCGAAAGGTAACGACTGAAAGAATAAAGATGATTCAAGGAATGAGAGCTCCAATGACGCAAAGAGAGGTAAGAATGTTTCTGGGAATGGTTGGATATTGTCGACAATGGATAAGTGGATTTTCGTTGATCGCCAAACCGTTGCAAAAACTGACAAAGAAGGATGTTAAAGATCCTTTTGAAATGAATGATGAGGAAATGAAAGCATTCAGAGAGCTGAAAAAGAAATTGTGTGAAGCTCCAGCATTGGGAATGCCTGACTATGAGAAAGACTTTGAGTTGTATTGCAGTGAAAGAGATGGATGTGCATTTTCAGTCTTGGTACAGAGACATGGAACCATGAAAAGACCCATTGCATATTTTTCAGCTGTTTTAGACCCTGTAGCAAAAGCGTTGCCTGGATGTTTGAAAGCAGTTGCTGCTACTTGTGTGAGTCTGGAACAGAGCGAAGGCATAGTGATGGGATATCCACTGAGAGTATATGTTCCCCATTCTGTGGAAATTCTCTTGACAAGAACGAAAACCCAATACATGACACATAGTCGGCTGACTAGGTATGAAAAAGTAATTTTGAGTGCAGATAATGTGACCATTGACAGATGTATGAATGTGAATCCTTCGACATCATTGCCAGATGAAGAGAGTGTGATTGAAATGGATGAAGTAGATCACGATTGTCTGAATGTGCTGGAATATTGTACAAAACCAAGACCAGATATACGAGATGAGCCCTTAAAGGAATCAGATTATATTCTGTTCGTGGATGGCTCATGTTTGAGAACAAATGATGGAGTTCTAAGTGCAGCGTATGCAGTTTGCACAGTAGCAACTGAAATGGAAGCATCTTGTCTGAAAGGGATACGGTCTGCCCAAGTCGCAGAACTAGTAGCTTTGATTCAAGCCTGCAAGTTGGGAAGAAATGTACGGGTTACGATTGTGACAGATAGCCAATACGGTTTTGGAGTGGTGCATGGTTTTGGTCAGATTTGGTCACAAAGAGGTTTCTTGACGTCTGCAGGAACGCCAATTAGAAATGGAGATTTTGTGAAAAAGTTGCTTGAGGCGATACAGCTGCCTAAACAGATTGCTGTTGTGAAGTGCAATGCACATAAAAATGGGGAAGACTACATAACTGTCGGCAATAAGTATGCTGACGAGATTGCACAGTATTGTGCAAAGAATGTGGTCGCTTTGAACAGGAACCGAGAAAGAGAGCATATTTCTTGTCCTTTGCTTTTTACTAACCCTGTTGAGACATGGGATGAGGTGAGACAGTTACAGGAAGCAGCAGATGATGAGGAAAAAGATACATGGATAAAAGCAGGATGTAGAAAACATGAGGAAAATGATGTTTGGGTTTACAGAGATGAAAGACCAGTTATGCCTGATAGCATGATTTCTGACATGGCACGGATGTACCATGGACAAGCCCATATTGGGAGAGATTCAATGATCAGACTTTTTAGACAAACATGGTATAATCCAAAATTCAGAGCCATAGCTGAGAGTCTTTGTCAAAGATGTCTTATTTGTCAACAGTTAAATCCAGGAAGGAAGACAGTAGTGAGTCTAGGAACAATAGGACGAGAAGGAGGTCCGTTCACTAGAATGCAAATGGATTTTATAGAAATGCCCCCGAGCAACAGACTAAGGTATGTCCTCGTAGTCGTCTGTTTGTTTTCCCGTTGGGTGGAAGCATACCCGACCAGAAGGAATGATGGAATCACGGTAGCAAAACTTATGCTGCGAGAATTCATTCCGAGGTATGGTTTTCCAGTCACGATTGAAACAGATAGAGGAACACATTTCCAAAACGAATTAATTAAACTGATTTGTGAAGCACTTAGTATTAAACAGAAACTGCATTGTGCATACAGACCAGAGGCTTCTGGAATAGTAGAGCAAGTGAATGGAACAATTAAGAACAGGTTAGGAAAAATGTGTCAAGCCACAGGACTCAAATGGCCAGATGCCTTGCCATTAGTTTTAATGACAATCAGAAGTATTCCGGAAAGGAAAACTGGACTCAGTCCCCATGAGATAATTATGGGACGAGCAATGAGACAAGCACATGTACGTGTCAACAAACTACTGACTATAACTGATGATCTGGTGCTGGATTATTGCAAAGGATTGGCTGATGTGGTGCGTTCTGTGTTTCATCAGGTTGGACCGGATGCGACCACTCTTGAAAGAAAGCCAGCTCACGACTTGAATCCAGGAGATTGGGTCCGCATAAAAGTCCACAGGAGAAGAAACTGTTTGGTTCCTCGCTGGGACGAACCACGACAGGTGATCCTGGTGACAACCACTGCAGTCAAATGTGCAGGAGTGAAACACTGGGTGCATGCCAGTCACACCATCAGAGTTCCAGAACCTGAAGATCGACATGTGAGTCGACATCTGGAAGTGTTGGATAACAGTTCAGCATCAGAAGCGGAAGAAGAAACGAACAGGGTGCCAGAATCTGAAGATCGACCTGTAAGTCGACATCTGGAAGACCCAACTACAAGTGCAACGACAGAAGAAGTAGAGGAAATAGCTGAAGTTCCAGAACTTGAAGATCGACATGTGAGTCGACATCTGGAAATATCAGACACTAGTTCAGAATCTGATACAGATCATTCGGATTGTGAGGAAATTCTGAAAAGAAATTGGAAATTTGAAAGCATAAGAGAAGAAACTGAGCACGAAGACAGTAACAGTGAGCAACCAAGTACAAGTTGTGGTAAAAATCCTTCGGAGATAATATTAATAGATAAAGAAGGGAAAGTTTCAAACAGAAAGTTAGAAAAATCGGAAGATCCCCGAGGAGCAATAGGGACAGATAGCCTAACAAAAGAACAGGGAAATTTAGAAGCAGATAGAGAGATTGATACAAATTCCGAAGAACCTCGAGGAGGGACAGAAATAGGTGAACGAAGGAAGATAAGAAAAGAACCACAAGTAGTGGAAGAAAATGAAATTATAAGATTCAAAATAAGAGACAATAAAGAGAAAACTGAAACAGAGTCTGAAGAAAGTGGAGAAGAAAGAAACCAAAAACTAGAGTCAAGAAAAAGGAATTGGAAAACAGAAAGAGAGGAAAAAGGAAGTGAGGCAAAAAGGCCAAGAAAAAGAGACAATTGGCCCAACGAAGTAAGAAAATTAAGATACAGGATCATAAGGTTAGATGGAAAAAGTGCTGAACAAGTGAATGAAATAACAAGTCAGAAAGAGCAAGAAAAACAAGGTGGAAAACACTTGCAGAAAACTAAAAGAGTAAAGAAGGTAAATCCAAGTATAGATCGCCTGAATGGTTGTACCTTGCTTTAACTGATATCAAAGAAGAAAAGAACACTCACGAGAACCCAGAACAAAGAAACCTAATGGGTGAAGGTGAAGTGGAACAAACTTGAAGAAATTTAAACGAATTTCTACCGGACTTGACAAAATACTGGATTCGACGAATTTCTACTGGATTTGACAAAATACTGGATTTGACAAAGAAAGAATTCTGAAAAGAATTAAAAGAAAGTACCGAACGAAGACAGAAACATTGGAGTGCAGAGTGGCTAATAAGTCATTTCTGAGGTGTAGTGACACAATCTTCTTGAAAATAAATAAATAGGTTATAAAACAAAATGGAGGATACTAGAGATAGAAAATGTAGATGTGAATTTTTAAGTAGATGGTGTAAGATGTGCTTCTTTTGTACAGGATTATTAATGACCGTATGGGTGGTTTTAGCAATCACTATTCCAATTAGTTTAGCTGTAGTAGAAACGTCTAATCACACAGAGAAAGAAAAAGGAGCTAACACTCAAGAAACAGTCATATTAAAAAGTAGTGCAGAATACATAAGGACAAATCAATAACAGATTTTTCAAAGAATGTTTTTACTAAATTATTATATGAGTATGTAGAAACAATGGATGTAAGAGATTGCTATGTTTGTATGCAATTGCCTGCATCTGTAGCAGAGGGTGTGACTTATCATCACCTTCCTTTGACGTATGGAATAACATGTAGTGTTTTAGCAAGTTTATTTTATAAAACAGGTAGATTAGAATATTATTACACTGACATAGATAAGATTTTTGCGAAAGTTTCTGTAGTTCCCGAACTAAACAAAATAAAAGAGGGAAAAACGTTTGGTGAATTTTTCATAGAAGATAAGATTTTAACATTAGATAATATAGTTAAAAACAACCTTACCTGTGAGTTAAAGAAAGAAGAAAAAGTATTTTTAGAGATGGTTGAAGAAAGAAGAGTGAAATTTCAAAGAAAAGTGATAGAAGAGACAAAAACACCTCTTTGGGCGTTTGAGGAAGACAATCATGACAAGAAAAAGACAAATGCAGCTATGACTCTGGATTGGCCCCAACAGGGAAGGTTGTGCATTAGAAGAAATAGAACAAGATATGACAATTATTTTGTGGGTTCCAGTAATTGCCATGACAATTATCAAATTTTAGGCGGATGGGGATTCAAAGGGGGAAAAGATCCAATATTTCCAGGGATCTATTATGTTTGCGGTAATAGGGCTTATTACAGGTTGCCGGACCATTGGTATGGGTCATGTTATTTAGGCCTGGTCTTTCCAAAGATTTTTCATATGGATAGAAAAGAAAAAGGAACACACAAAATGATAAATACCTTTACACGTAGAAAAAGGGAAAGTTTTTCAGAAATAGTAGGTGATATTTTTAGTGCATTGATACCAGCAGTGGGAATATCTTTGAATGCATTTAAAATTCGGAAATTATCCACAGTGGTAGATCGTTTATCTACAGATACTGCTGGAGGGTTCTTGATGGTAAATACCGAGATGGTTGCCATGAGAGCTATGGTGATGCAAAATCGACTTGCCCTTGACATTCTTTTGGCAAAAGAGGGTGGAGTCTGTGGAATGCTGAAAGTCCAACATTGTTGCACTTACATTCCAGATAAAAGTGAAAATATACAAAAGTATATAAAGAATATTACAAGTTTGCACAAAGAACTTGTTCCACTGGAGGTTGAAAGTGCATTTGGAAAACTTGGTAAAGGGTTTTCTTCAGTAATAAATTGGTTAACAAGAATGAGTGGATTAATAATAGGGAAAGTTATAATAATAGCAACCATGATAATCATAATAATTTTAGTGCTGAAGAATAAAATAGAAAAAGAAAACATGATAAACAAGGAGAGAGAGAGAGAAATGGGTGAAATAGAGCTAGAAGAGATAAAAGAGAACATGTACAAGAAGACCAAGAGACAAGTTGAAAGGGATACAGTTGTGTAAACTAACAAAAGCAAACGGATAAAAGAAATATGCTGTCTGAGAGAATTGTATAACTTGGGTTTTTGTGGTGATATTAAAAATCACAAAAGGGGGGAGTTGATGGAGCAGGAAAAATGAAAAATTTTAACCTCCTAATAATTTTCATAAAATAATTAATAAACATGTTCGTTTAAGTAAATAACCAACAATTTATGTGACATGTGAAGGGTTAAAGGTAACACGCTATTTTGTGTGCAAATTAATCTACTTATAATTGTTGACGTGTCTAACATAATCTAATATTTGCGTACTAATAAAATAATAAACGCATGATTTGTGCTTTGAAAATAAAACGTGTGGTGGCAAAATAAAGCGATGGTAAGTAAGGGACGGCTTTATATGTTGCTTTTTGCTAGGTAATACCTAATTGGGGTACGTAGAAAGACGGGAGGTAAACGAAAGGGTTTCTATTCTTTATTTTTAACAATATTTTGTTTATCTTTATAAATAGTGCGCTTAGGCCTGTTGAGCAGCAATATAAAATGGCCGCCATGAGCTAGAGTACGCATGTGCAAGAAGCCGTGTGGAAAAGGAGAAAGGCTGTGAAAAAGAATGACCACGTGTTCGTGCTGAGAGCCTAGGATAGAAGTATGGTCAAGGCTATTGTGATCTTACTGAGCAAATGTGTGCCAAGATGATCAGCAAGAAGCGTGAGAAGTCAAAATGAATAAATGGACAAACGGAACTGTTGAACCTAAAAAGTATCAGAAAATGATACAAATTGGACTGATCGAAACTGATGAGTGATGTCATGAACTGTGGGAAACGATGCAAGCATGGACATTCCACAAAGAACTGGTTAAGACAAGGAAGTTTGATAAAAATGTATATGGACTCGAATGGACCAATGAGAGAGAATCACGCCATAAGGAGGCAACATTTTATTTAGTAAGCGAGAATTAGGGTATAAGAAGACCTACTCCGGGTGGGAGGGATGAGTAGTAGTATTATTTTTTCTTGATGATGATGAGCGAGCGTACTTTTAGGAGAAGAGAGAGCTGAGATTGCTGATAGATGAGTTGCCGGGTGCTGAGCTGCTGTTGCGGATGATCGAAGCTGCTGCTGCTATTATTATTAGGTATAAGATGCTGCTTTTGGAGAACTTTTTTTCTCCTGATAGATTTTTCATTTAGAGCTATTAGATTTTCTAAGACAGATAGATAGATCTTTTTGGAGTTCTTGCTGTGACAAACTTTATCTTCCATCTAATAGGTATGCATTGTAATTTCAATTTATTCTTATAATGATGATAAATGTAATAATCTGAGTGATAAACTTAAACTTATGCATTGTTTTTAAAACTTTATATAAACTTTATTATCTTTAAACAAATGACTCAGTGATTCTTTAGCTCAATAATTAAGGTAAAATGTTAAAGAGTTTATTGTGATTGAGCTGGTCTTAATCACCATCAACTGATATCTACTAGTTGGTCCATCGACCAATGAGCGGAATACCTTAAAAGCAATGAGAAACATTATGTCATGTTAAAAGAGGTATCCCGACTCCTTCCAGCGAATCGTTTACAGTTTTTCTCCTAGGTTAAGGACGGAGGTAATCCAGGGAATAAATGAGTAAGTGAATGTATATGCGGTGTTAATGGGCCCCACCGTCATATGGATATAGTCTGTGTATTGGAGAGATAGTTGTACCTGGATGACCGAGTCATATAGGAGAAGAATTTTTATTGTTAGCGCTGGATCAACACCATGCCACATTATTTCACTACACAGATCCAATCCACACAACACAATTCCACAGCTAACAATTCCAATGCAAACCATATATGACTTGCATATATATGCAAATGCATATATTGCAAAACCATATATTGCAAATGCTTGTTTACCTTCCAATGGGTCCCAGCAGATCCTGTTCCTGGAGCTGCAAACCTTCTCCTGCCCCTGTCAGCTCTGTGCTGCCTCATCCCTTCTCAGAGGCTGTGCCCTGTGGTGAATGCTCTCTCTGAGGGCCCCCACAACATCCTTTTTCCGGGCCTGGCTCTGACTGAAGAGAAACAATGTAACTTGTTACTTTGTTTCTCTTCAGTCCTGGGTCAGCGCAAGGAGCTCAGAGCAGGCTGCACACTGCAGCTGCTTAAGAGCAAGCCTCTCTCTCGCAGCTCTCTACCGAAGAGCTGCGGGGGCCCCCTTCACCTACTGAAGACTGGGGGGGCCCCCGCACCGCGGGGGCTGCGGGGGTGTTTGTTACGCCCCTGGTCCGCCCGCCAACCTCGCGGTGCTGGGACCGGCAGCCAGACGTGCGGCGGTCCCGCACCGCTGATTAGGATGCGACCGCCACCCTGGCAGTCGCATTCTGCATATTTGACATTGCGGCGGGTGCTGCTTACAGCAGCACCCGCCGCAATGCCAAATTGACATGTTGTGCATTCCCATGCACAACGTGGCAGGCACCGTGCGGTGCCTGCCACCTTGTGCATGGGAATGCAGGGGGGCACCATGGGTACCCCCCCTAGTGCACCCCCCACCCTGGGGGCCTGCAAACTGGCCCCCAATGCACATATCCGCCAGCCTTTCCATGGCGGCATCGCCGCCATGGAAAGGCCTGTTAGCGCACCCATCCTAATATTAGTGGCCAAGTCCGCCCGGCCGGCAATCGGAATGATTGCCGACCGGCGGAAAAGCGGCTGACACACTTTGCGTCCGCCGCTATACCCCCCGCCATAATAATATGGTGGGGGTAAATCAAGTTGGGATGGCGGGCAGATCGCCACCGCCGAGCCGGCGGTGGCGATCCGCCCGCCATCCTAATGACCCCCTTGGTGTTTAGAGGCACCAGGGTAATCTTGCCAATTTCATGTAGGTAAAGGCTGATTACTCTGGGTCAGGGAGGGCATGTGGGCATATGCCAGACAAAAGAAAGACTAGGTGCAGATCATTGGTGCCCTGGGTTAGATAAACAGAAAGTGTTGTGAGAGATGTGTTGGATGTGGTATTAGTGACAAAGAATGCTAGACAATAGAACAACCAATGTTAAACAGGAAGCATCCACACAAGACGTGGGAAGATGTGTCTTTGGATATTGTATGGCTGTCGCAGGAAGCTAAATTTAGAACATTTTGCATAGTAGTGATAGATATGTTCTCTGGATGGCTAGAAGTGGTTGTGGTTAAAGGTATTTATAAGAGAAGTTTTTGAAAGTTCTTAGAGGAGATATTTAGAAGGGAAGGTTTCCCAGCACTATTTTTTTAATATCTTTTTTTGAATCACAAAAAGGCAGGATTACAGAATTTCATCAATCACATAGTTGACAATGGTACTGATACATCAACAGGCATATGTCAGAATAAGTACTGCAATCTGTATTCTGCCATTAGTAGAAAGAAGAAAAAGGAAAGGAAAAGAACAACGAACTGGGAAAAGCTGTCACTCAGGAATCACAGAGGAAAGTGTGTGTTATTTAGGAGAGGTATCACCTGGTTCTGTACCATGCAGCAATGTAAGGGGTTTTCTGGCCGGGAAGCTGTAGCGCGGGGCAGTGAGGATTTGATATTATTTGCAGGTACTAAGGAAACAGTGTCTGTTATTTCAGTTCTTTGTTCTGTTGTATCCGCTCGAGCGCTTAAGTATAATGCAAAGGGAACCCAAATATCTCTAGGTTGAGAGCGCAAGGGCATTAGCTCCCAAAAAGCAGTAACTTTTTTATGCCAAAACAGCATCCTTGAGCCAGTCAGATGCAATTGGCAATACTTGGCAAACCCATTGCTTTGCAACCCAGCGCCTGGCCAGTAGTAGAAGGAGCGCTATTAGCTTGCGCACTTCTGGAGGCACTTCCTTGACATACCCCAGCAGCACAACCAGGGGAGTACAATCGAGAACCTGTCCTGTAATAGTCATGATCGTCGTAAATACCTCAGCCCAAAATTCAGACACGCCTGGGCAATCTCATGCCAGGTGCACAAATCTAGCATCAGGCATTGTGCAGCGCACACAGTGTGAATCCGTGCTCAAACCCATCTTAAAGAGCAGTTCGGAAGTTCAATAGAGGCGGTGGATGCAGTTGAAATTAACCAGGCAAAGTTTATAATTGGGGGAGAGCTCACAGGCCAAGGCACAGCAATAGTGCCACTGCTCATCTGTAAGAGGGGTCGATATATCAGTGTCCTATGCTTGTCTACTGGATTGCGTTTTGATTAGTGAGGATTTATGCATCCGCGTGTAAATTCACGTTATCAGCATGTCTAAGAGATTGGCCTCCTCACCGTGTGTCGCCTGCTGTAGCAAGATAAGTCCACCATCCGGGCAGATGGAGCCCATGGTAGTAAGGTGCAAATTACGCATTCTAGAACAGGTACCAGGGTCCTGGGTGATGGAGAAGGATAAGGGGTACAGTGGGAGTGAAAAGATGCGCGATCCGGGCCCTACGTCTAAGTTTATTCCACACCCATACCAAGCACGCAACAGAGCCAGTTTTCACCCATGGTTGCTTGGGGGCAAGAAACATAGCCATCGATAAAGGACAGGGAGCTATATGATCGGATTCTGGGGCCGTATAGGCAGGGTATTGCATAGGAAAAAGCCAGTGATGGACAAATTGTGCATGAGCGCTATAATAGTATAAGTCCATGTCAGGGGCGCCCAGATTCCCAAGGCTATATTAACTGATAACGACATACATCTGATGCCAAGAAAGATGAATACATTTTTGAAAGAAAGAGGACTAAAGAATTCAAAATATTCTTTACATCACTCATAGGTAAAGGGCTGTGCTGAGATACTGAACAAAATGTTCAAAGAACCTAGCAAGAGACAAAGGGAGAGCAGAATAACAGAAAAGAGTGGATGAAAATAAAATGACACCTCAGGGCAGAACAACAAGAGTACTATTGAATTATTTAAGGGAAGAAGATCAAACACTAAGTTAAATTCATCCTGGGCATATTGGGACAAAGATTTTGAAAGCAACAGCATAAAAGGTTTATGGAGAAAGAGAGAAGATAAAGGTGAGAAATAGAAAGAAACTGTTTGACCAAAAAAGCCAAGCAAGATTATTGATATAAACAGTGGTAGAAAACAATAAATAGTATCAAAGGAAAAAGGAGAGACTAAAAGATTAAAAGACAGAGTGGAAAGAGTCAAGGAGAAAAAGGAGTTGTTAAAAGGACAAGGTACAAAATATGAGCATGGTGGGAAGCAGAAATAGTGTTGTGTGAACTGAAATAGTTAAAGGACTATGGGCCTTATTGTAGGAAGGTGGAATCTGACTGCATGGTTGCCCCCACTTTTTCCTGGTGTTTTGCTGGTTTTCGACTTAGGGCCTGATTCTGATGCGGTTAGGAAAGCAGTACCACCTAGGGCCTGATTCTGATGCGGTTAGGAAGGCCTCCTAATGGCATTTGCTCCTTCCAAATCGGATCGGGAACGTGTCTTCCCGACCCAGGGCCCAATTATGATGCGGTTAGGAACATATGCTCCCATTGAAGTCAATGGGAGTCCAACCAAATCGTATCTGGAAGCATCCGGATGCATCGTACTCCGTCGGTCGGACTCTCCCGATCCGAGTGGGTTGGAAACCATTTCCAAACCGATTCGGTCGGGGAGCTATCCAACCCGCATCAGAATCAGGCCCACAGTCTGACTGGGATCCTGCTATTCAGGACCCCAGTCTATCTGCTTTCTCCTCTAAATTGATGGCATGTACTTTAGGTACACTCCAGATTGGATTCTGGGGTACCCTTATAAGTCCCTAGTATATGGTATACTATGTACCCAGGGCATGGGTACCCCAGAGGCCTCCCAGGGGCTGCAGCATGTATTATGCCACCCCTGAGAGGCCATTCAAAATGACACAACAGGTCTGCTACTGCAGCCTGTGTAAGGTGGTGCATGCACCCCTTACTTAGATATAGGTTCACTATATCTATCCTAATCACTGCACATATAAGCCTATCAGTCACCCCTATGGCAGGCCTTATCAATCCTGAAGGCAGGGTGCTGGGTTTTATGTGAGAGGGTGCCCATGCATGAGCAGAGCCCCTCTGCAGCCTTCGGAACCACTATTCCGGGGTTGTCTGTGATGCAGGCAACCATATACTCTTAAGTGCATTATAACCTCGCGGTAAATGCTAACTTTAAAACGGCTGCAAGGAATTATGTCGTGTTTGGTGTCAAACACCTTGGAATCATTCCTCCACACAAGTAACTGGTGTGGGAGGTATGATTCCTCCCTCCTAGAGGGAGAAATATGACAGCACCGGTACACCCGGTACCAGCTTCACAGAGCCCTGGCATCACAAAATGGATGCTGCCAGCCACAGACACGAGTCTGCCCTCCTGCTGCTGGACGAAACTCCGGCAGGGGAGGCTGGACAATAGGTTTCCTGTCACAGGGAGGTGTGACCACCACCCAGACAGGCTTTAGTGTATTGGGGCTAGGTGGGTGCACTCTCAGAGTGCTTTGATTTCTGCACTGGGGGCACATTTGGTGTCCCTGTGCATAGTCCAGCTCAAACCGGTTGCAGGGGCTATCAGCCCCTGCTCTAGCACGAAACTGGACAAAGGACATGGGTGTAGCCACCCCTCTGTCCTGACCCTCCCATAGGTGGGTCCCCAGAGTTTGTCCCACCCCTTCCTTGGGTATAAAGTAGGAACCCTGACTACAGGACTTTAGATATTACCTGGACTAAACTCTGCTACAGAAACCAAGTAACCTTCGATGATCTACGCTTTGCTGGACGACTGAAGAATCTACCTTGGAGTAAAGGAGTTACTCCCCTGCAAGGCAGGCACCTCAATGCATCTGACCGGTTTGCATCTACGCAGCTCCCAATGGACTCCGAAGATTTTGCAACACAGGAGGTGGGAGCCCAAGCTTCCGCGAGGCCGACTAGTGCTCTCAGCAAACCTGAGACCCGCAGCCCTCGTGGGGATCGTGCAACCCGAACCCCTGGACACCATGCACATTTGCAGCAGCATATGCTTTTAGGCAATCCCTGAGGCTGCGCTTTGGGCTAATTGTAGTCCAAGCCCCGAGCAGTGTTTCCACCAAAGATTACTGGCCTACACTCCACGAGTGTTCCGTGGGCTGGTATTGTGTGATTCCCCTTGAGGTCCCTTCGCGATCCATGGTCCGTTGACCTGTGGGTCCCTGAGAAGGCAACTTTAACTTTCAGTGGACTTCCCTGGTTGCTCCAGACGTGCCCTGACTCTCCATTGCTTGGGGAGCCCCCAGGATCTTGCTGGTCCTCACAGAAGCATCCTTACTCTGACCGCGTGGGTTGCATTTGCCAAGGCTTGTTGGTCTCCAATCCAGAAACTGACCCCTCAGCACTCGACATCCTTTGTGGGACATCTCACCTGCGGATCCTGGTCATCGTCGATGTCTCCTGGTCCCCATGGCTGCAGAGTCAAGCTTCACCTCTTTGCACCTGAAGCACCCGACATCGGTGGGCATTCGATTGCTCCGCTCCTGGTCACGTGAAGTGACCCAGACTTTGTCCCCTCTGCTTTCAGGTTCTTCTCATCTCTGATCCAGGCTTGGGTCACACCGGACACTTTTCTTCTCCACGGCAGCAGCACTTCTTCGCATCACGCCATTGAAAACGACGAGGGTTTCCGACACCACTTGATCCCTATGCACCCGGCTTCCCTGGGCTAGGTAACACGGGTACCTCGGTACTCTCAAGGGTGCTGGCCTTAGAACCTTCTAAGTTTAACTGGGTTTGCTTGAAGTCCTCTCCGAAGTGTCCTTAAACTCTAAATTTCCAACCGCGACTTTCCCATAGAGTTGTACGGAGCTTGCGTCTGTGTTCCCACACTGCACCCGTCCTCCGTGGGTCTCCTGTGTCACTACCTTGGGTGGTTCCTTGGGGTCCCAGCGATTCTACGTGCTCTAGGCACTGTGTCTAGTCAAGTCGTGGTTGTTATACCACTTTCTTAATATATGGTTTGGTCTCCCCTGGAGCCCACTGTGTATTGTGCTATTTACTGTCGTTCTAGTACTGTAATATTGTGTGCCTTGTTCTCTAATCTCATAAAGAGGTTAGTAGAGAATTTTTAGTAATAAATACATATATTTTATATATACCTTGTGTGGTTCTCCTTTCATTTGGTCATTCAAGAGGTTATATACTGGTAAAACAAGCTGCTTTACATTTCTTCAAGACTTAGCCTGAAGGCTGCTCTCCACAGCTACCACTAGGATAGCTTTCTATAAAGGTTGTCTTTAACCTAATCATCAGTAAGGGTTGTTTGGACTGGTGCAAGGTGCCCACTTTAATTAGTGGACAGCATATACCAGGCCAACTTCTCACATTGGTGTGCAGCGGTTGGGATTCAAGCTTGCTATTGTTTTACCAGATAATCTCAGTGAGTGACTAACCGAAAACCACTAAAGGTACTTAGGTACATATAAATCAAGTCTAGAATAAGGTAAGTTCTACTGAACTTAGAGTTGGGTAAGTCAAGGGTCTAGCACACCCTTTCTCCAACTCAAGAGAGTCTCAGTTCCCACTAGAATAGGTAGGTTCATACACCACACCACACTAGAATGTCTTCAAGGCCTGAAGTCAGTGACTCCTTGCCAACTAAGTATGACCATCTCACATTCCAAGAATTGAGAAACATGTGTGCATCAAGGAAACTGAAGACAGGGAAAAACCCAAACACCCAAAAGCTCATAGTGACTTTGCTTTTAGATGACCTCAGAAAGACCCCAGGGTCTGATGAGGCAGGCAAAGGGGGTGGGACAGCAGAAAAGGAAAGGCCAGGGAGTGAAAACCTCAATGACCTGGACTCTGATGCTGGCCAGGAGGATCAAAATGATTCTAACCTGGAACAGCCAATCCTTCCTGAAGGTGAGGAAGGAGGCCCCAGTGGGCCTCTCTTTACCCCACCTGGAAGGGTTAACAGTTTACCAAGAAGATCCAGATCTCCTTCTCTGGAATCTAATCATTCTGGTACATCTGTAGGGAGCTCTGCTTCTCATAGGACTTCTGCTTCTCATAAAGGGAGTCCTCTTATGAGAAGAAGTGCCAACTGCTTGAGTTTGAGAGAGCTAAGCTCAGGATCAAGAGAGAGCAATTGGCCTTAGATAGGGAATCCCTGGAGCTTCAGAGAGCTTCTCAGAAGTTGGGACTCGAGTCCCATGGTGGCAGCCACAGTGTCCCTAGAGGTAGAGAACATACTCATGACCATAGGAACCTGAACAAGATTGTCCCTCCCTACCAGAGTGGGGATGACATCCACAAATGGATAACTGCACTGGAGAGGGCCTGTAAGGTACAGAGGGACCCTCAGGAGCAGAGGGCAGCAATCTTGTGGCTCTCCTTTGCAGACAAAGGCAGAGACAAGCTCCTCACTGTTAGAGAAGAGGATGCTGATAATTACAAAGTCCTGAAGAGTGCTCTGATTGATGGGTTTGGCCTAACCACTGAACAATACAGGTTAAAGTTCAGAGACACCCAAAAGGCACAGACTCAGGAGGACTGGGTTGACTTTGTAGATTGTGCTACTAAGGCTCTGGGAGGTTGGATACATGGCAGCAAGGTGCATGACTTTTTAGGATTGTACAATTTGATTATGAGGGAGCAGATCCATAATAATTGTCAAAACCAGCTTTTACACCAGTACCTGGTGGACTCTGATCTGACCTCTCCCCAAGAATTGGGAAAGAAGGCAGACAAATGGGTCAGAATCAGAGTAAAGCCAAAGAATCAGGGTGGTGACCAGAAGAAAGATTCTTCCAAAAACCAAGAGAAAGGTGGGGATAAATCACAAGATAAATCCACTACCGGGCCCCAAAAGACCTCTTCTGGGGGTGTGTCCCAAACTCCTTCCACCCCTGAAAAGAAACCTTATTGCCATATATGTAAGGAGCCTGGCCACTGGAAAAATGACCCCAGTTGCCCTAAGGCCAGCAATAAGGAAAATGTTCCTCCCAGCAATACTACCACTCCTCCTGGTACTACAAGTAGTAATCCCCCAGGTGGTAGTAATGCACCCAAAAAATTAGGTGCATTGGTATGGGGAACTGAGGTGGACCCCAGCTTATCAAGGTCCTCCTTCCAGGCCTCCTTAGTCTGTGATGGTGGCATGGGGTTTGCCACTTTTACTGTCAGTCCTAATTCTTTGGGCAAGTACAGACAGGAGCCACTGATAAATGGTCAGAAAGCTGTGGCATTCAGAGACACAGGGGCTAGTGTCACCATGGTGACAGGGAAACTAGTCCCCCCTCAACAGCTTTTACCTGAGTTCAAGTACCAGGTGACCAACATTGATGGTATTAAAACAGATCATCCCATGGCCATAGTCAATCTCAGCTGGGGAGGGGTCACTGGCCCAAAGAGAGTGGCAGTGTCCCCAAACTTGCCTGTAGATTGCCTGTTGGGCAATGATCTGGAAATTTCAGCCTGGGCTGAAGTTGAATACACGGCCCATTTAAGAATGGTAGGCCTCCCTGAGAAAGTTGGTGGGGCTCTTAGGGCCTCAGCCCCATCCCAGGGAAATGTTGGAGAGGTGGAGCCTGAAAGAATGGCCCACTCTACTCCACAAGAGAGCAGAAGGGTGGAAGAAAAGTCTTCTACCCCCCAGACTATAGGTAAGGGTCAGCTTCCTCAGGATCTGATCCTACCCCTAGTGAAGGAACTGCCCCAGAGGTGGTCAGGCCTGGCCTGGCGACACCCCTGATGGCAGGGGACCCTTCCACGGTGGTACCCAGTCTGGAGCAGGTATCCTGCCCCTCTCTACCCTACCTCACTCAGCCTAGGGCTGCAGAGGTCAGGGAGGTCAGTGGACCCCTTGGGGCCCATTGTCCAGAGGAACCCCCTCATCCACAGATTAGGGGCACTCAGTCTAGTAGCCCTAGCCATGTGAAAATTCCTCAACCCACTGAGGGATCCCTCTTACCATTGGATAGGGACCTCCCCCAGATGGATTCTGTTGTGCCAAGGCAAACCTGGGACCAAGTGGTTCCAAACCTACCATGTCCCTCCAGTGTTCCAACCAGAGGGACCCAACCCCCAGCTGTAGGCAGCCAGAGGTTGACCCTTAGGGCCAGATACAACTCAGTCATGGAAAGAAAGGCCTCCATGGTGACCAGTGATCTTAGGAAGCTGAGGCCAACTTTATTAGGGCCTCACTTCTCTACTCAGCCACCCCACCAGCCTTTTACTCTGCCAAAACACCCTACAGGTAGAAATCCCAACTTTTGGAGACCATCCCATACCCTTAGGGGTAGGGACTGCTTAGTGGACCATAAGACAGGGGGTATCCATGCTAGTGCAGGATCTTCCTTATATGGCCACTTAGTCAATAAAGGCTCAACTGGACAAAGTTAGCCTTATCTCCTTTCGTTTGGGGGGGTTATGTAGGTAGGTGGAATCTGACTGCATGGTTGCCCCCACTTTTTTCCTGGTGTTTTGCTGGTTTTCGACTTAGTCTGACTGGGATCCTGCTATTCAGGACCCCAGTCTATCTGCTTTCTCCTCTAAATTGATGGCATGTACTTTAGGTACACTCCAGATTGGATTCTGGGGTACCCTTATAAGTCCCTAGTATATGGTATACTATGTACCCAGGGCATAGGTACCCCAGAGGCCTCCCAGGGGCTGCAGCATGGATTATGCCACCCCTGAGAGGCCATTCAAAATGACACAACAGGTCTGCTACTGCAGCCTGTGTAAGGTGGTGCATGCACCCCTTACTTAGATATAGGTTCACTATATCTATCCTAATCACTGCACATATAAGCCTATCAGTCACCCCTATGGCAGGCCTTATAAATCCTGAAGGCAGGATGCTGGGTTTTATGTGAGATGGTGCCCATGCATGAGCAGAGCCCCTCTGCAGCCTTCGGAACCACTATTCCGGGGTTGTCTGTGATGCAGCCAACCATATACTCTTAAGTGCATTATAACCTCGGGGTAAATGCTAACTTTAAAACGGCTGCAAGGAATTATGTCGATTTGGTGTCAAACACCTTGGAATCATACCTCCACACCAGTAACTGGTGTGGGAGGTATGATTCCTCCCTCCTAGAGGGAGAAATATGACAGCACCGGTACACCCAGTACCAGCTTCACAGAGCCCTGGCATCACAAAATGGATGCTGCCAGCCACAGACACGAGTCTGCCCTCCTGCTGCTGGACGTAACTCCGGCAGGGGAGGCTGGACAATAGGTTTCCTGTCACAGGGAGGTATGACCACCTCCCAGACAGGCTTTAGTGTATTGGGGCTAGGTGGGTGCACTCTCAGAGTGCTTTGATGTATGCACTGGGGGCACATTTGGTGTCCCTGTGCATAGTCCAGCTCAAACCGGTTGCAGGGGCTATCAGCCCCTGCTCTGGCGCGAAACTGGACAAAGGAAATGGGTGTAGCCACCCCTCTGTCCTGACCCTCCCATAGGTGGGTCCCCAGAGTTTGTCCCACCCCTTCCTTGGGTATAAAGTAGGAACCCTGACTACAGGACTTTAGATATTACCTGGACTAAACTCTGCTACAGAAACCAAGTAACCTTCGACGATCTACGCTTTGCTGGACGACTGAAGAATCTCCCTTGGAGTAAAGGAGTTACTCCCCTGCAAGGCAGGCACCTCAACGCATCTGACCGGTTTGCATCTACACAGCTCCCGACGGACTCCGAAGATTTTGCAACACAGGAGGTGGGTGCCCAAACTTCCCCGAGGTCGACTAGTGCTCTCAGCAAACCTGAGACGGGCAGCCCTCGTGGGGACCGTGCAACCCAAACCCCTGGACACCGTGCACATTTGCAGCAGCATATGCTTTTAGACAATCCCTGAGGCTGTGCTTTGGGCTACTTGTAGTCCAAGCCCCGAGCAGTGTTTCCACCGAAGATTACTGGCCTACACTCCACGAGTGTTCCGTGGGGTGGTATTGTGTGATTACTCTCGAGGTCCCTTCGCGATCCCTGGTCCGTTGACCTGTGGGTCCCTGAGAAGGCAACTTTAACTTTCAGTGGGCTTCCCTGGTTGCTCCAGATGTGCCCTGACTCTCCATTGCTTGGGGAGTCCCCAGGACCTTGCTGGTCCTCACAGAAGCATCATTACTCTGACCACGTGGGTTGCAGTTGCCAAGGCTTGTTGGTCTCCAATCCGGAAACTGACCCCTCAGCACTCGACATCCTTTGTGGGACAGCTCGCCTGCGGATCCTGGTCATCGTCAACGTCTCCTGGTCCCCGTGGCTGCAGAGTCAAGCTTCACCTCTTCCTACCTGAAGCACCCGACATCGGTGGGCATTCGATTTCTCCGCTCCTGGTCACGTGAAGTGACCCAGACTTTGTCCCCTCTGCTTTCAGGTTCTTCTCATCTCCGATCTAGGCTTGGGTCACAACGGACACTTTTCTTCTCCACGGCAGCAGCACTTCTTTGCATCAAGCCATTGAAAACGACGAGGGTTTCCGACACCACTTGACCCCTATGCACCCGGCTTCCCTGGGCTAGGTAACACGGGTACCTCGGTACTCACAAGGGTGCTGGCCTTAGAACCTTCTAAGTTTAACTGGGTTTGCTTGAAGTCCTCTCCGAAGTGTCCTTAAACTCTAAATTTCCAACCCTACTTTCCCATAGAGTTGTACGGAGCTCGCGTCTGTGTTCCCACACTGCACCCGTCCTCCGTGGGTCCCCTGTGTCACTACCTTGGGTGGTTCCTTGGGGTCCCAGCGATTCTACGTGCTCTAGGCACTGTGTCTAGTCAAGTCGTGGTTGTTATACCACTTTCTTAATATATGGTTTGGTCTCCCCCTGGAGCCCACTGTGTATTGTGCTATTTACTGTCGTTCTGGTACTGTAATATTGTGTGCCTTGTTCTCTAATCTCATAAAGAGGTTAGTAGAGAGTGTTTAGTAATAAATACATATATTTTATATATACCTTGTGTGGTTCTCCTTTCATTTGGTCATTCAAGAGGTTATATACTGGTAAAACAAGCTGCTTTACATTTCTTCAAGACTTAGCCTGAAGGCTGCTCTCCACAACTACCACTAGGATAGCTTTCTATAAAGGTTGTCTTTAAATTAATCATCAATAAGGTTTGTTTGGAATGGTGCAAGGTGCCCACTTTAATTAGTGGACAGCAGTATACTAGGCCAACTTCTCACACTGATTACGAGTGGATTAGTGATTTCAGACCCATGGATAAACCCCTGTTTTCACACGGGTCGGAAGTACGACTTGGGAGTTATTTATCGCATTTGATAATTATCGGATGTGTTAAATATCTCAACATTTTGTAAACTTTGGAAAAGGTCAATGCTGCCGAAATTTAACAGTCGAACTGTGTACGATATTTACCACTACATACAGATTTTGGTGCTTTAAACCCCAAAAAGTGCTTGTCATTCCCATAAAATTCATAATAGGCACTATTGATTGCACCTGATAAGTAACGTACCCTGGGGTATCGATATTTATGGGTTGCGATAAATAGCACCTTCTTTCCTACCCACTCGTAATCAGGCCTTTTGTAGTACAATGTTTTGGTTGGTATCTTACAGTGAAATAAGTCCTGTCTACTAGTGTAAAGTTTCTACTCTGTAAATACCGGTATCATATCAACTTTGTAGTCAATTGTTGTTGCAAAAGTAAAGCAGTGAGGTGTGTGGTATCTTCAGTGAAGGTGGAATTACACAATAGGCAGCTAGAGATGGTTCTAAGATGAGATGCCATTGACGAGACCGGTAGCAGAGGACAAGGTGCTGATAAAGAATAAACGTATTTTCCTTTGATGAAACTTCCATCTGTGTCTGTGTCTATCTTCAGTAGACTAAGTAACAAAGAATGAAAGAAAAAAAGAAAAAAAGTAGTTATGAAATGGTGATCCACTTTGTGAGCTACAAAACACCCTACGTTAGGACACAAATCCCCAGTCTTGACCAGGGGCCAGAGTAAGGGTGAGGTGAGGACTAAGCCAAATGTGTTTCTCACTGACTGAGCAGGTGTGATTTCAAGTCAATTTGTGTACTGTGCTGTTCTAGGGCCTGCCTGCACTCTCAATTTCCAGCAGAGCAGCACTGTGTGATAACTACCTTTACTCCAAAAGCTCACCTTCCCTCCCTCCCCAAGCCTGCCTGCCTCCTATTTCTAGGGAGATGCAGTGCTAAGGATTAGAGATAAAGTCCCCGAAAAGAAAGCTCACTGTTAGGCTGACCTAGTGCCCAGGCAGCCTAACATGCTTTTAAGCATGATGCTGCAGTGTTGCCCATTGACACACCTTATTCAAAAGGTAGAGAGGGAATCAAGTCTGATTGGGTTTGCCCTGACACTGATAGTACAGCCTACCAATGTCCACCCTCTGCTTTCCTCCTTTCTCTGAGCACAGCCAACTCTAAGTCAAATGCATGCTTGCCTTAATCTCTGTTATTTTATTTCTGCAAACTCCCCACACTTCATTTTAATGTTTACAGCCTTCTTCTTTGAAAGTAATATCCTGCATCCTTGAAATATCTAATCTCCTCATGCTCATCTATCAATCTCACTAATCATCTGCATGAACTCACATATTCCCTCAGCCCCACCTATTATAACAACTAAATCCTGTTCATTTAATCAACCACGCCGTAAATGGATGAACGAATGGATTGGTTTCCTTGACAGCACACCACTAATCCCAGTAACAAACAATAACCGATAACCACTGGACTAACCACTAACATTGGGTTCTTGAACAGCGTGCTGCCTGGTGTAAAGCACTTCAGTGATACAAAAGGGGATGATGGACGGAACGTTTGAGCCAATCAAACACTCACCCCCAGTCAACTGATCTGGGTTTAATCCATCATCATTCTTTAGCTCACTCCACCACCCCAGTTCAGACATGGCCATATGCAAATCAGTCTGACCCTGTGCCTCATGGGAACAGTCCAGCCCGAACTGCCAAGCCATGTCTTCCCTGGACCGGAAACAAGCATCCTAGGACCGGTTTCTGGCATTCCAGCCGTCATCAGCCAGGCTTGCTTGAATCCAGTGGCAAAGTGAGCAAGGGACCCACGTCTGGGCATACCCCCGCCAACTTAGGGCGTAACACAGAGATACAAAAGGGGATGATGGACGGAACGTTTGAGCCAATCAAACACTCACCCCCAGTCAACTGATCTGGGTTTAATCCATCATCATTCTTTAGCTCACTCCACCACCCCAGTTCAGACATGGCCATATGCAAATCAGTCTGACCCTGTGCCTCATGGGAACAGTCCAGCCCGAACTGCCAAGCCATGTCTTCCCTGGACCGGAAACAAGCATCCTAGGACCGGTTTCTGGCATTCCAGCCGTCATCAGCCAGGCTTGCTTGAATCCAGTGGCAAAGTGAGCAAGGGACCCACGTCTGGGCATACCCCCGCCAACTTAGGGCGAACACAGAGATACAAAAGGGGATGATGGACGGAACGTTTGAGCCAATCAAACACTCACCCCCAGTCAACTGATCTGGGTTTAATCCATCATCATTCTTTAGCTCACTCCACAACCCCAGTTCAGACATGGCCATATGCAAATCAGTCTGACCCTGTGCCTCATGGGAACAGTCCAGCCCGAACTGCCAAGCCATGTCTTCCCTGGACCGGAAACAAGCATCCTAGGACCGGTTTCTGGCATTCCAGCCGTCATCAGCCAGGCTTGCTTGAATCCAGTGGCAAAGTGAGCAAGGGACCCACGTCTGGGCATACCCCCGCCAACTTAGGGCGAACAAAGCGATACAAAAGGGGATGATGGACTGGGGTGGTGGAGTGAGCTAAAGAATGATGATGGATTAAACCCAGATCTCTGTGTTCGCCCTAAGTTGGCGGGGGTATGCCCAGACGTGGGTCCCTTGCTCACTTTGCCACTGGATTCAAGCAAGCCTGGCTGATGACGGCTGGAATGCCAGAAACCGGTCCTAGGATGCTTGTTTCCGGTCCAGGGAAGACATGGCTTGGCAGTTCGGGCTGGACTGTTCCCATGAGGCACAGGGTCAGACTGATTTGCATATGGCCATGTCTGAACTGGGGTGGTGGAGTGAGCTAAAGAATGATGATGGATTAAACCCAGATCAGTTGACTGGGGGTGAGTGTTTGATTGGCTCAAACGTTCCGTCCATCATCCCCTTTTGTATCAGCTTGTTCGCCCTAAGTTGGCGGGGGTATGCCCAGACGTGGGTCCCTTGCTCACTTTGCCACTGGATTCAAGCAAGCCTGGCTGATGACGGCTGGAATGCCAGAAACCGGTCCTAGGATGCTTGTTTCCGGTCCAGGGAAGACATGGCTTGGCAGTTCGGGCTGGACTGTTCCCATGAGGCACAGGGTCAGACTGATTTGCATATGGCCATGTCTGAACTGGGGTGGTGGAGTGAGCTAAAGAATGATGATGGATTAAACCCAGATCAGTTGACTGGGGGTGAGTGTTTGATTGGCTCAAACGTTCCGTCCATCATCCCCTTTTGTATCGCTTTGTTCGCCCTAAGTTGGCGGGGGTATGCCCAGACGTGGGTCCCTTGCTCACTTTGCCACTGGATTCAAGCAAGCCTGGCTGATGACGGCTGGAATGCCAGAAACCGGTCCTAGGATGCTTGTTTCCGGTCCAGGGAAGACATGGCTTGGCAGTTCGGGCTGGACTGTTCCCATGAGGCACAGGGTCAGACTGATTTGCATATGGCCATGTCTGAACTGGGGTGGTGGAGTGAGCTAAAGAATGATGATGGATTAAACCCAGATCAGTTGACTGGGGGTGAGTGTTTGATTGGCTCAAACGTTCCGTCCATCATCCCCTTTTGTATCGCTTTGTTCGCCCTAAGTTGGCGGGGGTATGCCCAGACGTGGGTCCCTTGCTCACTTTGCCACTGGATTCAAGCAAGCCTGGCTGATGACGGCTGGAATGCCAGAAACCGGTCCTAGGATGCTTGTTTCCGGTCCAGGGAAGACATGGCTTGGCAGTTCGGGCTGGACTGTTCCCATGAGGCACAGGGTCAGACTGATTTGCATATGGCCATGTCTGAACTGGGGTGGTGGAGTGAGCTAAAGAATGATGATGGATTAAACCCAGATCAGTTGACTGGGGGTGAGTGTTTGATTGGCTCAAGCGTTCCGTCCATCATCCCCTTTTGTATCGCTTTGTTCGCCCTAAGTTGGCGGGGGTATGCCCAGACGTGGGTCCCTTGCTCACTTTGCCACTGGATTCAAGCAAGCCTGGCTGATGACGGCTGGAATGCCAGAAACCGGTCCTAGGATGCTTGTTTCCGGTCCAGGGAAGACATGGCTTGGCAGTTCGGGCTGGACTGTTCCCATGAGGCACAGGGTCAGACTGATTTGCATATGGCCATGTCTGAACTGGGGTGGTGGAGTGAGCTAAAGAATGATGATGGATTAAACCCAGATCAGTTGACTGGGGGTGAGTGTTTGATTGGCTCAAACGTTCCGTCCATCATCCCCTTTTGTATCGCTTTGTTCGCCCTAAGTTGGCGGGGGTATGCCCAGACGTGGGTCCCTTGCTCACTTTGCCACTGGATTCAAGCAAGCCTGGCTGATGACGGCTGGAATGCCAGAAACCGGTCCTAGGATGCTTGTTTCCGGTCCAGGGAAGACATGGCTTGGCAGTTCGGGCTGGACTGTTCCCATGAGGCACAGGGTCAGACTGATTTGCATATGGCCATGTCTGAACTGGGGTGGTGGAGTGAGCTAAAGAATGATGATGGATTAAACCCAGATCAGTTGACTGGGGGTGAGTGTTTGATTGGCTCAAACGTTCCGTCCATCATCCCCTTTTGTATCGCTTTGTTCGCCCTAAGTTGGCGGGGGTATGCCCAGACGTGGGTCCCTTGCTCACTTTGCCACTGGATTCAAGCAAGCCTGGCTGATGACGGCTGGAATGCCAGAAACCGGTCCTAGGATGCTTGTTTCCGGTCCAGGGAAGACATGGCTTGGCAGTTCGGGCTGGACTGTTCCCATGAGGCACAGGGTCAGACTGATTTGCATATGGCCATGTCTGAACTGGGGTGGTGGAGTGAGCTAAAGAATGATGATGGATTAAACCCAGATCAGTTGACTGGGGGTGAGTGTTTGATTGGCTCAAACGTTCCGTCCATCATCCCCTTTTGTATCGCTTTGTTCGCCCTAAGTTGGCGGGGGTATGCCCAGACGTGGGTCCCTTGCTCACTTTGCCACTGGATTCAAGCAAGCCTGGCTGATGACGGCTGGAATGCCAGAAACCGGTCCTAGGATGCTTGTTTCCGGTCCAGGGAAGACATGGCTTGGCAGTTCGGGCTGGACTGTTCCCATGAGGCACAGGGTCAGACTGATTTGCATATGGCCATGTCTGAACTGGGGTGGTGGAGTGAGCTAAAGAATGATGATGGATTAAACCCAGATCAGTTGACTGGGGGTGAGTGTTTGATTGGCTCAAACGTTCCGTCCATCATCCCCTTTGTATCGCTTTGTTCGCCCTAAGTTGGCGGGGGTATGCCCAGACGTGGGTCCCTTGCTCACTTTGCCACTGGATTCAAGCAAGCCTGGCTGATGACGGCTGGAATGCCAGAAACCGGTCCTAGGATGCTTGTTTCCGGTCCAGGGAAGACATGGCTTGGCAGTTCGGGCTGGACTGTTCCCATGAGGCACAGGGTCAGACTGATTTGCATATGGCCATGTCTGAACTGGGGTGGTGGAGTGAGCTAAAGAATGATGATGGATTAAACCCAGATCAGTTGACTGGGGGTGAGTGTTTGATTGGCTCAAACGTTCCGTCCATCATCCCCTTTTGTATCGTAAAGCACTTCAGTGCCTTGTCAGATGTAGTAAGTGCTATATAAATGCAATTACAGTACAGTATAGAATTAAGTCTGGACGGAGTTTGCAGAGTCACGCTACGCGGAACACCGCAAAGTGTTCACGGAACTTAGCCGCAATACGCAGAGTTCCGCGAGCGGGCTGAGTTGCCCGGCGTGCAAACACACGTTGCGTTTCCACATCAAACACAACACGGAGTGCGTCCTCACATTGGAAATTGCACTCGAAAGGGCACCGCACGATTCGCATGGGTGCGGCCATCATGTTTTCTCTGTTCTGGTCATGGTGCTGGGCCTATATTTGAATCTCCTGGTAATCCTTTCAATCCTCTGTCCTTCTAATTAATCTACCCCTAATTTTTATTTATAAAATTAGTGTGTGTGTTTGTGTCTTTGTATTTTGCGTTTTTTTGAGAAAATAAATCATGTTTTTTTTTTTACTTTTTATACTTTTTTATTTTTCCTTTACTTCCTTTGTATTTCATTTCCTTCCTTCCTTCCTTCCTTCCTTCCTTCCTTCCTTCCTTCCTTCCTTCCTTCCTTCCTTCCTTGCTTCCTTCCTTCCTTCCTTCTTTCTTTCCTTCCTTCCATCCATTCTTCCTTCCTTCCTTCCCCTGTTTTTCTTCTTCCCCCACCGAGCACCATGTCAGATCAGGGCGAACAGGGGACCAGCAGCGCCAGGTCCCCCCCCTCCGAAATGCTGACATCTGCCTCCCCTGGGGGATGGCTGCGCCACCAAGGTGTGCAGCCCTGGGCAATCTTTAGTGAGGTGGAGGTGGCAACACTAGTTTTTTTGTGCAGCACTACCTCCCATCCCTGCTGGCAGTGGGTACCCGTTGCGGGAGCGTCAGCTGTGCTGGAGGAGGGTGCGCTGTTGTGTACGGCACACCAGCCAGGTTCAGTGCATCATCCAGTAGCTAACGCACTGCTGGGCCGATATCATCAACCAGGAACAAGACCTGCTCGGCCTGCTTGGCATCCAGATTCTGGGGCTCGGTGACTATTCATTATTTGTTGTGTTTGTGTTCCGAATTGCATGCTGCTCATACTCAGAGATAAATTACGTTTAGTTTATGTTAGGAATATTATTTTTATTATGTGATCCAGTTTCAGCTAGGCAGGTGCTAGGTACCCATCGGTGCTTGCATTGGCTGATTAATTAAAAAGCCATTGCAGACTTTTCTGTCCTCCTGTCACCATAGTGAATCAGTAATATCAGTGAGTCAGTGCTCTTTGTGACTTTCTTTATGTAGCTTGTACAGTCCCAAGTTATTTCACAGTGATGTGTAGTATGCATCTATGCATTGCAAAAAAGGGAGACTGAGTTGGTCCATCAAGGGGTTTGAGAAATTAAAATAGAATCAAAGATCATTCATTGCAATGCATTAGTTCCAAATGTAGTTTTTGTTCAGGAAATTTGGAATAGGGATTTTAGGATTAGTATGGCCAACTCAATGATAGTCGATAGACTCAATACTAGTACTATAGGCGATCTGTTTTAGATAAGTACAATGTTACTGCGTTTGCCTGTCATAATAATTTTGTGGAGATTAACTGTACCACTCATCTATTTTTTTTATATTCTTCATTTCTTACATCAGCACCCAAGGGCAAGAAGAGGGTCAGTGCAGAGGCGGGTTCAGGAAGAGCTGAGGAGGAGGCACCAACCACCAGCGCCGCTGCTGAAGCCTCTGCTCAGCCTGGTAAGCCCTAATATTTATTATTATTATTTCCCTGATGTTGGGTTTTATGATTGATTGTTGTGGGGTATTGGAATGTTGGTGCTGGGTTCCAGGTCTGGAGTTGCTGCCTGGAGCTTGGTAAAGGGATGAATGGGTGAAAGGATAGTTGAAAGAAAGGGTGGATACTGAATGAATGGATAACAGATTGGAAATTTTGGTGAAAGACTGGATGAGAGAAAGTAAAGCTTAAATCATGGTGGCTATGGATGAATATAGAAGAATGAAAGGATGAATGAATAATTGGCTTGCTTGGATGAATAAGCAAGTGAGCTCTTCTGGAGAGGGGCATGCTTCTCACCTAATTCCTTACTTTGTTTTATGGTTATCAAAGCTATGGTTCAAAGTGGGGGGTATTTATTTTACATTTGTTCTATTCCCTGGACCCACTGTATTTGTTAAGCAAGGCAGATATGTATCCCACCCATTATCTTTCATTACCCCCTCCCTGCCCATTACATATCACCACCCATGAACCGAAGTGCTGTATGGTTAAATTTGTGACTGTAGTGTTGGCCGTGCAATGTGTATCTGCTTCAGTTAATGTGGCATTTACAAAGTTTTCAATGCATTGGAAACCGAACACAAAAGGTGTGTTTCCCTTCGCCCACTCAGTCACCTCTTAGTACTTCACTCCTTTATTCTTTCCTAAGTTCTTCCATCCCAGCCAACCAAAAATTTAACAATCCAGTTTTTGGCATGTGCCACACTTTAGGGCCATGAGAAATGATTGCAAAATATATTTTATCGTTTCCCATAACAAATTTATTTTACTTCTGTCCAGATATTTCCCTTTCGAATTCATCAACTACAGTGTCTGAATAGGCTAAAGCTTATGGAGAAGAGCAGGGCCATTGGAGTTAAAGATAGATAATTGTCAACTACAGCTGCCCCAGCTGCAGACAGTAGCAAAATACCCGGTGTGCTGGCTAGAATGCCTCCATTAATTTAGTACAACACAACTTGTACTCCATAGTGTATAATGCCTTACTCATTAATGAAAAGTCATTTATTTTTATTTTTCCACTCAAAGTGTCTGTTTGGTTACTAGAAAAGCCTTTAAAAGAAAAAAGTAATAAAATCACAGGTTTTTTTAGTCCGGTGTTATTCTGTCTTAATACTTTTCTGCCAGACAGTCAGTGCTTTTTATGAGAGGCATTACTGACTAACATATCCACCACTCAAATTACTTTCAAATTTCTCCATACTAATTCACCACTAATCCTTTATGGGTTCTGGAGTAGCATGCAACTCACAGAAAAAGCGCTTCAACGCCTTGTCAGGGGTAGTAAGCACTATACAATACAATACAATACAATATGTGGGTAAAATATAAAATATAAAATTGTCCGTGTGACTCTCCAAATCATAATCACATCAAATTCCAATGGCCCTAGAGGACCAGCAATTAACTGCTACTGTGCCTCCCACTAATTGTAAACAATTGTTTGCACAGAGCATTATTTACAATTTGTCTTTTTTTCCTTTTTATTTTTCTCAATATAGCTACTCCTGTTGGTCCACCCATGCCACCCACCAGGCAGGAGATAGCAGCCCCGCTGCGACAGCAGAGGCTGAATACTATCCAGCAGGAATATCGGCGGGTGGTTGCCCTGGCAGATAAAGAGGCGGAAATGGCTGCGCCTGAGCCAGGCCCAAGTTCAGCCAGACACTCCCAGCCTCCCAGCCATCCCATTGACAGCGCTGCCGCCAGCAGTCAGGGGCCCTGACTGGAACTGCTGCCACCCCCTCCTGCTCTGACAAGACAATGCTGGGGCACATCCTGCAACGGCTGGACCGTATGAAGAGCCTACTCAGCAGGATAGAGCAAAGCCTGGAACAACTCTGGACCCAAATAGACAATGCCCTCTTCTAGACCTTTTTAATTTTTTTTGTCTGGCGGGAGGGACTTGTGGGTGGAGAGGGTGGTAAGGGAGCTGGGACCGCGTTTTTCATTTGTTGGACATTTTCATGGACATTGTTTGTGGAATGGGGTTAGGTCTATTTGTTTGGAGAGAGCGGTGGGCCTGTTGTGAGTGGAGAGGGTGTTTTTTTTTTTTTAAATAAAAAGGGAAAATTATATTTCATCACTATTTATGCCTGAAGTAGTTTATGTGTTTTTCTTTTACTTTGCACTGCTGCCTTTTACACAGCCTGTTTTTTTAATCTGCATTATAAAAGTGTATACAGGTTAGTTATAGTTAGTTATAGTCAGTTGTATACCTCTGTAACTATCTTGACCATTAGGGGGGATGCTGCCATGACCTATATTGCCTACAACAACCAAGATAAACGATTACTTATCTGAAGTAGCAGTTAGTTGCTTACTTTCTAACTTGACTAGTTCATTTCACTCCATAGTTCTCTTACCTGAATATAGATGAAGAAATAACAGGGAAGGCATCACAACTTCACAAGAGAGGTCCCACACCCACCCAGGTGAGCTCCAACTGTAGGATTTATCAGGATTATCCATCGCAGGCAATTAAATGGAAATAAAAACACTCAGTTAGGGGGTTATAAATTATGTCATACCTTTACAAAGAATTGAGACCAGACTACTACATGACACAACAAAGAATACCTGATAGTGATAGAATAACAAAAAATAGCAATAGTAAGTTCTTCAGAGCAATGGGGAGCTAGTATTTAATTAAAACTAAAGTTACAAAATCCTCGAGTCATGAGAAGTGGACTCAAAGTCTGGGGCGGACAAGGTTAAGCATTTACAAAACTCAAGGCCTGAATGATGATGCTGACAACTGATGTTCTTCTATATCTAAAATATGCATCACTTTTATGTGAGAGTGGTTAAATGGGACCAGTGTGGGCTATTGCTAATGTAATAGAAGATCTTGCAGTGAGTTGGTGTCCCTTTCACAACATCCGCCCCACCAGTGTGGGATTTATTGAGGTGTGACTTAATTTGCACCATAAATTAAGTCACACGTCAATAAATCCCACAGCCCAGGGGAAGAGGGTTAGAGGTTTGATGAATGGATGGGAAAGGGGATTTGGGGAAAGGTGTGACAAAGACAAACATTACACAAGGACAATATTCATCTGGGCGATGAAAAGCACATCATCGTCATCAATCGGTTGTGGAAGGAAATGAAGGAATGAGTATGACACAGTACAGTTAAATGCATTGCAAACAGTCCTTCTGCCCCAGTGACCCAAGTTATCAGATATCTAAATGTGCTGTCTTCTAGGTTTGAATAAATCTAATTAGGGAGGAAAGAACCCATCCAGTTCTAAAAATATGATTGTCAAAAGAAAAAGTAAACTGTATTGTAAAATTGAGTGGTGCATCTGCATTCTCCTCTGGAATGTCCCTCACTCTTGGGTGCCTGTCTGGACCAGTCTGGTAGATAAGCAGGTGTGTTGAGCTTAGCTTTTGGCTTTCGTTTGTGCAGGAAACAAGAAGGCCTGCAGATTGTAAAACAGAAACTGTATTGTAGAGTCAAGGAGCAGGAGAGAAGGAAGGTAAGCTTCATGAGGAGTGTACCAGAAAGACTCAGAGGCAGAGCAAAACACAAGAGGACTCGGAGTTTCACTTTTGTCACCAGTGCAACACACACAGTAAGCAGCATTTCCCAAATCAACGCACCTCTCTCCATTCCACATAGCTGAGTATTAGGCCTTAGAATCATGGTTTCCCTTTGAAGTCAAAGACTTCTTTCTTCTAGCTGTTGATGAGGTAGTCCTACCTTGAGTTCTTCCATTCTCCTCCTGACTCCAAATAACTCCATCCTCGTCCCAACTCAAGCAAGATAGATGTGTAGAGTACTACTGTTGAAAAACAAGTAGAGAAACAGAATTGCAGAATTTTGGATAGGTTTTTTTTGTTAACTAAAGTGACTGATCTGGTCTCTGAAGAACCAGAAAAAAGGAGTGGACCCTGTAAGTAAATTATTCTAAGTGTGAAAGGGCCAATCACCTTCAGGACAAATGATCACCCATCATTCAGGCCCCAAACATTGCAAATCATCTAAATCAAGTTTACAAATTACAGTTGAACACCCTCCCTCACTGTCTGCCAGCACATGAACCATTAATCATCACTGACAATCACTCAACAATATATCACTCATTGGTGCAATAGTTACCTGTTCTAATCCAAGCATGGTGGTAGGTACACAATTGTATATCCTCTTTGATGCAAGCAACAGATTGGAATTTGGCAGTCTCGTAAATCAAATGATCTTCTGGGGCAGGTCTTCTAGATGATGAAAAAAGAAGAATAGGAGTGGATGTACAGGTTGATTTTCACTAAGTAAGTTTGTAAAGGTCAATCACCTTCAGCAAAAATGATCACCCATCATTCAGGCCCAAAACATTGCAAATCATCTAAATCAAGTTTACAAATTAGTTGACCACTCTCCCTCATTGTCTACCACCACATGAATCATCAATCATCACTCACAATCATGCACTCATTGTTTCAATAGTTATATTTACCTCCTCCAATCCAAGCATGGTTAGTTTAGGTGGTAGGTACACAATTGTATCTTTGACGCAGGCAACACATTGGAATTTGGTATTGCCATTCTTGTAAATCAACGATCTTCTGGTACAGCCCTGCTAAGTGATGCCAAAAAGACTAGGCATGCAATGGAGGCAGGCATTGTTCTCCAATGTCATGAAGGAATTGTGGAGGCTTCTTCACTGCACACTGTTCCAACTGCAATCCGTCCATATATGTGACAAAAAATGGTGGGTGGGCAGCATAAATCTGACACAAACATTATGTTCAACTAGCTACTTTTTTTTTTTTAGCAAAGAAAGAAATTCAACGAAAAATGATTAAAAAGTTCTATGGTGGCACTAGCATACTCAGCCTGGGAAGTAGAATTCGTCCTCAAACACAGATGGTTCACCCAGATGTTGGTCAGCTAACATACTTGAATCTGACCAATCCTCCTCCTGTGCTGTTTTAGGAATGGTGTAATTGTGTGGTATAAAAGGTTGGTTCATTTTGATCATGGTCTATCTCTCCACATTTTGAGGCAAGAGACTGGTCCTTCTCATTGTAACAACTGTGCCAGCTGCACTGCTCAGCAGACACACTGGCTACAGGATAAGCCAGATACATTATTGCCGGCCTACTGAGCTCTGGCCATTGGCGCATCTTCCCATACCAATACATCAAAGAGTTTTGATCCACATAAACCTCTTTTGGATCATCCAGATACTCCTGGAACATCCTCTAGATGGACATTGGTGCTGCCACTTGCTCGATCTCTTTTGCCATTGCCTCAGCACTGGACTTAAGCCCTACCATGTGATACCAATATGACGCAGAGGTTGGATCCGAGCCTTCTGTTGCTGTTGCTGCTGGTGTTCTGGTTGATGGTGTTGGCTGCTGTGAGACAAGACTGCCCTCTGGAAGTTGAAGGCGGCACCTCAGAACTGTGGATTGGGAATCTAACTTTTAGCCATTCTTCTTCCAGGTCTCCAGCTTGCTCAACAATCCACCTCTTGCATCTTGAAACATCCCCTTCAGAAAAAAGACTGAAAGTGGGCAGAATATTTTTGCAACGTGAACGAAGTACTGTGGCACAGATGTACTCTTTAGATGAGATTATGTCATTTTGCAGCCTTCCAGTACAAGCCAAGAGAAAGAGAAAGCTCTCAACCAAGGCACGCGCTTCTGTGTTTTTGTTCACACCTGCAAGTGTGAACCTTTCAGACACCTTCTTTAGCTGGTACTATAGCAGATGCAACAACAGAATAGCTTGGCCCATCGTGTGTCCTTCTTGCTAACTTCCCATGTGAAAACCTCAAAAAAGAGTAGCATCTGTGTCAGGTGTTTGACTAGGCCTCCTTTGTCCACATCCATGGTCATAGCTTTCCCAATTGCATCTCTTCCACTTTGAATGACATGGTCATTGATCTGTTTGTACTGCTCAAACAGACGTTGCAACATGTAATAGGTCGAGTTTCAATGTGTTGGTACCTCATGTATCAGGGCTTTAACTGGTACTCTATTAGGGCGCTGAATAATCTGCAACTGCTTCTCGGCTTTAAAAGAATGGCTGAAATGAGTGCAGATTTTTCTGCAGGTGGTCAGCATGTGGCAAACTATGTCTTCTTTTTTGAGAAAGTCTTCCACCATCAGGTTGATGCAATGGGCTAAACACAGGACCCTGAAATAGCCACTGTCTGCCATGGCCATGGCCTTGTCTATATTACTGCCATTGTCCTTGCCAACAAATCCAATTCTGAGACCTCTGGGTCGCAGCCATTCAGACACCTTGCTGTTAAATTCATCCAAGATGTTTGCAGCTGTATGTGATTTCTCCATGGCCAACATGGCCACTATTGCATGTGGCCGAACGTTCTTAAACCTTTCGTAAGGCCAAAGACTTGTAGATATCATTTGCTTCACCCCCCCCAAAAAAAGATGCAGTGCGCAGTGATGCACATGTAATCAGTCTCCTGACAACTGGTCCACATGTCTATCGTCAGGTGGATAGTGTGAACAACACTTTGCTGCAAAGCTTGTCCAACCAATTGCAGCACATTGTGATGCAGCGCTGGAAAAGCAACTCTGTCAAAATAGGTCCGACTTGGAACCTTCTATTTCAGACGGATGGCTGCCACAAATTCTAAGAATCCCACTCTTTCCCCCAAAAAAAGGAAGGAAGTCAGCTCCCACTGACAAAGCCTGAAGAACTGGAGGTAGGTGGGGGTGTCATCAATTGCCTCTCTGCAGTGCATACTTCTACTAGGATAGGGTTTAGTGCAGGTCTCAGCTGGGGCTTTGCAACAATGGGAGCTGGCGGTGCTACCTTTGCCACATCCATCGGAGCAGGTTGAATAGCAATGTCGTACTCCTCTGTGTCACCTTCCACAATGACTAGCTCGTCTTCGTCATTCTCCTCCTCATCCTGTTCCATAATTCTAAGGCTTTCAGGAACTTTTCTTTTCCATTGCCTCTCCTGGCGTCTCCCAGACTCTGGCGGGGTCCATGCCACGTCCCTATCATCACCATCAGAAGAGGTGCTTGAAGAAGATGGTGGAGTAGTACCCTTCCTTTTCATTGCTGGAGGTCTAAGAGCCAATGATTCTAAAAGAGGAGGTTCTTGCTCATCAGGAAGATTGATCTCTAGTTCTGCTCCAACATTAGGAAGATATATTATTGCTGGCTGCGGCTGCTGCCCACTTTGCTTTGTTTCCTGAAATGATTGGGTACTACTTTGCGAAAGGGACAAATCCAATTTAACATTACTGCTTGTGAGCATCGCCATGATTGCAATAGCTGCCTCACTACCAGACATGGTCTTGGACTTAGGTTGGGGTGGTGCTGTTGATGTGGGAGTGCTGCTCCCAGCTTGTTCCCCGGAGGCCGCTGCTGCAGGCACATGACGTTGTCCAAAAAAGGTTTGGGCCGACATGCTACTGGTGGAAAGTTGCTTCTTCTCCCTGACGACTTTCTTGGCAGCAACTTGCTTTGGGACCACCTTAAAGCTCTCAGTTGGCTGTGGCATTTAACTGCACAAGCGGAAGAGATTGGAGGACTGACGTGTGACATCACTGTGCAGGCCTTCTGTTTGTCAGTATTGCTGGTGATGTCTCTTCCTCTCTTGTGAACCTTAAAGCAAACACATTTAGGGAAACATAGCATTGTTGCAGTTTGAATTAGTACAGACAAAAGCAATATTAATGTGGTTGGTTACTTAGGTAATAACCACATTAAAGTCAAACCACACCATCATGCCATAAAATTAAATTCCCTGCCAGGATAAAACACAATATGCATATAGAGCTCTTTCCTTTGTGCCTACATATTCTAATGGAGACACCCTTGGCAATCAGGGAATTGCATGGGTAAATGGAATAATAATCTTTTAAAAATGGAGGTTAGTGTGCGCCTATGGCAGGCAATATGGTCCAGAGGGAAATAAAATAATCATTAAAAGAATGAATGATGCTTATGTGTCTGCAGTGCATCGCAGCCAGGGTGTCCAGGAGTAAATGGAATAATACCTAAAAAAACTGTTGCGTGGCTGTGCGCCTATGATGGATGGATCGACTGAGGTAAAGTGAAAAAAAGTCAAAAACAAATACTTTTAAAAAAAATCTAAAATAAAACAGAAATATATATATTTTTTAATTAATAAAAGAAAAATAATAAATAAAGAAAAAAGAAATTAAATAAGAAATACAAAAATTAAAATTTAAAGAATTAAACAGATAAAATTAAAATTAAAATTGAAAAAACAATCAATAATTTCTTATGTTTGTATGGGAGGATGAGAAGAAACCTATTGTGAGGCAAGGAGGTGCAAAATACAAAAAAATGCATGTAATATATAAGCACTGGTCATCAAAATCAGATTCTTAATATACATACTGCAATGATCCTCAAGCATATTATTAAACGTATATCGCATCCATCCATGCAAGCCTATGGCAAAGGCACACTAGCTGGATGCACAAAATGGCTGTCAACCGGTGCCAAATGGTCAAACAACAACAGCAAGCAAGGAGGCATGGGAAACAAAGCACACATGCAAGCCTATGGCATAGGAACACTGGCTGGATGCAAAAAATGGCTGCAAGCCAGTGCCACATGGTCAAACACCAGCAGCAAGCAAGAAGGCATGGGGAACAAAGAACACATTCAAGCCTATGGCAAAGGCACACTGGCTGGGTGCACAAAATGGCTGCCAACCAATGCCACATGGTCAAACAACAACAGCCAACAAGGAGACATCGGGAACAAAGAACACATGCAAGCCTATGGCAAAGGCACATTGGCTGCATGCACAAAATGGCTGCCAGCCAGTGCCACATGGTCAAACAATAACAGCAAGCAAGGAGGCACGGGGAACAAAGAGCACATGCACGCCTGTGGCAAAGACACACTGGCTGGATGCACAAAATGGCTGCCAGGCCAGCAAGTGCCACAGGGTCAAACAACAGCAGCGAGCAAGGAGGCACGGGGAACAAAGAGCACATGCACGCCTATGGCAAAGACACACTGGATGCGCATAATGAATGCCAGCCAGTGCCACAATGGCAAAGAACAACAGCAAGCAATGAAGAATGGGAACAAAGAACACATGCAGACCTATGGCAAAGGCACACTGGCTGGATGCACAAAATGGCTGCCAGCCACATGGCCAAACAACAACAGTGACCAAGGAGGCATGGGGAACAAAGAGAACACATTCAGGTCTATGGACATAGACTCGACAAAATGGACCCTGCCCACATGGCATGGAGAACAAAGACAAATCAATGGTGGCCTGTGGCAAACACACATACACATACACACACACACGCACACACACACTGGACAGACAAAGGAGGCATGGTAACACTGAAGAAAACACTACCATTAATTCAGCATGTCAAAAATAAAAATTAACTGACCTATAAAAATTTTACAACAACACACGTCTTCCCGAGGCATCAAATATTACCCCACATATACACTTTTGTACACAAAAGAGAGTGTAATACAAAAACCCACCACATTTTGTATTTAATCCAATGCCATCCCAGCCCTAAATGATGTTTTAAAACAGCATATACCACAGAAACAGTTGTTTCATGCACCCATGACTAGCACTGGCCTGGGGCTACTGGAAGGCCCCAGGGCAGATTAGGCAACATAGTAAAATAAATAAATTTTGCAAATTTAACAAACATAGAGAAAATGTACTGAACTGTGCAACATTGTTCCTTTATAAAAGAAGAAAAATACAATGCAAAAATTTAACTAGGCCCCTGCTGAAAATGCAGGCCACCCACCACAATAACTTTGAAAATTCGAATAAAAGTACAAATAATGCTGGTGTATGCCCTCTATCAAATAAACAACACAATACAATACAAGAGTTTTTCAACTTACTTGTAAAATCTCAAATACAAAGTCCTTAAATCCAATGATATATATGCAGCAGACAAGGAGAGTGATCCCTCCAGCTCCAAATCCAAATGAAAAGTGACCAGGAGATGGACAAAGCACTGGGAGGAGCCTGCTGGAGAGGAGCAGGAAGCTGGAGTCTCTGGGACACTTCCTTCCTTTTGGAAGAAAAAAGTTAAAAAAGGCTTCTCACACAAAAAGACAACTCCAACAGTCCAACAGTTGGAGAAAAAGATCCAGTCGAAAACCTCTTTAGCTGCTTCTCGAGCACAAAAGCTACTCGAGTAGTGGGATCATAACCGCGAGCGGCACTACATTGGCGCCGACTTGGTTGGAAGCCGTGCGAGCAGCGCAAAGTCTCGCTCATGCTTGCTAGTGGCTTAAGAATAACGTGGCACTCGCGAGCGAGTGCCAAAACAAATCTCAAGCGTGAACAGAAAAAAACGTCTGCTTCGTGCCCGGAAGGCAGAGTCCAGGAAGTCTCGGGTGCGTTACTGCCCAAGAATATCATGGCACAAGCGAGCAAGTGCCAAAACAAATCTCGGAATGGAAAAAAAACTCTGCTTCATGTCGGGAAAGCGGAATCCATGAACTCCACGCTCCGCCGAGGAGGGCGGAGTGCCTGAATTCCGTAAACTCCGCGAACGGAGTGGAGTTTACCACCCGGGCTTATAAAGAATCAGGCATCTACTGAAAGCCTAGAGTCTAAAGCCAGTTTAAGCACTGGCTTCTGTAGCATTTGATTAGTTCTGTCAGATGTGGCATGCACACAAACTGTAAGGCCACGCCCAATGTTTCCATGACTCCTTGTGAGAGTTCATGTCAAGGGTGGGGTTGTTTGTACTTGATCATGCACTGTTGATGGGCCTCATACGGAGATCAGATCATCACCCAGAAGTAGGCAGCTCATTCACCACAAGATACTAGTAGAATGACATTCGTTCTTTCCTTTCACGTATAGGGTCCCAGAAGGTGGGTGGGTATGGATCCCCAGCATGGCTCTTGACCTTAATCGAGTGAGTTTGTGTCTGTGCCCGCCTACAGCACTGGGAGTATAAGGCGGTCCCTTTATCAGGAAGTTATCTGCCCTGTAATGTATTACTTTCTTTCTCATTGATATGATCTTATATGCACATGTTTTTTCACCTTGTAAAGAAGCTGACTATAAAAGCCAATAACTGCAAAAAGAACAATTGATGGACAGAATGCAGAACAATGTCATACATTCACCCCAGTACAGAGATCTGGGCCTAAATCCATCGTTCCCCGAAACCGGTCCTAGGATGCTTGGTTCCGGTCCAGGGAGGACCTGGCCTGGCAGTTCGGGCTGGACTGTTCCCATGAAGCACAGGGTCAAGACTGATTTGCGTATGGCCAGGTCTAAACTGGGGTGGCATGGTGAGCAAAAGAATGATGGATTTAACCCAGATCTCTTGACTGGGGGTGAATGTTTTGATTTGTTCTGCATTCCGTCCATCTATTGTGTGTCTTTTATAATAGCCAATAAAACACTCCAGGACAGAAGCATAAAATTCAAACACTTTAAATGTTCAACAATGAAGAAACGTTGTCCTATTCATGTAAAAACCCAATAATCGAAACAAGTTCTCTTTGTTAAATATTTAGAGTTGCAATATATGGCAGTGCTATGAAACAGTATCATTGCGGTAGCAAGTATTTTAAAAGCAAGTTGTTCTAAATATAGAGATGCCTTTGAAAGAATTGAAAATGTGCACTTCAGGAATTCCTGGAATTGCATTGTGTAGTGTAAGAAAGAACTTCAGTATCAACAGTGAAATACTAACAAACAGAAAACAACAGGCTAATGTTTAGTAGCTTTCATTGTGTAAATTTACAAAAGGTAACCGAATGGTTCTTTTAATTCTTAAGGCTGAGTTGGCAGAAGGTCTCCTTCAGACTCTAGAAAGAGTATTTGGGAGCAGTTGGTCTAGCTGTGTAAATTGTAGACTTTGGAACATGCAGTCCTGGATTTAAATCTGAGATTCCGCACTTGATCAAATATCAAAATTTTTTGGGCAAATCACTTTAGTTCCCTATGCCACAGTTTGCAATATCTGCAAAAAACTAAGATATGGCACAATCCTATCCTTCTCCCCTGCGCCGGCGCAGAAACAGCAGTTGTGCGCCAACGCAGACACCCTTGCGCCAAGTTACAAGGGTGCCTGCGTTGCAGGGATAATTGTTTTTGTGCAGGAAGGGACACCTTCCTGCACAAAAACAATCGTTGATGGCAGGGAAAAAAGAGGAGAAATAAAAGTATTTTTCCTCGTTGCGCCACACCTACGCCGGGAGGCGTAGGAATCTGACACATTCCAAGGTTTATGATTCCTTGTAAATATGGGAATTCTTCAGAATCCATAGGTGTTGCGTGGAAACACCCACAGCAACACCCATGGAACGCCCCTTTCATGCAGTGTTTCTGCGTGAAAGGGGCACATATTTACAAGGCCATGAAAAGCTACGTAAAAAAGTGACACTCTAGCAGCGCAAAAGTGCTGCTAGGGCCTCGTAAATGAGGCTCATAGTTCTGCTTAGAAACAATTCAGTTTGCAGTATGATATATACAAGAAATGTAGTACTTCATATTGCTCATATTGTGGCAGTGCAAATTACCCTCATGCAAGAGTGTCTATCTCCTTCTGAATTACTGAAATGGCTTACACATTGTAAATTACATTAGCAGAGATCAAATGACTCTTCTAGTGCAGTAGACTGTGCCGAAATGAAGGTACATTGATAGCTATACATACACTTGAAGGTGCTTCCTGGGGTCCAGCCTGACAATTCAAAAACCACTCAACTACACTGAGCCATATGTCATTTACTAATTTTGTAGGAAAAAAACACTTTTCTCAGGTAATACCAGAAAACACATTTATTTAGATGCATCAAAGTAGAGTGTTGACCAATGGAGAGACAACCGTCACCAGACTCCTTCTGAAAAAGAAGGTACATCAGTATTTATACAAATCTCCACGGTCAGAGTCAGTGCTTAATTTGTAAAATAATAAGTGCCAGGGCCCTGACCAGGAGGCCATTGCAGCTTGCACCACTCATCACCCCTGTCATCGCTGCCAAAACAAATACTAACCCTCTCGCTCCCCCTGCAAGTGTGACAGTTCAGATTATTCCAGGCCCCCAAAGCTAAAGGAATAGCTGGGGAGGCAGGTATTAATAATTTATAATGTATATTGTATTCATAAATAGCAGTTGTTTTATTTACCTCTAAATTAAAAGAGCAGCGCCACCATGTGGCAGACTGTCCTAAGTGCGGTGTTGACAATTAAGTGCCGGTGCCAAGCACAGGAAACCAATTAAGTGTGGTGCTGAGCACCGGAAACCACTGGCTCAAATTAAGCACTGGTCAGAGTTTATCTGGTTTCCTATAAAATGAGACCTGTACAAACATAGGGGCCGATTCCGATCTCGGTCGGAAGGGCACCGAATCGGGTTCGGCATTAGCGGATCCGATTCGGAGGCTGATTTTCCGTCCGATTCGTCCACGGGTCCGGACGCCGAAGTACGATGCGAACAAGCGCGAATTCACCGTCCGAATTGTTTACGGCTCCGAACCGCTCCGTACGACTCGGTCGCAAGCAAACCGTGGCGCGCAATGGAGACATTTCACGACCGAGCTAGTACGATGCTCGATTCGGACAGCCGGATCGAGTCGGAGCGTCTGGCTCGCAAAAGCTCCCGGAGTCGGACTTCAGGGTCTGCGTCGGACCCCCCTTCACCCGCAGCCTTACGACTCGGACACAGGGGGAGACCTATGGGTCTCCCCAACACAGGCATGTACGGTGCGGATGGCACCGACGCGTACCCACTGTAGGGGGCGCACTTGTTCGCGACGTACCCATTCAGTCAATGGGAGCCCATGTAAGCGTCGTACGACCGGCTCCCATTGACTTCAATGGGAGTCCGACCGAATCGAGTCCGGCAACATGCGGCCGCATCGTACTCGCTCGGTCGGACTGCAGGAGTCCGGCTCAGTCGGAAATCTCTCCGGATCCGGCTCGGTCGGAGAGTTTTCCGACCCAGATCGGAATCGGCCCCATAGTGTTTTTGTGGCTTAATTTAAGCAAGGCTTCCTGCAATTAGAAACAGGTCCAGCTTCCCAAAACATGATAGTACGTGACCTGCTTAATAGTTCAGCTGTGTACAGTGATATGTAGTAAGCAATATGTAGGAACCTCAAATGTCTTAAAGCAAAAATGGCTAGTTTGCATTCTTCCAGGATTAACAGAGGATGAGAAGTGACCTGCACAGGCATTCTTGGTGGTTAGGAGTGAAGCACTGGTCAGGACGTCATAGGGCTCAAGTTTAGATCTGAACCCACAAATGTATTTCTCTCATCATGGGCATTTATCTTTTATACTGTGCAAATAAGCCACCAGAGAGATGGGGCACAAGAAGAGGAAGTGTTTAAATAATTGTAGAAGGGCCTCTTCAAGGCAAGAACAATGACATGAGGATGGGTCCAAGATAAGCACCCAAGCTATTAAATACAGGCGCGAGCAGGTGTCAGTAATGCAGAATTTATTATGGAAAAGGCAATGCATGATGTCACAATACAACCAGATGTTACAAGGAATGATTCTGTTGTCCAGTTTGTGTATTCACTTGGTAAACGCGCATTTAGTTACCGAGATATAAATACTTTTATACACCTCATATACTAGCTTGCTTACATTGCTTTTATTTTTTATATCTTAGCATCCCAATCCTGCTTACATGCCTTAATAAAATTCAATCAGTTAAGTATGGACTATCGAGGTTTGTCTTTGACCTGCATGTCACTGGTTTAGATGCAGGGCTGGCATGGTCTGCGTTGCATGTCTTCTTTCCAAGGCAATAAAAATTGTACCAAGTTAGATTGGGTGACCTAATTGCATGGTTGGGCTCACTGATGCAGGCAATATAGGGTAAGGTTTAATAATATATGTGGAAGGCTGTATTGGTTCAGTGCTTGATTTAAAAAAAATAATAAGTGCCAGGGCCCTCGTTAAGAAGTCACTTCAGCTCGCACCACCCATAGCCCCTGCCACCACAGCCAATGACACAACTACTAACTATCACACTCCTTCAAGTATTACAATCCAGGCTATTCCAGGGCCCCAAAGCCATTAGAATGTCTTGGGCGGCGGGTATTAGTCATTTTGAATGTATATTGAATTTATAAACAACTGTTGTTGTGCTCATCTCTAAATAAAGTAAACAGCGCCACTATGTGGTAGACTGTCGTAGGTGCCGGTGTTGACAATCAAGTGCTGGTGCCAAGCACAGGAAACCACCAACTCAAGTTAAGCACTGTATTGGTTTCAACTCCATCCCTTCCAGCTTTCCAGCTGTGCTGTCATAAGTTTATGGCTTTTGCAGATTATAAACAGTTAGGTTCCCTCCTTACTCGTTAAATGTTACTGCAGGATAGTACATTTGATAATGCTTTTTTAGCATTTGGCTATAGACAGCTTTTGCTGTCTGCTGACATTCTAAAGAGGTTCATACCACTGATTCACGTAATATGCTAGATGTGCACATTGTTCAATTGATACCATTATGTCACAGGTGAAGGAACCACATTTTCTGTCTCACTTGTTTGCATGCATGTAAATATGACACCATCATGTGTCTATTCCATGCCTTACATGTAAGCCACATGTGTTGGTTTGGCCAATGCTACCTTAATTTTCTGCAGAGATAAATTTCTGTGAAGTCACTATGCACCCAGAATGGTGCAATGAATTTCAGCTTTCCAGTTAGTGCTGTAATGTGCTTGCCTGAGAACTCCCCCAAACTTTAAAAAAGTTTTACTTCAATTTGGCAGTGTCACAAGGTGGTGCCCTGCCTTGGCCTTGACCTAATCAAGCACTGTCCCATCAGTGAATATATTTGTACAGGAGTTATGTGTTGCCAGTGTTGTGACAATTTGTGAAAGAAACTTTGTGAGTATGTGACAGGACATACATAAAAATATGGATAGTGCGAGTTTGACATAGAATACTCTGGCTGTCCCGGGGCACCCACTGAAGTTTGTCTTACTCTGCAGCAGCTCAAGTAGCCTTTTCGAATCACATATCTGACATACCACTAGGAAGATTGGCCTGACAATCTCACACTAGATGAATGTCTGAGGGCCTCAAATGGGCCCTGCTCCATTCTTTGAGATTCAAGTCATCGGCATAGGTGAGGCAGAAGCGCAGTGCACACAGTGAGTGGGAAATAAGTAAGGTGGGAGAGAGTTCTGGATCTGTATTTTCGGTTATTCAAGTTGAGGAAGTATCTAGGCCAGGTCGGATCTTTTACCTTATTACTGCTTCGATGACAGCCAGGTGGAGAGAACTCACAATTCATTGTGCCCATGTTTTAGGTGCTCCTATTTGGCCCCAGCGCTATCTGCTGTGAGAAGCATCACTTTACACCAAGCTGTGTCTGGAGAGCATCCTTGACATGACATTTGAGAGGCAACCAGCCCAAACTGATTCTGAAGCATGAGACAATGGATCCACATCTCCCGTCTGGGAAATGTCTATAAAAGTTGTATCCAAATGACCTCACTTTATTGCAGTTCCAAGTCTTTCTTGACCAAGGAAGGGAGTGCTCTGAAGAGTACTCGAAGAACAGCTGTGTTCAGTCACCACTGGTATCTGTCTAGCAGTCAAAGTTCAAAGTTTATTAATTGATTGAAGATATAGTTTCATTATCAAAATGTGCAAAACGGCAAGCATAAATACATCATAAAAGACAGCAATTAATTGCAATTAATTGAATGATAAAAAGAAATCCAGTAGAGACAGAGATATAAAATTAAAATTATTAAAACAGGAATCGGTAGATGTTCCCAGCACACATCAATTCACTAAAAGTTTTCCTATCAGTTTTTGTCTGACAGACCATGCTGCTTTGAGGAACTTAAAAACTGCCACCACTACCACAGACGAAGAGTCACTCTTGCAGATCCTAAGGGCATGGATGCAATTTGTCAGGCCTAGACCCTGGCAAAGAGGAACGATCCACCTGCGTCTAGGGTTGGCATAATTAGGACAAAAAAATCAAATGTTCCTCTGTTTGCTTAATAGAAATGCAAAAACTCAACAATGCAAGTGCCCAGTCTTAGAGGAGTGCCACGTTGTAGTATACACTGCATTTGGGAGACTCCCATATTTAAATTGCAGGAACAGTGAACGGCACACATCGGGTGAATATAATCCTGGAATTCCTCTGCCTTGGGCGCTGGTTTGTGCATTAGGAAACACCTAGTGAGCCTACCCCTATAGCTGAACCATTCGTTTTGGGCAGCAACTCTCTGGCAGTTTCTTAATTTGACCAATGGACCTTCATTGGCCGGGATGGATGAAGGCTCTTCCCAAAAATTTGCTAGGCCCAACTCCATCCATGCTTTTTTTATGTAAGCAAACCCCTTGATCTTGTTGGAAGATTTGAGTTTAGTAATGACAGTCAGTTCTGCTCTATAATTGTGCAGTTTACTAGTAGCCCAAATATGCACCCAATAAAGCAGTGGTCTCAAGGCCACCAGGTCTGATTCGGGGTTGATGTCAAGGTTGAATGTTAATGGCACCAAGAGGGTTCCCCTCCCTACCTGGGTGAGGGCTTTAATAAAGTTATTTTCTTTAGTACCCTAGGCGCCCAAATTACATGTGCGACATAATTCTGCCCCATATAGGGCTGCAACCCATGCTTGCATCTTGCAAATTTCCATTGCAGGGTGAATTGAGAACCAGGAAGTCTTCTTTGCAAGCCTAAGGATTGAATCAGCTTTATGGGTTACCATTAACAAGCTTTTTTTGATCTGTGGTGCCCATGAGCCGGGGTTGGCCAAGCGGATCCCTAGATAATAAAATTCTCATACCCTTTCCAGTGCTTTGCTTCCCAGATTTACAAGGTCCTTCACCCTTTTCTTCCTAGAATAGGTCATCTACTTTGTCTTAGAGGCATTAACTTCAAGGCCATAATCAGAACAAAAGACACTAAAGTTGTCTACAAGGTTTTGGAGACCCCCCTTCATTATGGTCAGTAGGAGGGTGTCATCAGCAAAGAAGAGAGCTGGAACTTTCGGACCTGAAAGGGTAGGGGAATCATTCACACAATCTGTCAGATACTTGACACAATTGTTGATATAGAGAAGGAAATGGGTAGGAGCCAGGACACACTCCTGGCAGACACCCTTATAAATAGAAATTGGCTCAGTGAGCTCTCCTTTTATGCAACATCAAACAAAGGTAAAATTCCCCCCATGGAGGTGTACAATGATCTTTAACAGGTCACACAGGATCCCTGTCTCATATAAGACCTTCCATAATTTCTTCCTTGGTACCAGATCAAAAGCGGCACGTGGTCGACAAATGTCACTAAGAATTCACCCCCACCTATATTGTCTTGTGGATTGTTGCCTGCCTTGTTATGTTGGCCTAGGCCTGGCTGCCATGCTGCTTTTCTTTGCGCACGTTACACTGAGCCGGGACTCCCTCGCCCTTTGCTCGTGCCAAGTTCTTTTGCACTGTCTGCATTGTCTGTTGTTCACCTTTTTGGGCTCGGTCTGCACAAACATGTACAAGGTCACATAACAATGTATTTTGGTTCTTCCTGATATGGCCAGTCTCGCGCACCCAGACATAACATTAGGTGCAATTGCCATGAAGAATTTTGTGTGCTTTTAATACTGCGGTTTCCTAGCGCTTAGCACACTTGGAGAAATCCCTTTCAGTGAGAAGAGCTATGATGTCCTGCTGATGTAATTCTGCATCTAGAGACTGAGGTATGGGGGTTCGCTAGTCAAAGCCCAGAGGTCTGCTATTATTATAATAAACTATCTTACTGCAAGGGGAGGGTGGTAATGTTATTTATACGTTTATCCACTGAGCTCTGAGATGCTTTCCCCGTTTGTATTCTATGGAATTGTAACCATGCTGCTTATATTAGTCATATGCATTATGCTATTAGTACTGACACGTGTACTGTACATTAGAGCACGTAAGTTGGAATAAACATTTTAACCTATCCAGTGTCTCTTCCTACGCACCTTGTGGACAAGTACGAGTGAGTGACGAAAGAGTGTTCTTGCTTCTGCGAGTCCTGAGATAAAGATACCGTGTTCTGGGTTGTCTAATCATTGGTACTTGGGTGCTAATGGGATGCTAAGCTAGTTGGGTTGGGGTTTTTGGGTGCTACGGTATATGGTGGCAAACCACTGTATTCCGGGGTCCCATTTTCCTGTGCATAGCTCTGTGTATGTGCAGAAACCTTATGACATGGCGCGACCACCGTGGGGCTGCTTAACTGCGAGACGCTTGAGTAGTACTTGTGCTTGTCCACAAAACCCTCACGTACGCTTCCGGAGGCGTAAGTGACGGTGATACCTCCTATATTGAACGCTTTATAGGTTCTTTCAAGCTTGAAGTTATTAAAAAAGGTTACATAAATAACCCATTTTGTGCTCCCTGTTAGGTTGTCGAATATAATTGTTTGGTCATGGCTGGTGTGGCGATAGCTGCACATAGTCGAGGAGCACTCCGAGACCACTTAGCTGTGTATGGAGTGCCCGATACTGGGGTCGAGTTGGTCTTTGTGGTTCAAGCCGATGCGGCTTATCACTTTGAAGTGTTTTACACTTGGATCACTTTTGAGGCGGTGGATGCAGGTGATAAACTGTTTCATGAATATAAACCCACCGCTATTCCTGCTGCCTATCGACCCTATACTAAACTTGAAGTACCTCTCACGGCTTGGCAGCACCGAGTTTGGTTTAATGGCGCCCTACCACAACCAACTACCGCAGTTCGTTTAGGCCCCTTATCTATTGAGGGGGCCACTTGGCCTATATTGGCCGGGTATACCCCGCATCCAAATTATCTGGCATTACCGCTTGCGGAACTGCGCACTATGCATACCGAATTGGTACGAGTGCATCGAGCCCTAGTGACATACGTTACAGGTAGCCTACATGGAGCTGCTCCTGTAGTCGCAGGCCAACCAGCTATAGCCGCTGGAGTGACCATAAGTCCTGTCATGGTAAATTCTGTGATGGGCAAACGTCCACAAAATAAGGACGACTATCCTTACTGGCTTGCAGAAAAGTTCGATCAGATAGAAGCAGTGTTTCCCCATACATCCCCAGTAGATAAACACCGCATCCTCACGATAAGTTTGCCAAAAGACATAATCCCCGATTTGACATCATGTGAAAACTGGGGTAAGGTATTCGCAGCAGTTTATTCAAAATGTTTTGGAACTCCTTCCATGACGGTTCTACCCTCTGTAATTAAAAAAGTACAGGATGAACATGGCCCTGAAGCGGCTGTGGAATTAGGGATGAGACTAGTGGGAGTGTTTGATGTAGTAGCTGAGCTGATCCTTGGAAATGTCAAGGGCGATGCTATGAACTTTCAAGTAGCGAATGCTTTGGCTTTGGTCCCAGAGTTGGACAGGCCCCGCGAATTACCGAAAATTATTGCCCGGGCTTATAAAACAATTGGAAGAAATAGCCTTGGCAACAAGCCTTTTGTAAAAATGCAAACTCAATCGCAAACACAAGTTACACAAACAAAAAGTGCATCTGAGAAAGATGATAAACCGGTCTTCACTAAAAAGAGTTGGAGACAGAAAAAACAGGGTAAGCAACAAAAGAAGCCGGGGTCGAGAGGCGCTTCCCCAGTTTCGGTTTCTTCTGAACGTACTTATGATTTACGTGATAGGTCAAGGATTAAATCACCAGAAAGGTTTCAGAGCTCTGATACGCGTTCTCCTCGTTCTTCACAGGCCCAGACGTCGTCACAGGCTGGTGGAGGAGGACGGCAAGATAGAGGAAGGGGCCGAGAGGCTCCCCAGGAGCGAGACCAACCTCGACAACAAGTCAGAGGGAAAGCAGAAGACTTTCATCTTCCTCGACCGCAATTTCAGAAGAAAAAGGTTGCCGCTGTCACAGCGAAATATGCCTCAGACCGTGAGAACGAGACTCCAGAATTGGACGTGGGCAGTGACCCTCCTAGACAGCGCCGCGGAAGTTACCATAGTGCGGGAGGCGCTACGTCCTCATATGGAGGCGACAGCAACTGAAACATTTGTTACAGTAGAGACAGCTGACACGAGAGTGGCACCCCCTGACAGACTTTACAACATAGTCATCCAAATTGAAGGTGATATACCGCGTGAAATAAAAGGGATTTTTTGGGAAAATCTAACCTCTTCATATGACATTTTGTTAGCAGAGGTGGATTGGCCACCCCCATTCGTTTTAGCTGCACATAAAGGAGAGGAGGTAATCCTTCCAAGCTTTTCACGGCATGTCCCAAAAGACAAAGCTGAAGCACTTGCAGCTGAGTGGGCTGTGTACCTGGCACCAGCGTTATACCGCAACCATGTGGGATGGGATGAAGAATCACCTCCTCATGCAATACCTTTGCGGTCACTACCGCAGCCACAACCCCAATATCCCATCAAACGGCAGGCAAAAGGCCCCGTCTCCGAAATTCTGACACAGTTGGAATATCAGGGAGTAATTGAACCATGCGTATCACCTATGAACAATCCCCTTTTCGTGGTTTCTAAACCCGATGGATCGTACCGCTTAGTTTTGGATTACCGGCATTTAAATACTCATTGTCGGAACTTTGCGGTGCAAAATACACACAGTTCTGCGCTTGTAGACAGTCTTGTTCGTAAAAATACAAAACGACACTTGACCTTTCAAACGGTTTCTACACGCACAACCTAGCCCCGGAGAGTGGTCAATGGACCGCATTCACTTCCGGTGGTAAATTATTCCAGTTCCGGCGTTTACCCATGGGCTACAAAAATAGTCCGGGTATATTCGCCGCCCGTGTTGTTTCTTTGTTAAATGACATTGATCAAGACGCATGTTCGTACGTAGATGACATCTATCTGACGGACGACGAATTATTTCAGCATTTGTCCCGTGTGGACCGCATTATTCTTGAATTCGCGGAGCAGGGTTACAAATTTAACTTTGCTAAGTCACACATTGCTGAATTTACCGTTCTGTTCTTGGGCTATGAGCTCAATAACGAAGGTAAGGGCTTAGCCCCCATTTCTTGGAAAAATGTGCACATTTGTGCCCCCCAAATACTCTGAAGAAACTTCAGTCTTTGCTGGGGTTCTTGAATTTCGGGCGTACTTACATTCCCGAATATGCCCAGCGTATCAAGCCTTTGTATGCTTTGATACAACCTACTTATTCAAGGTCTTGCTGGCTGCCTGAGCATACCTCAATTCTGCAGTCTTTGCAAACAGACCTATTGGAGTCTAAATATCTTTTGACTCGTGATAACCACACAAACCTGGTGATTAGAATAATTCCGGGGCGGTGGGATTCACATACTTAACCTTTAATGAAGGTGATACAGTACCCATCGCATACAAGTCACATCTGTACACTTCCGCTGAATTGCGCTTTACATCTGTCGAAAAGTTCTAACTGCAGTGCAAATGGCGATTCTAAAAGAGCGCGCACTGGCACAGGGAAAGCGGATTCTGGTGGTAACACCCTGTCCTGCCCTAGAGGCAGTAACAAAGGCAAGTGTACCGAACTCAAAAGCAATGCATCCCCGTTGGATACAATGGGCTACATCCTTGACGTCTTCGGACGTCACTTTTGTTTTTGATTCTTCTCTGCAGACTCAGGAGTTTTTGCAGTATGAATTCGTTCATCCTCCTCCTTTGTTTTTACTACCGCTTGAGGATTACAAATGTGTGATCTACACCGATGGTTCGGCGCAACCGGCCACTGGGTCCAAGCACGCTTATTCAGCTGCATGTGCTATTGTTGTGGGTTCCTTTGTAAATGGAACGTTCAAATAATCTGTAGTGCACACTCGCACACTTGGAGATAGTACCGCACAATTGGCCGAGCTGCATGCATTGCTACTTGCACTTGAGTTCGCTTCTCAGGATGAGACAACTCTTATTGTATGTGATTCCTTCTACTGTGTACAGTCTTACAATGACAATCTGTTTTTCTGGTCGAAAAACGACTACAAGGACGCAAAAGGGAGCACAATTAAGCATAAAATGCTTTGGGTTCGAGTGGCAGAATTGCAACAACGTCTGCCCCTCACACAGGTGGTTCACACCTTAGGCCATCAGCGGGTGGGCGCACACGCTATTGGTAACGATCTGGCAGATGAGGCTGCCCGTTCAGCAGTAGTCACGTGTTCAGTAGCAGCGGTTACCAGGTCCATGTCTAAAATAGACCCTGTTATATTAGCAGCTATTGCTGCAACCAAGGAAGGTAATAATTACCCTACAGGTTTCCCTTCCAAGTATTCTTACACATTAAGTCCCGATCAGGTTCCTTATGTAACTATACCTGACGTTGGAGATCGGCTGATCCCCAACGCGGACCGCAGGAGTGCCTTGATATCAGCTGCACACGAAGGCATGGCTTCTGCTCATGCTGGTGTGTCAGCTACGGTTTCCATCTTGCAGCAGCGTTATTGGTGGCGTGGGTTATATAAAGACACCCGTGCTTTTGTGCTTTCTTGCGACGTTTGTCAACAGATTAAGCCTTCCACGGTAACACGTCCACCACAAACACCGCTCTGCATTGCTAACAGACCCTTTGGGTGTGTTTACTTGGATCACTGCGGTCCATTCTCATCAGACACTGCCTATAAATACATCTTAGTGGCAGTGGACTCGTGCACACGGTTTCTCTGGGTCTGGCCACAACGGAGTGCTGACGCCCGAAATGTAATCAGGGATTTGCGTGTCTTTGTGGGAATTTTCGCATGCGGCACCTTCCATTCGGACCAAGGTCCAGCGTTTGCCTCTAGGGCTTACAAGGATGCAATGGCTTCGCTTGGGGTGCGGGTGAAATTTTCGTCTCCGTATAGGCCTGAGGGCAACTCTATCGTTGAACGAATGAACCGTGACTTAAAGCAATCCTTAACAGCTAGGGTTATAGGTACTGGCAGGAACTGGCTGGCCCATTTGTATACCGTTCAGCGTGCACTTAATAATCTCCCTAGAAGACCTCTGGGTGGGCGGACCCCATACGAAATGCTCTTTGGCATAAGAATGTTTGTGCCTGACCTTGAGGGTCCAGACATCGCGGCGCAATCCGCCAAGTTTGATGTAGATAACCATTCTGCTATGTTACAGGACTTACAAGAAGCCCGAGACAAACTTGCAACTACACATTTGCCTTCAGCCACAGATCCTGCGTTGCAGATTCCGGTAGCCGGCTGGCTTCCGAAAGTTGGAGAACTGGTTCGAGAGAAGGTTGAAAACAAAAAAGAATTTGGCCCCTCTTTTCGTGCACCGGTTCCAGTTCTTGGCCTGAAGGGAACACGTACAGTCATTTTACCACCGCTTCCTGGTCGCAAAGAGAACAGATACATCTCAGTTGAAAATGTCAAGCTACAGCGCCTGGCCGATCCTGAATAGTGTCACACCAGCGGTCTCTTGTCCTGCCATTTATCGGACATATGTTCATAGTCCATCTGCGCGAACGATCGCTGATGCTGTAATTGAGATGGTTGATTTGCCTGAATCCTCTACTTTGCCTGAAACTATAATTGATCCCCAACTCTCCACCAACATCGACGAGGACGAGTATACTTATCCTGCATCTGAATCGGTGGCACATCAACCAATATTGCCACTAAGCCCGACTCGTTATTCCTTTGATTCGGATTCCACATCTTCAAAAGTTCCATCCAAGTTCAGTATTTTTAGATCCTGGTTTAGAGACAATTTTTTGATTCCACCCTGGACATACATCTGGTTGGTACTTTTCTTGATTTTTTATTCATGTCCATTGGCTTTGTCACAGTGTTTTTCTACTAATCAATGGTCACTATTTACCTGAACGCTCTGCTGTAGACTATGTTTCTGGAACTTTGGCTCCTCATTCCTCGTCTCACATCATGAAGCGTGACCACACATTTGTGAACATTTCAGCTTTTCCAGTTGCTGATGGCATCGTATGGGATGCAGTGAACTATCAAATCCATGGTCCGACGGAAATTATTAATGTACCTAATGTCCTTCGTGTTTCAATGGGTGATGTAGTACAAAATAATATTCATTCTGATGATTGGGATGTGCATGCCGTTGAAGCATTGTTTGCCGATTTAAAATATTATGCATCTTTTAATGCTGAAGATTTATATATGAATTCTGCTAATTATGCCGATTTGTATTGTTACCAACATTGGGGTAATCATTTTCTCCATAAGCCCAGTGCCCTGCGTAATTCTGTTAACTATACCCAATGGGAACATTGTCCAAACCCCTTGCCAGGTAGCTCTCAAACTCTTCGAAATAAGTTTAATTATTTTACTGATTTTAATCGGTCGAACCCTGCATCCTATTATTTTAGACTTAATAACACATCAACTCAGAAAATTATGTTAACACACACCAAATTGCTTTATTCAGGTTCCTTTCTAAGTGCCCTAGCTGTGGGTGGTTATGAGTACTGGGATAATACAGTGGATTTAAAATCTATTTGGGGCTCCAAGCCATGGCAGGTACAGGGAATCGAGGCATTACACCGTGCTTGCCTCATCCCTACACAAATTATGTTCCTCAATGTCTCCATCTATCAGACTACATGTTGGGGCTTAGCAACCACTAAACAATTGAATACTCCATCAATACCATCCCTGTCGAGTTTTCCCAATGTAAGCTCACGATTCAATATGTCCCTCGTGTCCCTGCAGGCTCTGTTACAAAATAATTTGTTTAATGTTTCTGAGCTAGTTCAGTCACCCTGGTTGGTATGGCCTACATCATCAAATACATGTCAAATGCGTTTTCACGACTCAGGAGCTAGTTACACACAGGATAGGCCTGATCCGAGATTTACTGATTCCCGTACTGTCACTACATATTCTGTTGGTAAATTATGCAAACAATGGCTGCAACATTCGTCCCTTGATTCTGTTAAACAACATTTGTCCCTCCTTACAGGCAATATTGATCTGTCCGACTTTGTTTTGGGACCTCGTGGTCCCCGACCTAAAAGATTCATTTATGAAACGTATAATGAACTCTGGAAGCTATCACAAATTGAAGCTGCTTCCCGTCTTCGGGAAATAGATCAAGCAAATTTGGAAAAGGTGCTTGCTGTTGTTGACAATAGTATTAATACCCTGTCTTCTCGCATTTACACTTTAGAGAATATTGTGTCCTCTGTTGTCGATATTGTACAAGATGATGTTTCTGTGTTATATCATGGTCAGAATCAATTGCGCTCAGTTATGCAGTTTGCATGGACTTTACAAACGCTTAAGTTAGGTAAAGTGCCTTGGCATTTTTGAACACCTCTGCCTTGTTTCTACCTTTTAACTTAACTGACAAACAGCAATTCATGTCCATGAAAGATGCAACTTACACTTTATTACATATCGAAAAGATGGATCCTTTGCCGTTCTCTGTTGCAGAACTCGATTCTGCTGTGTGGCTAGTTCATGGGGTTATCGCTTTACCTTTTTCCTTATTTGAATTTGACTCGTGCATGAAACATTACCCTGTGGGCCGTTACCAGCCCTTGGGCAGTGCTTTCCTGCATGAACTCTGGTCCTTGCCTTTCATGTATAAATGCCTTCGGGACGGCAAGGAAGTTTTTCTCACGGGGAGTCCTGCGACTCGACTATGGGTCATTCGCTTATTTGTAAACACATTAAATTGCATGGCTCATGTAGCGTTTCCGCTCCTAATCTTGCTTGTGTGCTGAAAGGTATTCCTGCTCCTGTTATTTCTCCTACTTTCACTCTCCTTTCCAATGGTAGTTATTTACTTTTAAATAACGAAAACTGTTGTGGCCTGCAGGCTGGCATTCCTTACATTGTAACAGTTTCGCACAGGGTTGTCTGCTGCAAAAACGTGCTTTTTCCTCCCCCTCATGGCAAGGTTGATATCTCTATTTGGCCTTCCATCCCTACCATGGAGGCAGATTTCAATAGACTGAGCAGAATAAAGGCACTATTATTGAACGAGGAAGTTATGCTCACGTCCGCCCGGGAGACATTCATTCTCCAGGTGGCGAGTACCCACAGTGAAATACAGGCCCTTTTAAACACTAATCTCCCCCAACATTTTGGGGAGTTAATACATCGTATTTTTAACGCATCTAACACTGAAGGCCTAGTACACTTTTTTAAGGTCGTGGGGTCGGGCTTGGTGTCCTCCTTCCAAGCTATTTTTGGTGTCATCCCAGCTTTCATACATTCTATTTTTTCCAGTGTCTTTGGCGGTTTCCCGTTGATCCTCGCTTTAGCGGCTGGTGTCTTGCTCTTAATTTGCTTTCTGCGCAATGGCTGCTCCCCGATGGGACCTGCTCGATCCAGAACGCCTACAGCTGCTCCGTGAGCGCCTCTTGGCTGGTTTTGGTGTACTGCCATTGGCGACACTGAGTGTGTCATATACTCTTTCATTCCGCTTTGCGTATTTCACTTGCGTGCAACCTGTGATGACTTGTATCCGCTGTCCTTTCACCTGGACTCTGGATTATTGCCTCTCCAATTCGTCATTGTCTGTTCCGGATTTTGTTCAGTTGATGGGTCCCTTAGAGGCCCATGAACAGGACTGTTCCGTTGCTGGCTGTATGGCGCGTGCGGCTGCACTGGGGATTTTGGCGCAATGGGATATCTGGGCGGCTGCCCAGGATCTCCTACAAAGAAGCTGTTTCAATTATCACGCAAGCTGTCCCGCATTGCTTCTGGATGCTCCCTTTGCTGAGGAGCATCCCTGCTCTTTGATCTCTTGGATTGGATGGCATCTATGTTTTTTGACGATTCCAATGATGTCCTTTTGGAGGGTATGGCTTTTTCTGCACCTACACTATCATGGATTGACTTGTTCCTCGCCGTTTGGGCGCTCCCTCTGCAACACTGGATTTTCCTTTTTTGCCTCTGTCTTGGACGCCGGACTGTCCAGGGGAGGGTGTCTTGTGGATTGTTGCCTGCCTTGTTATGTTGGCCTAGGCCTGGCTGCCATGCTGCTTTTCTTTGCGCACGTTACACTGAGCCGGGACTCCTCGCCCTTTGCTCGTGCCAAGTTCTTTTGCACTGTCTGCATTGTCTGTTGTTCACCTTTTTGGGCTCGGTCTGCACAAACATGTACAAGGTCACATAACAATGTATTTTGGTTCTTCCTGATATGGCCAGTCTCGCGCACCCAGACATAACATTAGGTGCAATTGCCATGAAGAATTTTGTGTGCTTTTAATACTGCGGTTTCCTAGCGCTTAGCACACTTGGAGAAATCCCTTTCAGTGAGAAGAGCTATGATGTCCTGCTGATGTAATTCTGCATCTAGAGACTGAGGTATGGGGGTTCGCTAGTCAAAGCCCAGAGGTCTGCTATTATTATAATAAACTATCTTACTGCAAGGGAGGGTGGTAATGTTATTTATACGTTTATCCACTGAGCTCTGAGATGCTTTCCCCGTTTGTATTCTATGGAATTGTAACCATGCTGCTTATATTAGTCATATGCATTATGCTATTAGTACTGACACGTGTACTGTACATTAGAGCACGTAAGTTGGAATAAACATTTTAACCTATCCAGTGTCTCTTCCTACGCACCTTGTGGACAAGTACGAGTGAGTGACGAAAGAGTGTTCTTGCTTCTGCGAGTCCTGAGATAAAGATACCGTGTTCTGGGTTGTCTAATCATTGGTACTTGGGTGCTAATGGGATGCTAAGCTAGTTGGGTTGGGGTTTTTGGGTGCTACGGTATATGGTGGCAAACCACTGTATTCCGGGGTCCCATTTTCCTGTGCATAGCTCTGTGTATGTGCAGAAACCTTATGACAATATCAACCGTTTTCCACTTAACCAAGAGAAAACGAAGAACTTGGTCAATTGAGTTGGTTTTGGATCAGAAACCAGCTTGCAAATTAGACAGAATGTGGTTATCATTAATCCACTCCAATAACCGCTCCAGGACTTTTTTGCATAAAACCTTTTGGAGATTGTCTGGAAGGCTGATAAAGCAATAGTTAGAAGAGATGCTAGGACTCCCCTTCTTGAAAACAGGGACAATCTCTGCCCCTCTCCATGTGAACGGCATCGCTGGCCCTGCTGCAATTGCATTTGTTATGATGTTAATAAAGGGAAGCCAAATACTGGTGTCGGATTTGAAACGGTCAGCTGGGATCTTGTCTAATTCCTGACCCTTCCCTTGTTTCAACTATTCAATCACAAGGGTGGTCTCTGCTAGAGAGAACACTATGAGAGCAGAGGGTGAATTCAAAGTAAATACACTTTTGAGTCCAGCAGGGGGCGAGTTTGTGTTGTGTACACAGGAGTAAAGATTACCAAAGTGGGCGGCCCACTCACAGGACAATATATAGACGACTCGGCTATAATCCTAGAATTCCTGTCAATTACACTGACTAAACACCAGAGTTTCTTCTGGTCATTAGCGGACGAAGCCTCTAGGAGATAAGACCAAGTTTTGCACTCCCAGGCAGCTTTTGCTTGCTTTATTACAAACTGATACTCCACTCTGCATGTCCTTATCTCCTGACTAGTTCCCTTTCTGATTGCCCTAAGGAGAGTATTCTTAGCCTCTCTACAGGATGGAGTAAACCACCTATTCATGGTGCCCTCCCCAAAACCTTTGTTGACTCAATAAGGAAAAAATCTCTGAGCCTGTCAAAAGTTGAATGCGCTTGGCAATGACCACTTCGCTTTTCCTCCACTTGTCACACATGACCTCCATCTGTGCAGTTAGAGCTGAGTGCATGCCCAATAGAGGATTAGGAGAGGAGCACACTACCTCCCACTTTACTTTTTTACGATTATTTGTGACCTTCAACTATTGCTCATACATTTTAGCGCAGGAGGATGGGACGAAAGACATTAGGTACCCCATGTTTAACACTAGGGGGTCGTGATCACTCTCATCCCACTCTTTCTTCCATCTGCCTCCATAACCTAATGTCTAAAGGAATATAGTCAATAAAACATGTGTATGAGCCTCTTTTGAATGTGGGAGCAGGTGTGGCATCAGAGGGTGAGCGACCATTACATGCTCACAACCCGTGGGTTAAGGTAAGGTCCACTGCTTGGAGGGAAGCCCTTGAAAGATTTCTCCTTCGTGGAGATATTAACTCCAGGATTTCCCACGTCCGATCCTCATCATAAGATAGGTCATGGATTATGGCATTAGGCTCATATGTGAGATTTAGATTGCCTGCCACGATAACATTGTGGAAGCCAGAGTAGCCGGCCAGGATCTTGTCTAACAAGTGAAGAGTAGGTGATTTGCAACATTTCCCAAGACTCCAACTGTATATATTGATTATCAAAAGAGACATACTCTTTGAGATTGAAAACATTAACCCTTGGGTGTCCCGAGATCCTGTTTGGAGTTCAGCTACTGAACAGGAGATTAGTGTACTCACCCAGACAAGCTACCCACCGATGGACGCCCTGCTAAGGAACTACTTGCTGGAATACCAAAACTCTTACATCCACTTCTAAATGGCAGTCAATTGCCCAAATTCCTAGAAGTAACAAATCACGTGTTTGTCAATAAACTGGCCCCATACAGGGTTATCAGGCTTAGGCTTGATTCCTGCGATGTTGTAGCTAATTATAGCTGTGGAATTAAGTAGTGAAGTGGCAGGAGGAGTGTAAATACCCGGAGCAGACAATAGTTGTTGGTGACCAGGAAACGTGGGCAAAACATGTTCTCCAGTAGGCAATTGAGTAGCAATGGCTGGTGGACATAAAGTATTAGTCATAGGACTGGCAGCACAATCAAAGGGTGTTGGAGAGGGCAAGGACTGCAAACTATAATGTTACAAGTGAGGATTTGGAAAAACTGATACTGATGGCCCGGGGTTGAGGTAGTTGTTCTATGAGCTGTGAGGGCCAGAGTGTATAGAGAACCATCACCAGTCTGGTGTCAGTCTACCTCTTTGAGGGTAGAGGAGACCTCAATAAGAGCAGACGGTACCTGGTGACAATTGACTCAGACCCCAGCAGAGGCCACTGCCCTGGGTGGATGTGTTGGAAACTCAGACTTAGGTTGGAGATGTTGGTAGAAAAAGCTCAGTGGGGGAAGGGAGATGTCAGAGTGCACGCTACCATACGAGTGGCAGTTTACCATGAGCGTGTGAACAATAATGGGAGACCTGAAGTTGACAATCACACAATCTCCAGAAAGACATTTGGCCAGTGGGCCAACCCATCCCACCCTTGGAACCATCAATATGCTAGATGCTTCTGAGTAAGGAAAGTGGGCAGATGAATGTAACCAGCGGAGGACCTTATTCTTGAGCCGAATGAAAGGCTCGATTGTATTGGCAGGCAAACAGGGCACATTGGATAGGATAACACAATCACATAAGGACATGCCTCAGGTGGGAGGCCAATTACAACAGAGCTAGGTTTGTCTGGTGGCTTAGTCTCCCCAACCCCAGGAGTCCCTCCTTTCTCACACTTATCGTCACTCTTGCTCCCATTCAGATGAGCCTTTTCCTTCTCCTGTGGTGCACCATTAACTGGGATGGATCGGTGCATGGCCACCATGTCTAGGGGACAAGCTGTCATGGAATCAACATTACTTTCCTTGAGAGTAGGAGATGCGAGGGAAATAGTGGCCACAGGGTGAAGAGTGTCTGAAGACGCCGCAGTTGGAGACTGATCCAACAAGGATAGATTTTGTTTACTTAATTGTGCTTCAATTACAGCCAGACATTCATGGATTGGCTTCAATTTGATTTCCAAAACACCCATAACTTTTTCACATAAAACCCCCAATAAGTCCTCAATCTTCTCATTGTCATAGTCCACAGGGTCCCTTTGCAGGATGTTGGGAGTGATACGCAGCCGCTTGGACTTGTTGAAAACTTCTGCTCTCTTCCTTTTCCTTGTAGGGCCATTAGATGTCAAAATAACACTTGGATTTCAGGCTCCAAGGGCACATGAAGCAATGTAGAGGGAGAGTCTGTAGGGGGGTTAAGAAAACTCATTCCCGTAGGAGCAATGGAATTCACAGGTCCCATATCAGAGGCTGTTGGCATTTGTGCAGCAGGAGTCACAGGAGGAGGAGAGGAAAAAGAAAGGTGGCGCTCGGCCAGCTCAATTTCTTTATTAAGCACACCCACAGCACGTTGGAGAAATCCATCCAAGGAGGTTCTAGCATGGGGCTTTATTGTGTTAGCAGGTGGCTTTCGCTTTCCCAATGTCAGCACCTGCTTGTATTCAGGTGAAAGATGGGTGGCCCAGTCCAGCCTCCTCAAGGCGATGAGAGGCCCGTTCTTGGCCCAGTCTTCGCCCGGGCATGCTCCCGCACATGTCCCACGTGCGTCTCATTCAGCAGAAGCAAAGGCGGCATAAATGAGCCCACTCAGGGGTGCTGCAGGCTCACTCTGCCTCCCTTCTCAAAAGAGTCTATGCCCGGTAGTCCTGGCCCCCCTGGCTGGCTTTCAAGTGCGTCCAACAGTCAGTCTGCCAGAGGAGAGGGGACATCACCTGTAGTGAACACTTTCTTTTGGAGGAGCTGAGGGCCTGGCCAAAACACATAGAAGCCTGCCTGCATACAGAGCAATGGACTTAGTGTGCCTGGCTCTGCAGGGGAGAAACTGTCCAGGGGTGAACCCTAGGATACTCCCATTGTGAGGAACTCCAGAGGAAGCTGGCAACCTAAGAGAGCGATCCAGGAGGGACCCTCGCTGGAAATGGGGTCTCTCTGCACAGTTCAGGAATGAATTATACCAAACCTGTTCCAGAGTGTACAGACTGGCAGTCTGCTGAGGGTTTGAGATGAATACTGCCAATGCCATGGAGAAGTTTGATGGCTCACCGCTGCAGAGAAGAATTTTGATCATCCAGCAACCACAACTGCCCCACAGCCATTGCTGCTTGAAACACGGCAGAGGGGCCACAGCTGCCATTGCTGAGTGCTGGATTGCAGTTGCCCAGGAAGGCCATGCTGCCAAAGACAGGCACTGCCATGCTGCCAAAGTCAGGCGCTGCCATGCTGCCAAAGTCAGGCGCTGCCATACACCCAGGTTAACCTGCAGACATTGTCCTGCGGCAAGGTTGCTGCGGTAGCTTCACCTACAGAAGAAGAGCCATGAGAGTGGGGGTGTAATCTACATCCACCTCACAGCCAGACCACCACTAGGAAAGGCCGGTGATCCACAGGTCTTGGCTTACACAAGGGAACAAGAGACTGAGGCATGCTGGTGAGCCCAACATGTCCACCTGAGATTATTGTGTAAAGAAACAATGAGGCATTGCACTGAGTTGCTCCTTAAAAAACAATGAAAACTTTTTGAGCCATTTCCACCTAAAACTAATCCCTCTTAATCCTACGGAGGGGTAGAGATGGTGATATATTATCGTGTCTGTTGGTTAATTGTCGAGTTCTGAGCTCTTGCCCCCAACACTACCTCCTTGAGAAGCCTGTGACGCGAGTGCGGAAGGAGTTGTACGTGGCCTCGTTTTCAGAGCCATAGTAGAACTGAGCCCAGGACACTGGTGTCAAACTACCTCAACCACCGCAGTTCTCTGTCTTCCCTGTGGGCCTACAAATAGGGTCTGACAGCTGTGTTTCTTTTCCGTTCTTCCCTCCTCCATCTCTGCTTTATATTCTAGTCCATTATCATGTTTTTCAGATGAAGATTCATAAAGTCTGTGCTAACAGTATTACATTTCATGCTGTGATTCATCTAATAACAATTTTCATAATAATTTAAATTGCAACTAATACTGGAAACATGTTTGTGTGGCCTGTGGGTCTCTTCATAGCACAAAACCTATGAAGTGCATCACACATTTCTTATTAGCAGCCTGAAGGGGCATTAGTATAAATTTTCAGTTCCAGAGTATAGTCCATCAGAATTAGTTCCAAGCAGTGGAATGAATGCAAAATGCACCTACTTGGAAGGAGGCGGCAAGGGGATAATTCCCTTGCCCAACAAAAGTGTGTCCTGAATTGCTTATCAGTAGACCACATGTTAGTCATAATGATCTTAAGTGTATTTCAAGCATACATATTTCCTTAGAGTCCGCGTTAAAATACATTAAGGTGCCGCGTCGTCGCCGCCAGGTGGTAATTGAAAATCCTCCAGATCTTGGAGGAATTGCTAAATATTGAGAAGAATACTCTGGTTGAATTTTCTCCACCATTCTATCTCTATTCGGCTTTAAATCAGACCCTAAACAATAAATATAGGTGAACTAAGGACTCACAATATCACTTCCTAACTGTTTAGGTTACAGTTAATATATAATATCAAGTATATGGGTCTTTCTTTTTGATACACTTGTCCGTTTTTTATTTCCATGGTCAAATCATTTGCATGATTGATACATGAGCAGCCATTGACAATCATAGCTTAATGGCATTTCTTACTGCACCCTTGTAAACATACGTCACTTGTTATATAAAAAAACGTCAATCACTACACAGTTGTTCATCTCAAGTTATCATTCTCAGCGCGCAATTTTTGATATCTCCACAGAGCGCATCACTGGCATCTGACGCAGAACCCTTCACTCAGCACAAATCCAACGTTCCGTCATGACAACCACAGATTTCATCAGCAGATGTTACGTCATGTATTCTAATTTTGCCCCGATTGTAACTAAGCGGTATTTCGTCATTCAAATGAAGTTCCAAAATGGAGAAAGACAGCCTGACGAAAAAAGGCTGACGAACTCTGGGGCATATTAGCAAGACCGGCGATAAAATTATCGTCGTTTTAGCGGCAGGAAACTGCCGCTAAAACGGCGATAATGGGCTTGCTAATATGCGTTATAGAATTCCAATAGAAGCCCAGGTTAGATGTCCTGCACATCTAACCTGGGCTTCTATTGGAATTCTATAACGCATATTAGCAAGCCCATTATCGCCGTTTTAGCGGCAGTTTCCTGCCGCTAAAGCGGCGATAATTTTATCACCGGTCTTGCTAATATGCCCCTCCATTTTGGGGAAACATCCTAATAAGGAAATACCGGGGCATATTAGCAAGACCCACGTTAAAATTATCGCCGTTTTAGCGGCAGGAAACTGCCGCTAAAACGGCGATAATGGGCTTTATCGCCGTTTTAGCGGCAGTTTCCTGCCGCTAAGCGGCGATAATTTAACGTGGGTCTTGCTAATATGCCCCACCATTTTAATGAAATTGTGAAGATTTACGTGAAAAAGAATTTTGGAACCGGTTTTAAAGCGCCCGTATGCGGGTTTGATTCCTGGTTACCGGATTTGAATCCTGGGTCACGTATATAAATAAAAAAACTTCTCATGATTTCTAAAACATTAGGAATTGAGGCCAAAATAATTTGTTAGGACCATTTTTTTCCGGTTTTATTTTCTATTAACACACATGCACTGAACTCACCACTTGATAGAAACTAAGGGGTTATTTACAAGAATTGCCGCTAACCAGTGTTTGCGTTATTTAGCGGCAATTTTCTTAACGCTCTCTATCGCCGAAAACTATCGCCCTGTTATCGACGTATTTACAATACGTCGCTACATGGTGATAGTATCAGCTAGCTTCGTCGAAAACTGCTGCTAAAACTAGTGTCAAGGCAATAAAAAATTTGACGTTAGTGAGAGAAAAGTAACGAAAGGCACATTAGCGGCAAAAAAATTCACGTTAGTCAGCCCGACGTCACTGTGCAGCCTTTAGGAGCAAAAAAAATCCTATAAATACACCTCTAATGAAAAAAATAAAATAAAAACAATAGAATGTTGAATGGAGCAGCCAGGGCCAAGTTCAACACAGGTCAATAAACCCCACCAACCCCCCAAAAGCCAGGTTGACCTGCCAGAGTCCCAGGGGAAGAGGAAATGCAGAATCAGGGCCTCATTTATGAAAAGAGGCACATCGCTGGGGAAAAAACGGTGATGCAGCACTTTCCATAGCACCATCCTTGCGACACCATGGCAGACGATGCCTGGAAGCACAGATAGTCTTCGGGACCCGAGGCCTTGCTGGGCCTGCGTTTGAGACCCGGAATGGGAGGCGGCGGTGCTGTGGAGTCGCAGCGGCCTGATGGTGGAGGCTGGCCACGTCGGGCTAAAGCCTGTTGGCTGTGGCAGTAGACATTGAGGCATTGCTGATCGCCCTTACCTGGTGGCGAAGTCTGGTAGGTGGCATGGAGACACGTTGCTGGCCTGTGTCAGAAGACTGCCTGGCACCCCTTGGAGCTGTGATTGGTAAAGGCACTCCTGCGCACCGACGTAGGGAGGTCTGCATTGCATAACACGCGCCACCACTACTCTGGGGTGCACGGAGGAGATTGCCAATGGTGGACCTTGACTTTCTGCATCACAGGCCGGAGGATGCTGCACTGCCCGGACGCTGTGGAGGGTGAGGCCCCTGAGCTGCGCCGAAAATGTTTGGGGGGAGCGGTACAACTTCATGCCTAAGGGGGCCCTGTTGCATCACCTGCATCAGGAGGTTCTCCAGCGAACTTGGCGGCAACTGCTGTACCCAGGCTTGCGAAATCCCACCTAGCTGAGGCTCTGCTGGCTGTGTCACAGATTCAGAGAGAGCATGGCAGATTGAGCCATGGTGTTGATGTCCAGGTAAGGAGAAGGTGGGACACGGAGCGGAGGAGGCCCGGTAGTTGAGTGGGGCCCAGGCCTAGTGCCTGTGGGTGGCACACACCGTGCCCTGAGCAATCCCTGCTCTGCGGCTGACCTACATCACTGAGGGCCCCGCACAATACTGGTGGGGACTCCACTAACTGGCTCAAGTCGCTGATATTGGCCCTTGGTGGCTGCGGGTGCCAGGGGCAGGGGGTCATTTCAGGCCCAGGCCATTGGGCACGCAGCTTAATCTCCCGTCACTCACTGGGGCACTGGGGAACACAGAATCTGGTCGCCACTGTTAGATGGGAGGAGGCAACCATGTGGTGCTGCCTTTCCTTACCCTCTGGTAGTGAGCTCTTGGGTGTACGGGGAAGTTCCATCAGTGCCGCCCGAACGAAGATTCCTTGCTAGCATACACCTGACTGAAGGAAAGGGGCCAGCTGGCCACACTGCACTGCACTGCATGTCATACATAGTACCTGAGCATCTGGCGCAGCGATGACCCGCCTGCAGATGGGGGCAGTATCGACATTTGGCCGCTCCTCCATGTGGTGAACCGAGCGGCTGGTGATCGCTGGCCGCTGGGGCGGGTGACAGTGGACAGCCTGGACTCCAATCTAGACTGTACTCGCAGTGGGTACCTCCCTCGAAGAAACGGGTACTTCCTTTGAGGTCAGCATAGACAAAATCACAGTCAACTTCATCCAGGAGCACACATATCATCACAAGGTGACTTATAAGGTACACGACATTGAGCAAGAACTGGCCAAAGTCCTGCCGAGTATCCTGAGCGCAGCATTAGAGGTGTAGCAGCTAATGGCACATGTGAAGTCACTGGCAAGAACAGCGGAGAATGTGGTAGGCCGCTCCCGGCATAACAACATGAGGGTGTTGGGTCTGCCTAAGGGAGCAGAAGGAGCTGATGCAGTGGCATATACCGAGACATGGTTGCGTGACCTACTGCCAGCAAGTGCACTCTCCCCATTCTTTGTTGTGGAGCAGGTCCATCAAGTGCCGGTGAGCCGCCTGCTGCCGGGGATAGGTCCTAGACCCTTTCTCTTCTGCCTCCTACAAGGATCGTGACGCTGTCCTGAGGGAGCTACGCGAGCTGGGGGAGGTGAAAGTGGATAACGCCACAGTTATTTTCTTCCCTGACTACGCCACAGGGGTGCAGAGGCAGAGGGCTTGTCTCTAGTGGTTAAGCAATACCTCAGAGAGTTGGGCATCAAATACTCCCTCCTCTACCTGTAAAGGCTGCAAGTGATCTCAGATGTTGACACACAAATGCTTTATGCCGCTGAGCAGGTCTGGACTTGGCTGCAATCTACTGGTCACCAGGTGCTGCGAGCAGGGAGTGAAGGGTCTGCACAACAAGCTGTCATTCATGGAGCCAGTGGTACTGGGTGGTGTAGGAGGAGCAGCTACAAGTGGGCGTGACCACAACTACAAGTCACACCCAATCTGCAGCACGTTATACAAGAGAGGCGGAAGGGATCCAGACACTTCCCCTGAACGATTCCCCAGCGATGTGGGCTCCACTGCACTGTGGTCATCCGGTGCAGAGTCCGTGCAGCCCACGGATGTGACTGCTGAGATGGCAGATAACCTAATTTAATGTTGACTGGTTGTGCGTCCCTCCTTCTTCCACGGTTACAGACAGCTCCAGAGAGTCTCTGGCTTTCTGCGGTTTCTGGTCTCCAGCTTCCTGTTGCTGAAGTTCCGGTGTACAGAGGTCAGCTCTTAGAGGGGATCAGGTCCAGTTGTCACCCACAGGGAACAGAGCAGTTGTTCAGGTGAGCGATGCATGTCAGGGGTGGTGGTGATGGTCTCCTTGATGCTCCGAGCTGCAATGACAGGAGGTCCATGGCATCGCTGACCTTGCCAAGGATGAATTGTGGGAATTCTTCTATTATCCAAGGGCCTCATTTATGAAGCCCTAGCAGCACTCTTGCAATGCTGCGATGTCACGTGTTTGACGTTCCGGTTGCGCAATGTGCCACAGCATGTTTACAAGGCGACGCAAAGCCACTTTACGTGACTTTTCATGGACTTGTAAATATGTGCCCCTTTCAGGCATTAAACAGTGTGAAAGGGGCGTTCAATGGGTGTTGCTGTGGGAGTACCCACGCCAAATCAATGGAATCTGGAGCATTCCCAGGTTTACGAGAAACTGTGAACCTTCAGAATGTGTCGGAATCTAATACCACCCCAAGTGTGACGTTTGGGAGGTGCTACGAGGATGAAAGTTTTCCTTTCTCCTCTTTTTTTCACTTTTTCAATGTGTGCAGAATTCTGCAGCACACATTGAAAGAGGAAATACCCTGGATTGATAGGTTTTGTGCAGGTAGGTGTCCCTTCCTGCACAACATCAATCAACACCGCAACACAGTCACCCTTGCGACATGGCGCAAGGGTGCCTGCGTTGGCACATGGCAACCATTGTGCACCAACGTAGGTGAAAAATACAGGGGGGCTTATTCATGAGCCCCTTCCAACAGTTTAACGGAACCGGTGCGTCATTTTCTTGACGTACTTGCAGCGTGGATTTTGCACCACGTTGCACCGTATGTACAAAGTGACACATCTAGGTATATGCATGACCTTTTAAAGCCCTGTGCCACATTATACCTGCGTCAGGTATGATGTATCCAGGGTGGGCGTTCCCACGCAAAAAAAGCCTCGTAGTAGTGGCGCAGTAAAATCTATCAGATTTCACAGCAACAATTCTAGGACACCACTGTGTAAAAACCTTACTCCTGCCTCATGGCAGGGGTAAGGGTGACGCAGTGCCATAGGGATAGGCTGGCGCCATGCATTGCTAGAGTTGCATCATGCTTGCGACACAACTGCAGCAATGCGTGACTTCAGCGCTGATAGATACGTCAGGATTCCAGACGTATCTGTCATTGATTGCAACATGGAGCTCCATACAGTAAATAAGTGTATCATAAAGGAGAGTGATCCAGTTGAGGACATTGGGGGCTGGGATCAATTCATAATATATCATCAAAAAATACCTCCAAGACCATCAATCTAATCTTTACTTACTTGAAGAAACCAACATGTTGTTTCTCCAAATGTCAATGACTTGACTTGTTCTTACTTAAGAGATTTGTCAATAGTGTACACTAAAATATATTACGCCAATATAAATGATCTTAAAAATGAACTTAAAATAAATAGGAATAGACAAGGAGTCCTGTTTCTCAATTCATTGCTTTTTTAACCACTTGTAAACAGAACAGACATTGTACATGTAATGATTTACACACCTTTGAAAAGGTATACATTTGTGACCACATTAATCAGAAACAGAACATATACAGACCAAAAACAATACATCACATTGGTCATTGAACATACAAGAAGGATTAATCATAAAACATATAAGGAGAGACAAACAAATTTACATGTCTGGTGTCCTACACTGTCAGATTGCTGGTGCAAATCTCAATTTAAACCCTCTTGTGTGCAGTCCAAAGTGGTACTGCTCGGCCCAATTTTGAAAGGTGGTCAGAGCATAAGTTACTGTACAGATGAGATCATAAATTTCATCACTGATAATACACAACTTAATGCACAGACTATACACTTAATGATAGCTCTTGGCCACTTTCATAAGTACGCCGATGCGTTTCGACCTTCATGGTGGGAATTGTGTCAGTTCTTGATCCAAAAGGAAGGATTTGAGACAATTCACTACGTGATCATTACGGTTAGACCAGTGTAGGTTAAAGTCTCCCAGGAAGATTTGGGACACTAGAGGGTCGTCATTGGAAGAGATGATTTCCATTAAGTGCTCAATGAAGGGAAGATTGTCTCCCGGAGGGTGGTAGAATGTATGTAATTTGCAGACCGGGCGGGTTTTGCACGATATGGTGATGCATAGATATTCACAGGAGATCGGAGTGGGGGTTTCTGATTGTGAGACCGAGAGTGTGTTTCTGTGTATACAGGCTATTCCTCCACCCTGTTTCAAGGATCTGTCCATACGAATTATGTCATAACTAGGTGGGACTAGAAGGTCAAGGGTAGGAGAGGAAGAGCAATTTAGCCAGGTTTCTGTAAGGATAATGATAACTAGTTCGTTAGTCAGGATGAGATCATAGATATCGGTGGCGTGTTTACTAGCTGATCTGCAGTTGAGAAGTACACTTTTCAGTTGGTCAGTCAATTGGGGAGTAGGAGTCTGGAGGATGTTAACCTGCTTGAGGTTTTCGCTATTTATAGCTCTGGGATTGTAGACAAGTTCTCTGTCAGGGTTAGCGTGGATAGTTTGGATTTGACCCGGTAGGGACTTGTCAGAGTCTAGAGGGAGGGAATAAGATACGAGTAGATCAAGGATCTCACTGGTCGAGAGATAATCCTTAAGTCTCCTGGGGCAAGAGGAGGCATTTGGGAGGGGTGAAGTTTTAAAGGTATTGGGAAAAGTGTGTGTGACAAGGGCAGGAATTGTGTCAATAAGGACACAAGGTTGGGTCCCTAGCGTGCTAAGTGTTCTGAGTAAGGGGAAATGTTCGATAGTAAAGGCCTTCAGTTCTCGGAGTTCATTTGTGAGAAGACGCAAGTGACACGAGATCTCATCAAGACGAGCGGCCCAATCTGGTTTTTGGTAGTTCGATAAGGGTTGTGTGGGTAGTTCCGGGGCGTGGGGGTCCTTGAGTGATCGCTGCAGGGACCAACCATGCGGCGCAGCCATGGTGTCGCAAGGAGGGCGCAGTGAAAAGTTTCCAATCGTTGTTTTATCGCAGTGTTGCAACACTTTTCATGAATGAGGCCCAAGAATGCTTTTGTTTTTGGCGCATGGCAGCGCAGCAATATTCCTTGCAGCGCTGTTCAGCACCCAGACGTCTTATATGTGGGCCCAAGTGTTTGCACCAATTTTAAGACCAGCTATTTTCTGGCCTTAAAAAACTGCCTCTAATTGGACATAGTGGCAGTTTTGGGAAGTTATTGACGTCCTGGGATTTCCTTGTAAATGTCGCGAAGTGTGTCTAGTGGCAGGTTTTTCAAGGGAACGCCTACCTTGCATCTAATTTTCGTTAGGTCCCGCTAACAGAAGTGACGATCATGAAAATTCACGTTTACGCTGGAAAATTGCTGCTAACTGCAGTTAGCAGCAACTTGTAAATAAGGCAATAAAAAAAAGCTGCTGTAACATCAAAAATTGATGCTACGGCGGCATTAGGTTCTTGTAAATATGCCCCTAAGGGCCTAATTTATGAGGAATTGGCATAGGGCACCACTACAAGTCTTCTTGCTGTATTGCCCTACGCCAATGTGAAAGGGCAGGAATGTACCATATTTATGAAATATGGTGCATTCCTGTCCTTTCCCCCTACGCTGACCCACAGTTTGCTGCCTAATGCCAACTTAGGCTCCCTTGCCCTCTGTTGCAGGCAGCATTGTTTCTGTGCTGGAAGGGGCACCTTACTGCACAAAAACAAACCAGAGAGGTGTTTTCCTCTTTCTATGTGTGCTGCAGGAAAGAAGGAAAAATGGGGAGAACTAAAAATATTTCTCCTCATTACACCTGCCCTGGGGAGGTTTTGACGCTCCCCCAGGTTTACATGATTAAGTAAATCTGGGGCAGCGTCACAATCCATGAGTGTTGCATGGGAACACCCACCGCAACGCTTATGGAACGCCTCCTTGACACAGAGTTAGGCAACGCAGCGACTTGTGATGCTTTGTCTTACTCCATATCTATGAGGCTTGCGGCGCCGGAGCGTCAAAAAAAGTGACACTCCAGCGGCGCAAGCCTCTCATAAATAAACTCCCAATTATAACATTGAAACATTTGAGTGGAGAAACAAACCATGCATGGGAACAGGACCACTGGGTAGTCAAAGATGGGTGTCCTGCCACTCATCATATGTGGAGGGCTATAAAGTGGGAAACAGGGGCTCTCAAGATTTCTCCACTCCACACCTGAGGCTGAAACACGGGTGTCTGTTTTAAGAACAATCCTGCCTAGGTTTTGACAGCACTAGTACCGCTTCCCCAGTCACCTCTGGCCTTGTCTGGCAAAAATGACTATTTTTGGTTACAAGAAGCGAGACATAAAAGTGATGGAACTCTTAGGTGTGATATCAGCTAGGGAGTGAATGCTAAATGCATAAAGGGAAGAGGGTGCGAGAGGTTTGGTAATTTTTTGGGTTCTTAATTTAAGGCTTCTGCTGGGTAGCTGTGCCCTCGGTTCTGGAGTAGCTGGTTTACGAGCATGCTGCCCTTAGGATAGTCATTCGCGAAAGGTCCTCCCATCCATCCTACTTCAAGTCCATTCATGGGTCAGAGTTTCAGGGCTAGACAGGATCCTGTGCTTCGGGTTGCAACTATCTCTATCACAATATATTTATATTAATAATTTTCAAGAGGCGAAAAGGAATAAATTACAAAAAGTTGAAGGGGAAACGTAGATGAGTCGCGGTCCACTTTCAAAAATATTTTTCATATTTTCAAATTTTTTTTAATAACAATGCGGATATTCAGACTTCAATGAATTGATACAATATGTGCAATATTTATTTCATTATTTTCAGCACTATTTATTATTTTGGTGTGTTGTGCTGGAATGTTTCAAGAAAAATTAATTAAGTGACATTTGTGTTTCAAAACGGTTTTGGTGGATTTGCACTTGTAAGGAAAGCCAAAGAATAACTTTCAATACATGCTCCTGTCCAAAACCTTTTCTTAAGCATGAGGAAGAGGGTACATTAAAATATGTATTTCTGTATCAAAGACACCGTATGTTCCATATGCCTCCTTTTAGTATAGTGTTCCTTCTTTCAATTGTAATCTTATGAACACATTTCAAACTTTTCTCTTATTAGGCCGGCCTTCTTCAGGACAAAATTGGACCAGTTTAATTTATCATTCCACAGGGCCTGCTCTAGGTTGGTGCGACTCGTGTCACCGCACCGGGCACAGACTTCAGGGGGCACCGTGTTTGCACGTTAATTATGGTTTTAAAAGCACCTGCTGCACGTTCCGCAGAGGGTTAATAGGCCTGCGGCAAAGAACATGGACCATGCAGATCACAAAGTGCAGATAACGTAAATAGGTCAGCGGGTTACTGCTTTTCTAAGAGACATCCTTTTATTACTTCCAGTTTATAACTTAAAATCCTTACACAGAACAGTGAATTATTAGCTGTCATCAAAGAACTGCATGCACACTGCAAAGTAGGATAGATTAGAGCATAGAATAATGTTGCAAAAAGGGTTCATTTGGGTAGAACTCGATTCTTATTATTAAAGAGAACCCCCAACTACGGTGTTCCGTTTTCAATTCTGAGTTTGTGCTTCTCAAGACCAAGCACTCTTAAACTATATTGCCTACCAGTATGGATGACATGTCACTCCTACACCTTGTAGTCCTCTGGCTTGTGTAACATTTCCTTTACACTGATTTACACACATATGATTGGTTATGTCTGTGTAATGTGTGTGTGATGCAAAGTGCTCTGACACCCTACACTGGTATGAGTGGCACTATAATTAAATGCATCTAAAAGAGAGTGGTTATGGAGACTTGAGGGGCACTGTTAAAAGGTGGTGGTGAGGGAATCTGTGGTGGAGGTGGTCACCACCTCCACCATGGATAGGGGGCACCAACAAACATTGTCGCACCGGGGGCCACCAGCGCTAAAGCCAGCCCTGCAACCCCAAGACAGAAACAGACGCCCAGCAACGTATCCTGTTTGTCTCCGGCGTTTAGCTTTTAGACTGATTTGCACCTGACATCCCTCTCCTCACAACATTGATGTTCACTCCCTGCTCTCTCCTTCATTTCCTGTCTTCAGCACAAGTATCTGGAGGTGCTTGCTTTCAGGCACTCTCCTGACTCCAGTGACTCTTGTCTGCTCTGGCTCCAGTCTTCCATGTCAGAAGACATTTTCCTAAGCAGGATCTATGGCCACGTCCTCCCTGATGGCTTTTCATGAATTTTGCTATGCAGAAACGAGTAAATTATTACGTCTATGCGCTATCCGTAGGAACATCTATGAACCCATTATTGCCTTATGGCCTTTTGGCCTGTTGCATTATGGTCTTTCTTAGTGGGTCAGTGGAACCACACCTGTGATTATCCGAGCCAATAAAAGAACCATTATCCCAAGCAGGGTCAGCTCTAGGCATGGGCAGTGTGGGCAGCTGCCCAGGGCTCCGCACTCAGCCCACCAACCTGGGGCCCGCACCCTCTTCCTGTGGGTCTAGTGTTACCATCCATCATGTATTTTTTGGAGCTTCATCCTGCATTCATAGTTCCTGGGTCCTGTCCGCTGTCTGTGCAAAGGCGCTGTGTGAGGCCCATTAGCTCACATTTTGGTTCTCAAAGGACAAGCAGCTCTTGCTGTTTCAGCCCTTTATGAGCTGTTACAGATGTGCTTGTGGTGGCTGGAAGATAGGGGGGGCTCCGCACAAGCCACCTTCATGAGCACCTTCAGCCAGAGGCATATTGATTGTTCTCTCTTTTGTTTTCTGCTCTTGCTTGTTCGTTAGGGCCGGGACACTCCTGGGAGTTGCTGTGCGCTTTACAAGTCCCGCAATTCATTAATTCATTCATAAAGCAGGACTCAGTGGTGCCGGGTGGAGACACCTCATCACTTTCTGCCAGGGGCCCCATCACCTTGAGTTATGTCACTGCCTTCAGCTAATGAAGTGAAACCAGCTTTAAAAACGTTAATGAATACCATGCCAGGCACCTGTCCAGGAGGATGCCATTGCTGATTATGACTTCCATTATGCCCCTTTCAGAGAGCGGACATTGTCAAATGAGATGATGGAAGCACAGGGAGAGTATTATTTGCACATGATCAAACAGTTTGTTAAATTATCCGATGTAAGACTGTAGCACACGGCTAAATGCTGCAAAGACTATCAATTTACCACCATATTGCATTTAGGTGAACATTCCGTGTGACTGGGCACTTCCCCTTTTCCCCGGTAATATCTAAGGATGAGTGAAATCCACGTAATTTACCTTCATGTCATTATGTGAAATATATGCAAACTTATGTAAAACTATGCACAAATAGGCAAAATGTAAATCCGTCTTGTAGTGATATATTTTAGCATAAAACACGTTTTTGCATACATTTTTGATGCAAGGACTAATTTCGTGCTAAAAAATAGTGTAAAAACAAAAAACAAGAAAATGATCTCAAACAACAGCCACTCGCGTTCTGTTGTTCCAGTGCATTTGTGATAAACTTTATTACCCCAAATGGCACACTCGCTGGAAATGTTCACCCTGAATCATGTGAAATTATTCGGAGTGGCATAATTTATACAAATTATTATGGCGTAATTAATTACGCTCAGGCCTAGTAATATCCAGTCCATTTTTTAACCACACACTTCATAGCAGCTCTTACATGGAATATAAATGCTTACAGCCTTGCCAAAAAGGGATCAGAGTAATACATTCAGAATAGTGATTGCCCAAGAGTGCACAGTTTGGCCAAATGGGAGGCTGGGATTAATATCCTGTCTACTGGTTCCATGTCTCCTGGTTTCCATTTAGTGAACCAGACTCCTAGCATCGTTTAATTGCATTTAGACATCTGCCTTCCAAGTGAGCTGCACAACTAGGAAAAATATTTGCATGCAGGTGAAAGGATGTTATGAGCCTCAATGTACCCCAATATAGGCCTTTGTAGTTGCACGACCTTTTACCTACATTTGTCCTACCTTGCTCTACATAACGGTTCTGGTGCTGACCTTTTACCTAGTTAAGTGCCGAATAAATGAGGTGATTCTTAGTATCACAGCAGGATTACCATCTTCTGCATAATAACTCTGTATAAGGGTCATCACTATCGTCATCCCTGGCCGACATGCCCACAGTACAATGACACATCTATGGAAAGCCCCCAAGGGTACCTTTTGGGTACATAAACATCACCTCTTCACTGGGCAAACCAGAGGAGAAGCTTCCATGCTGACACGCTGACACGAGACACTGAGGTCCCTGCACGCAGACACTGCAGCACGCAGTGGTCTGACATCCCTCGTGGGGTGTCCAACTTGAGACCAAGACAGGGTCCTTCGTTCTCTCACATCAGGTAATGGGGTTGGCTCTTTCCTAGGCGGATTCTTGGCTCTACACCGACAGACATGCTAGGTATACTCAGGTACATCTAGATGGGGTTGCATCATAGGAGTATGCATTATTACTGTCATGTATCTATATGCCTGCATATATTCACTGTTTTAGCACTATGGCAGAATTCTACCTTCTATTTACTCTATTGGAGCTTGTAATCGTCTATATCTGTTTCTAATGGTTGTTGCAGCACATGTATTTTATAATAGAATGACGCTGGTTCAATAAATGCTTATTGAAAACGTCCCCATCGTTTATTCTGTATATCTCTCTGAGAGCAAGTGAGCACAAGTGACTGAGCAAAAAGTACTATACTGTTTCCACGATCCCTGAGAGGTCAGGGTTGTCATGTTCGATAGTTGCCAGAAACTATTCGCTCCTTGGTAAGAGGGGCTCATAGTGGCACTGTGAGCTAGCTGGTTCACAGACTAACATATCCTTCGGGGTGTGTGGAATCAGTTTGGACACCAATCCCTTTTTTTATGTTGTCTAAACGTGCAGATCCTATATAGATTTGTAGGAACTACACGACAAGGAGATATATCTCTAAACTATTCATTGAATCTGCATCATGCTAAAAGGAAAAGCACTCTGGAACTTCCAAGGTTTGAAGGCAGCGGATGAGGTTAATGGGGTCATGTAGCATTAACCTTAGCCTACATCTCATTGTATTCTGGTAGTTTCGGGTATTTTACAGTGACTTGGGTGAGGTGTGATGTCTTCAATTCAAGCTGTTTTCAACTGTTTTGTTTGCTTTCATAAGTATCTTGCTTACAAATCTTTTGTCATTCACCACATCTTGCACTGGGTATCTGGGAAACGAACTTGGGATTTTAATCCACATAGGCCTCTTTTGGGGGCAGCCTATACGCTGCAGCACATCTCATTAGGCATCAATTAATATGACCGCATCCCCTCAACCTGATGAAAGTCCACTGGCTCCTCTTGCCATCACCGCCACCTTCAAAACCAGCTGCATTATTGACAAAGCCATCATGGCTGGCCATGAAAAAGAATTATCTTTGACACTGTACAGGGCTCTGCTGAATTTTGGCTAGGTTTGCGCTAATGAAATACTACATACATACGAGTGGCTTCCCTGCCTACTGGGATGACAAGCTCACCACCTCTGGCTTTCTTTCTGCACAATGTGAAGCAGGCCACTAACTAGGTTAGTGGGTGAGGGTTCTTTTAAAAAGACTACTTTTTTTTTCTCTTGAGCCAGGAGTGAAAGGCATTCTTGACTCTATGTATGAGTGGTAGCAAGCACACTTTTATTTGATTGTTATGTTTACAAAGGGAACAAGCTTATCTCATCTTCTCACTCTCTTGTTTTATTTTCTTAAACATTTGGATTAGCCAAGTCTCTTTATCTATTAATTAAATATTAAATCAGCGCTGATATTGCAGCCTCTGATAATCTCTAATGAAACCTTTTAAAAAGTCCTATAGAGGTGTGGTGCCATAGCAAATTTGGATTATTTCCATACAGAGTCCAACAACTTAGCATTATGAGTGGGAAATAAATTGCTAATACTGCTATGATTCAACACTTACTGAAATCTGAGATAAACTTTTTTCCATTTAAATGGTTTTAGGCCATTTGCTCTAATAGGGGTACAAATAGGGCACTGCAATAGAAAGTGTGAGATAGTTTATTCATGTTTATCATTAATGTGTGCATGCCCTGGTCACAGAGGCCTCAGAAAGACTAGTGTATGAACGGGGGAGGGGTGGCACACTGCTAGCACATCAGCATAAATTCCCCAGCGCATTCTGGTAACTGCAGTTCGCAATAATATTAAGATCAATATAATTGTCTAAATGTTAGGCGGTGAGCTTCATGAGCTAATCATTTCTACCCTATTGCCTGTTGGTGCATTTTACTGAATTTAGCTTTACACATGATTTAAAGAACCATCAAGGTGTCTCATGTTAGGCAGGGGTAATAGGCAGGGGCATAACAAAGGCCCCCACAGCCCCTGCGGTGTGGGGGCCACAGGCTTACCCATACTGGAGGAGGCCCCCTCAGCCCCTACTGATAGAGAGTGTGAGTGGCCCGTTCAGCATATCTTGTAGGGGGGCCTCCTCACATTTTGTTACGCCACTGGTAATTGGTTTCATCTTGCAATTTTTCTTAGCATGTGATTGTGTGTTCTCTTGCTAAACGGAAGACTACAAGTAGGCCTGGGCAAAGTACTACTCTACGCTCGCGTAGTTTGCGAAGTTTGCGCTACTTCGCACTACGCAAATTGCACGTAGCACAGTGCAAACACGCGTAGCGTAGCGGTACAAGTCTAGTATGGATGGAAAGACAAGCATCAGGTAATCGGCTCACATCTGACATGGAACACTTAGAGAGTTCTGGGTTTTATTTTTTGTCCATGTCAAATATCTGGTTATCACAGGAGAAAGGGTTTCTTTAACTCATCATATGCATCCCACATATGTTTAAATAGTTAGGATATTTAGAGCAAAGGCCACTCAGTGAACATCATCAGATATTTCTACATTTAACAAGTCAGTCAATTCATCACGATATAGGTCAGAACTTTTTGACCTGTTTGTTGGGGTGGCAGTCCCTTATGGATACGTTCACCCTGAGTATCGAACCCACAATATGCGTGGGACAGACTATTGAAGTAAAAATATCGAAAAAAAATATTCATAGATGAGTAAGTCTAGATTATCAATACCTAGCTTCACATATAAGTACCTACATGGTATATGTATTTTCAAGGTATATAGATATAGAGTTAGGAATACTAAATCTATACTTCCCTTTATGCACTTACCTTTCGATATTTTGTCCCTTTGTATTCTGTCCTCGATATTCTTGTATCTCAATATTGTTGGTGTTGATACTCAGAAGTACAACACTTAGGGATTTCCTGCTTAACATTGTGCCATCTAGTTAAGAATGAACTGCCATGTGTTTTCTGCCAGTGCCCTTACTTATTGAGACCATTGGGAAACGTTCCATATGAGTCTGTTTCACCGCCAGTAGTGTTCCAGACTGGGCTGAACCGGGTGCAACATCCAATCACAGTGGCAGATCACACAGAACCCTTTCACAGGCTACGCTGTGACTGGTAGTTGATGGTAGTTGATTATTAGTGCTGAGGCAGCAGCCTTTTAGTCATACATCTTGAAGTTTTGTAAACAGCGGCCTTGGCAAAATATGTAGAGTCTCATACATAGGTATCTCTCCTTCCCCAGTAGAATATGTGGTGTGTTTACATATGGTAAACTTGGAGACTGCGTCTATATGGAATACCGTACATAGCATAAAACACTCCCCTCCAATAAGGTAAAGTTAACACCATCTTCCCAGTTCTTGGAGACACCATAGTAGTTTTTTCCGCATCTGGTTTACAAAACCCCTTTTGGAACTTACCACAGGTGGAATCCCCGTGTCTATCACTCTAAGGCCCTGATTACGACTTTTTGGTGGAGCGGTGGTGTGGAGGTGCAAACCGCTGCGCCACTGCTCCGCGAAAGGTCGCCGCCGCCGCCCGCCCACCTGATTATGACTTTTGAGTAGTCTGGCAGGCGGGCAGCGTGGCCGTCCCATGGTAGCACTTCTTTTAAAGGTAGCGGTGCCTTTGTAAATGGCACCGCAATGGGTCTGCACTACAAGCTTCGTGCAACGGCCTGGACTTAAAAGTTCATGCCATGCAGGAACCTATGTGCATGCACACAGGGGGGAACATGTTATGCCCCCCCTGTGTGCATCGAACATGCGGTGGAGGCACAGGGGGCCCTGTAAGGCACCCTTTGTTTACTCTCCGCCAGCGTTTTCATGGCAGTGGAATCACCATGAAAACCCTGGCAGAGAGGAAACTCATAATATGCTTGGCAGGATGGTCCCGCCAAGCATATTGCGGCCTCTGACCGCCGCTCCAATGCCAGGGAACGGCGGTTTCCTGGTGGAGCCGGTGGTTCCAGGGCGGTCCGACTGCCCAGGTCGTAATCGGGCGGTTGGACTGCTGGTGCGGCGGTGGCTGGATCCGCCATCGCCATGTCACCATGAGTCTGGCGGTCCTCAGACTGCCAGAATCGTAATAGGGCCCTAAATGTCTTTCCTTCTCCATTCTCTCAGATATAGCAGTGATCTCTTTTTATTTGATCTACGGGGCAGTATCCACAATTTCTCCTGCAGTTGACGGCTGCAAGACAAAGTTCTAGATCTATCAGAAAAAGGCAGCACTCTGGCTCTGCAACTTCCTTCATCCCATCACCTCACTAGTCAGAGCCATGATCTCATATGTAACTGACCTGATTTGCTTTACAGTCTGTGGTACAGCTTGAAGAAGAGATTGAGTGGTCAAAGGTTATTTCTCTCTTCTTTCCTCTGGAACTTGGATATGTTAAATGGTTATTTTGGTCTTTGTCCGTTGAAGATTTGGATGGTCTGGGATATTTATGGATGCTTCTCTTTCTCTGTGATGCTGGTGGCAACATGGCTCTGAACCTAGCTGGAAAAACACTGTGGCCGAGATTTAATACAAGGGGGCACAGGGCAACGAAAAAGCTTGTTTGGAATTTACAAAGCCATGCAAGGCCTGATTTGCATTGCTTTGCATGGCTTAGTAAAGAAAAGTAATGTAATGCAGCTGCTTGCACTACGTTGCGTTACATTCAACTTGGGAGGTGTTTCATGGGTGGAGAATGGGCATTTCTATGCATCCAACCATGGAGTTTGGTGCATTCCCAGATGTACCAAAGCTACTAAACCTAGGAAATGAATGACAATGCTATGCCTTCCCCAGATAGGCATAACAAGGAGATATATGATTATTTTTCCTTGTTATTTCCCATTTCCACGTTTGCTGGTATCCCTTCCTGCACAAAAACAATCCTGCCTAATATGCAGGCACCCTTGCACTACAGTGCAAAGGGGTCTGTGTTGGCACGAGGCAGCACAGAGTGTGCCAGGCCAAGGAGAGAGCAGAACTGCTCCATATCTTTGTAAATATAGAATATTTCTGCTCTCTCCCTTTCATGCAATGCAGCACTTTGCTTGATGCCTTCTAATGATTAATAATAAATCTGCCTCATTGTGACATTGCTCCAAAATCCCCAGATCTACCTAGTAGCAGCCTCTAAATTTCCACTGTCTGCTCCTCTGAAGCCCAAACATCTGTGGCTCTCAATCTTGGATTCATTAGCCATATTTTGTATTGTGTTGTTGTAATCTTGCATAAACCCCAATTATTGGGTTTCTCTTATTATATGTAATGTTAGATTTCTTTCACTGTAGCACCGACCACATAACATTGTCTCGCGACAGACTTGGATCAAGCAGAAAACGTCTCTGAGGAACAGTCTGCCGCAGCTGCATGCAGTATCAGGGCTGGACTTGCCATCCAGGGTCTGTATTACATAAGTGACCCGGCCGCGCAACTGGTGTTTACACCCGCTTTGCGCGCCCCCGGGTCACTTTAGTATTACAGAAGGGGCCGCAGATGCTTGTGCCGCCCCTTCTGTAATACCGCTAGCACCGGCGCACATAAAGTGCCAGCACTATCTGCAGGGGGCTTTCCCTCATTTGCAACGGGGTGTGCCCCATGCAAATGAGGGAATCCCTTTGCCTCTGCACCCGCGCCGAATTACAGACGCAGGCTCAGAGGCAAAGAAGCCCTCAGGAGGCGCACAGAGAGTGCGGCATCTAAAAGCTAGCACACTCTCAGTGCGCCCCCTGATGGCAGCCCTCAGGAGGGGACAAAGGGAGTTCCATGGACCCCACAGACATCCCATTGCAGGCGGGTGCAGTCACTGACTGCACCCGCCTGCAAGGGGATCTCTAATCCCCTTAAAAAGTGCAGGCGGGTTGACGCCTGCACTGTGAAAACGGAGCGGCTGTAAAGCACCCGCTCCGTTTTTCACAGGAATGCGCTGCCCCAGGGCAGCACGAGTTTGCGGCTGCCCTGGGGGCAGCGCAGTCATGGTAATAGGGTGCATTTTCACTGTTTGCGTCCGGCGCACTTTTTAAAAGTGTGCCCGGCGCAAACAATGAAAAGGCGCATTTACCATAATACGGCCCCAGGTATTATTCTTTCATTTCCCTAGTGGGATGCAGACAGGGACATGCTTTCAGTGCTGGATGGGAAAAACTACAGGCGATAACCCATAAACCCTGTTGAGACCTGGGTAGACCAAGTATAACAAAACAACAATTTTTCAACAGGTAATCATTTAGTAGACAATTTCAACCTGTAAGTAATTCAGGTCAGATGACCTTACAGGTCCACCATTCAGCGTATCCTTGGGCGTTTTTTTGGTTTCTTAAATCAGTTGATTATTTCATGGACTATCAATATAGCCATTCTTCAAATCATTTTCTGCGCCGCCTTTTTTGCTCTTTTTCACTTTATCTCACGTGTCACTTGCGCTGTTCACCTCTTGCACAAGCACGTTTGTGCACACAAATGTTTGGGTTACACCTGAATACAATGTAAATAGTGCTGATATAACATTGCTGTCTAAATACAGACCATTCTATAAGTTTCCTCCAAATTCTTGTGGTCTCCCTTTCTTACCTTTTAATTGTAATTAATTTTTTTACTTTACAAAATTGTCTACTAAATGATTTCCTGTTGAGACATTGTTTTGTTATTCAGTGCTGGATGGGCAGCCATGCTTCAGCTTTATGAGCACTTATCGATACGTTTGAAAACTTGTGCTGTAATTTGCATTGCTGGGGAACAGTGTTTCAAAGATTTTCTCTTGGAGAAGAACCTCAACACACAGCAGGAATGGTTTGACTTGCTCTCTCGCACGGTAAAATATGGGCTGATTTCAACATTCTTCCAGGGCTGGCTTTGAAATCCCTTTTGGCACTGCAAAAGCAATGTTCAACTCGTGACTTACATACTGCATGGACATAGGCATCTCTTTAAACCTTTTCTACCCAAGTGCACATCTTCATATGCTTTCCACACAATAACATTATCTTCCCATGGACTAACATGGGTTTTAAATCTCCGAACTAAAGTCATGATACCGTTTTCCATGTGTGCTGGTATCCCTTCCTGCACAAAAACAATCCCGCCTTTTAAACTTAAAAAAAAGCTTTAAAAATGCTTTTAAAGTCATGAGACCTTTTTCGCATTAATTGTATATGCTCTGCATTTTGTTGTTGTACCGAAGACCATGGGATACCAGTTGCAAAGAAAAATTACTCACTAGAGACTTGCCTATAACCAACGGCTGCCCCAGGATCTGGAGAGCAGGCGTGACATGTACCATATGAGACCGCTCTAAATTTATGGGTTAAGCAGAGCTTCCTGCTCACTTCCAAGGACTTTGTATCTAAATGCAGAATGAGATAAAAGGGGTAAAGTGTGGAAGTTTCAGTAGAATTTAAAAAATGTATAATGCCCTATTCTCCTTCTTGCCCCTGTTTGTTGGTCTGTCTCTTCTCAGTTACTTCTCCTGGCTCCGCCACTGTTTCTCCCCTTCATATTCTTTCGTCTGCTTTTCAGACTTATACCCCCCTACTTTATTTGTTCTCTTATTTTACTTTTATTCACTATTTCCAGTTCTAAATTTGAGCCAGTGGTTGCAGAAAGGGCACACCGGAACTCATTTTTGGTCACTAACACTTATTTTTCCTTATCAGACTTTCACTTGGAGAAAGAGAGAGAAAAACACAAACGGTGGAAAGAAAGAGGAACATAAAGATCGAAAAGAGTGACAATGGGAGAAAGCAGTTATGAAAAAGAACCTGCAAAAGTTTGATAATGGAGTAAGGGGTTTCCGGTGGTAGGTGAAAGAGGTCCTCCTCTTACTTTGCCCCCACACTCTCCAATGCCACTCTTTCTTTAACTTGTCACAGATCAAATATGATGGAGTTGTTGCCTGATGGAACGACCTTTCAACGTGCCACCGACAACATCCAGTTCCCAACCCACAACAACCTTGACCTCCAAAGTGGAACAAACTACAGCACTGAACAAAACCTCCAATACAACAACAATGATCAGTACTTGCCAAATAAAAAGGCCAGTTAATGCACGTTGGCATTTGATGTGGAAATTAAAAGTAGATTTTCTATTTCGCAGACTAATGGGTTCAGTGTTTGTCGGATATTATATATAAAAGTCTCAGCATTGAAAATGTTATTTCCCAATCCAAGATGGTGGCCCATTCCTCCTGAGATCTGAAGTCCTGAGGGAGTCCAAATGTGAATTGCTTACTATGGTGATCTTTGCTTCTCAATTTATGTTCCAGTCTGCTCACATCTCTTTATGTTAGTAGCCAATTGTTTCATTGAATCCCAGCAACAATTTCTTTGCAGTAGTCCTCGCTCAAGGTTTTTCTGAACTTCTTTGTCGATACTAGCATTGTCTGAGATTTCCTCCTTGCTACCAAATGGGTTTCAGACAATCGTGCTAAATCGTCTTGAATGAGCCTTGTTAACTGAGCTATGCTGGGCTGTGGTGTTAACAACTCTTTCTCCTGATGAACTCTGAACCCCGATACATGGTTGTGATGTCATAACTTTAGAACGCTGCACTCTGCAATTGCTATCCTTTTTCATGATCAGGTAGTAAATGTACTTGCATTATTGTATAGACTGCACATAGACAAGTGAGAGGCGTTGTACAGGTTATACTGATTGTTGCATTTTATATTACAGGAGAAACATTCCTATTAATACAAAGCAGCACATGCAAATGCAGAATGATAGCCCACTTCATAAGGTGTATGTCGTTATGCAATAATTCTCAAGAAAATTTATGAAGTAGAATACAGAATTTAAGCTGCCTTGTTTGTTTTATAGGATCACAGGTCATTTAACAGCAGTTCAGGAGAATAATCCATACCAGATCCAGTTGAAGGCACCACGCAGCATGTGTGCCTTTTTCTAATCCTCTTCTACTTTTGTTCCTAGGTGGTGCTTATACTCCGTCTGACCCAGAAGGCAAGGTTGGTGAGAAAGAGCAGCCTTGGAATCCAGACATCCCTGCAGAGTCTGACACCTCATTGGTTGCTCCCATGTCTATGGCACAGTGCAGGGTAGTAACAAGGCTGCTGCTGTCCGGCAGGAGATTTAGCAAGAATTAGCAGATGTGATTCCCAACAGGTTTCAGAAATTCAGTAAATGACCCCCCCTGGCCAGCATCGTCAGAACCCACGGACTAAACATCATATGCTATGCAGCCAACACCCAGCTCATCCTCTCTCTCTTAGAAGACTCTACTACCACCTTGACCAACTTGACAGACATAGCCAACTGGATGAAGGACAACTACCTCAGCTCAACACTGACAAGATCAATGTATTGATCTTCGGGAACAACACCTCCCTGTGGAACGACTCCTGGTGGCCTTCTGAACTAGGACTGCCGACAGACCATGCCCGCAACCTTGGTATCATCCTCAACAGAAAACTCACCATGAAAAACCAGATCAACACAGTCTCTTCTGCCTGCTTCTTCACCCTTCGCATGCTCTGCAGGATCGTCAGGTGGCCCACCATAAACACCAGACAAACCATCACTCAGGCCCTTGTCACCAGCCGGCTCGACTACAGCAACGCACTCCACATAGGAATCACCCCTGGAAAGACCACAGATCATACAGAATGCAGTGGCCAGACTCTTCCTCGACCTCCCCTAGCGGACCTACATCACCCCCACCTCAGGAAGCTCGACTGGCTCCCCATCCAGAAAAGATGTCAATTCAAGATACTGATCCACACCTACAAGGCCCTCCACAACCAGGAACCAGGATACATCAACCACTGTCTGAACTTCCACCAACCCGCCAGACACCTACAGTCCGCCTCTCTCCCTCGCCAGCACTCGCCGCATCCGGCAAAGCAACAGTGGTGGAAGCTCCGTCTCCTACTTTGCCTCAAAATCCTGGATCCAACTCCCCCTTCACCTGCGGACATCAGCCTCACTTGTTGAATTAAGGAAAGAACTCAACACCTGGCTGTTCAACTGATCCCCCCACGCAGCAGGGTCATCAGGGCCTGGATACCCTCACAGGTGACAAGCTGCGCTCCACAAAAAACGTTTGATTGATTGATTGATTGATTGATTGAGGTTGCACCTGATATATGATTATTATACACTATCCTATAATATAGCAAATGAATAGCAGTTATAACAATAATTACTAAACACTAAAAAAAAAAAGGCATTGGCTAAGCCAATAGATCTTGCCTATGCAAGAGCCAATGGCTTTCCCAATGGCTTTTAAACATGATATACAACAACATGGCTGCTGTTCAGTCGGGCTAAAAATTAGTGGCATAGAGTAGAGTGGTGTAGAGGAGATTGGAGTAGAGTGGTGGTAGAGCGTAGGGGCATAATGTGGAGTGGAGTAGGGGTGTATAGTGGAATGGTGTAGGGAGATTGGAGTGGCATAGAGTAGGGTGATGTGGTAGAGTGGCGCAGAGTAGAGTAGGGTAGAGTAGAATGGCATAGAGAGGAGTGGCGTGGAGGTGTAGGGAGTGGAGTGGCGTGGCGTGGAGTGGCGTAGAGTAGAGTGATGTAGAGTAGTGCAGAGTAGAGTGGAGTGGCATAGAATATATTGGCATAGAGTGGAATGGCGTAGTGTAGAGGTGAGTGGTGTGGAGTTTCATAGAGTATAGTGGCATAAAATGGAGTGAAGCACCATAGAGTGGAGAGGAATAGAGTGGAATAAAGTGGAGTGTCATAGAGTGGAGTGGCATAGAGTAGAGTCACGTGGAGTGGCGTAGAGTAGAGTGCAGTGGCATAGATTAGTATGGAGTAGCATATAGTAGAGTGGAGTGGTGTAGAGTATTTTGGAGTGGCGTAGATTATAATGGTGTGGAGTGTCATAGAACAGCGTGGCATAGACTGGTGTGGAGTGATGTAGAGTAGAGTGGCATAGTGTGGAGTGGTGTAGATTGGAGTGGTGCAGTGTGCAGTGGAGTGGTGTAGAGTGGAGTAGAGTGGACTGGCATAGAGTGAACTGGAGTGGAGGTGAGTGGAGTGGTGTCGAGTGGCATAGAGGAGAGTGGCATATAGTAAGAATCTGGTCTTTACTTAAAAAGAAGTGTATTCTAATATAAAATAAACAGGCAATGGGGAAAAAAAGATAAACATCAGGACATGCGTGACTGTAAAAGAATAAAAAAAAGTGCACTTGCCAGGTCTGTTTAAAGAATCTGATGTGTACATAAAAGGAAATTATACAAATTTAAAAAAATGAAAGGTAAAGAGGGTAAACTGGTGCTCATGTAAAGTGCTCCAATACCCATGGGTCGAGTTGCACTACATAAAAATGCAAAACAAAATGAGCACACAGGAACCGGAACGCAAGCAACACAGGACCGGTTTCGAACCTATGTTCTGATTCAGGGAGGACCTAGCTTGGCAGTTCGGGCTCGGCAGTTCTCATTGGAGCAGGGTCATGATTGAATTGCTGCTGGGTTCATACTGAGGTGGTGTGGTCTGCAAAATAACGATGAACGGGGATGCAGTCATGAGTAATTAACAGTGACTGAGATTAATTTAAGTATACAATCCATCACTATTTTTTATACTTTAGTGTGTCGCCCTAAGTGAGATGGGTATGCGCAGACGTGGGTCCTGTGCACACTATGCCATTGGAATCAGCTACACCTGGCTGATGATGAGCCCTAACTAGGGCAAAACAGGTCCTGGGTTGCTTGTGTTCCCGTTAAGGGAGGAACTGGCTTTGCAGTTCGGGCTGGACTGTTCCCATTGAAGCAGAGTCAAGACTGAGTTGGATATGACTGGGTCCAAACTGAGGCGGCATGGTGTGCAAAATATGAGTGGTGAGGATGTGGCCCCAAGTTGTTGAGGTTAATTCAAGCATTTAATCCATCACTTTTTTGTTTACTTTGTGTGGCACCTTAAGTGGAATGGGTATGCCCAGAGGTGTGTCCCGTGCCCACTGTCTCACTAGAACCAGGCTATACCTGGCTGATGAGCCCTACCTAGGGTAAAACTGGTCCTGGGGTGCTTGTGTTCTGGTTCAGGGATGACTTACCTTGGAATTTCGGGCTCAACTGTTCCCATTGCAGCAGGATCAAGACTAATGTGCATATGGCTGGGTCCAAACTGAGTTTGGATGGTGAGCAAAATAACGAAGAACTGGGATGTGGCCCCTAGTAATTACCAGTCTCTTAGATTAATTCAAGCATTCCATCCATAATTTCTTTGTATACTTTGGTGTGTCACTCTAAGTGGGACTGGTATGCCCAGACGTGCATCCTGTGCTATACATGGCTGATGAGCCTTAACTAGGGTGAAAATAGTCCTGGGTTGCTTGTGTTCCAGTTCAGGGAGGACCTGCCTTGGCAGTTCAGGTTCGACTGTTCCGATTGGAGCAGGGTCAAGACTGATTTGCATATGGCTGGGTCCAAACTGAGGTGCCATGGTGTGCAAAAATTACAATGGACTGGAATGCAGCCCCGGGTTATTAACAGTGGCTGAGATTAATTCAAGTATTCCATCCATCCAGCCGCGGCTGCTGCAGGTAATAGCGGTGGGGCAGTGGGGCCGGGTGGGGGCATTTCGAGAGACGACCACGAGGAAAATTAAATAAATAATTAATTTTCCCTCGTGGTCAGTCTCGAAATCACCCCATCTGGCCCCACCGCTCTTACCTGCAACGGCCGCGGCTGCATCCATCACTTTTTGTATACCATGGGGCAGTTCAGCAGATGAAAAGTAAATCAAGCAGTCACAAACTGACCACAAAGAAGCAGGTGGAGTGATAATAAAGCAAACCAATTGTAATCAATGGGTGGACTGTGAGCCCACTGATAGTAAACAAAATGCCTCGAAGAGAAAATGCATGCGCTGTATCGGCGAGAACTAAAAATATTCTCAGCATGGTGAAATATTAGTTTCACAAACCGCCTACATTTTATTCTGCCACATTGAAGAATGTATCCCTAAGAAACCCTTGCCTTTCTCCTACATGGCCTCCCCTTGTATTTCATGCAATCTGAGTTCCAGGGAAAATAGCTTATTTGTCTTTCGCAGACAGTCCCAGCATAACAAGCTCCTTCTCTGTGTGCAGCTGACTAAACAAGGGTTTTTTACTGTTGGACAGAGGACAGTGTGTGAAAGGGTAGTCTTTACTTCCCAGGATGTGGTCAGGACTTAGTTGTGTGGATTATACAGGCATGAAAAAAGGTATATCTGTAAAGAAAATGATGAAGAGGAGAAATCCTCCTCTTATGAGGCTCATACATAACACTGATACATACCCCTAAGTAAACAAGCATGTGTAAATAAAGATATCAGAAATAAATAAAAATGTAATTCTACAAAACAATAACAAGATTATAGTATGCTGCACTACTGGTGATATTGTTAGAAAAGGCAAAAGACTAGGGGACATATGTCAGGCTAAGTCTTACAGATGAATAAACGCCACACTATTCTCACAGAAAAAGCTCATTTGCTATCTTTACTATCCAAAGAACGCCATGAAACCTAAAGATAAATATGCATATTAAAAGGCATTTATTTTTTTTCCAATCGATAAGAGACAACCTATTGCACTAACACTGGCGATTCTACTTCATTCAACTTTTTCATCCATCACTTTTCTATCAGCACTGAAAGCTTGTGGAGGGATCTTTCTTCTAATCAGCCATACATATTCATTTCTAGCATCCCTGCAGACATACTAGATTAATCTAAGAAATGAAACACATGGGCTACATTTGATATTAAAAATCCACAGAAGTTACCCATCATACCCCATTATTTTTCCATCTGGAGCTGGGGAAACGTTTCAGGAAAAGTGCACTTCAGGTAAAAAAAGGTTTCGCGATATACCGATAGGAGACTGGTTCGAGCTAAAAATGTCTCAAAGTCAGATATTTTCTGCGCAAACGAGTAATTTGCATGAAAACAGAAAGAAATTACTGAAAAGTGCATAAATGCTAAATTTCCAGTAATTTTGGTCATTCCGCATAACGCGAAGTTGGGGAATTAGTCGAATTTCACCAATACCCTATGACAAATGCAGATAGAAATGCAAATAGACATGTTTTGGCAAGATTTTAACTGAACAAACATTGAGCACCTTGTTATGAAAAGAAGAGCTACAAATCCCTGAAGTGCTGTAGAGATCAGGGGCCCTGTTACTGAGCGAAGTGGCCCGAAAAGGACCACCCGGGTTATTTACAACCTCCTAATCGCCTTCCACAAAATGAAGAGTCGGTCAGACAGTAGAGAATACAATCAGTTGTTTATTAGCAATACTCTGCAGAGGAGTCCAATCTGACCTGCACCCTAAGATGTCTGCCGAGGGACTAGCCCCCCAACAGTCTGCAACGCATAATCATTCCTCCCAAGGACCTCCCAACCACGCCCACAATGGAAAGTTACCGGCTTAGGCCGAACATGAACAAAGGAGGCACAGAAGGATGGGCTACCACCTACTAGATGGGTACATGCTATCACTATCTCAAGGTTGCCTTGCTGGGTTTCGAGCGTCTCCTAACGTGGGAGCAGAGCTACACACAAGGATAGGTATGCGAAGGCAGAATGGCCTATTCATTAGCAAGTCAGAAGGCAACCTTGAACAGAAAAGAAAATAATAACTGAATACAGTGTTCTGCTGAGGCAAGCAATACGAATAATGAGGCCTAGTACAGACACAGCCTAATAGGGATTACGAAATTAAAAATGGGGTCCCACTCGCTAACTGAAGCTCGCACATTGCAGGGATAGCTCAGTGGGTTGCATAACGTGAATACGAATGGTGTCTAATTTAGCCGCACACTGCTAACCTAATATAACGTAGAACAAGTGTATAGCGAGAATGAGATTTTTCAAACCTAACAGACCCTCCTTTTAGCAGTGGAGGCTAAATGCTTTATTGACGCTATCAGGTAGGATCTTTACAATTCTAAGCAGGAAAAAGAGAAAATGCATAGTCACTTTAATATCAAAGGAAAAGTAAGCAGCACATGTATAGCAAGATATTTTTAGTACTCAAAAATACCCTCATATATCTGCATCATATCCTGTATTTCTTGCATCATCATAGTAGAGACTTTATCATTACGGCCTGGCAATTTAGGGGTAGGAGTGAGTTTACTCACACAATAGGTGCAGCATGCTGGAAGGCAGCTGACACATAGGCAGCACGTGAAGATGACACCTGCAATAGCTACTAGGAAAAGAAGTATCTTCCAACCCCGGGATGATATCAGACCCCAAAACCACCCTGTCAAGGACCATGAACCATTATCCTGATGAATATCGGATGCAAGCCTATGTAGCTTCTGGATAGCCGAGTATACATTAGGGGCGTGGTCTGGGATGTAAATGCAGCAACTGCTGCCTATGACGTGACAAGTTCCACCCCTATCTGCAAGAATGACGTCTAAAACCATCCGATTTTGAAGAGCAACGAGTCTGGTAGCCTGGAGCTCAGCCGTGATGTTAGTGAGTATGCCTGCTGTAGTGTTGATAACCCCTTCAACAACCCTGGTGAGACGACGAATGTTAACACTGTTGATAACGCTGATTCTTATCTTATCTCTTTTAAGAATCTTCAGGTCGCCAGGATCTTTTTACCTGCTGAATAGTGTGAAGGGAAGAAAATCCTTTTCAGTTATACGACAAATTTTAGAATCCAGTTTACCTTAAAAGACCACTGACTCCGAATTCAATTTTGTGGATTTATTACAGCCAAGAATAATTGCACATGCAAGCACCTCAACACGAGGTTAAAGAAATAGATGGGCACTAATACAAATAGCATCCTACGCAGGAGTCTCATCCGACTCAGGATAAGAAGAATCGTTAGCTCCAGAAGTATTAGACAAGCGATAACTGCTCCAATCTCTATATTATTCTTCATTACCTAAATAAGGAAAACCTATTAACTGTTCCTACTCTATCACTAAGGTGGCATACCTACTTAACGAATATCCCCAGGCAAGAGTAAAAGAAAAGGTGTCAGCTGTGAAGACTTCCTAAGAAGTACACTCACTTAGTACTTAAGCTCAGATTCTAAGATGCTCCTTCACCAAATCCCTCTCTGTCCTCCTCTCTGCTCCTCTACCTCTTCTCTGCCCTCCACCCTCGGGGCACTATTCCTAATACAAAACCCAATACAATTGAACACGCCTTTTGTTACGCCTCTTTGGCCAGGTCTTCTTTCTTGTACTTTTCCATCGAAAGGTTACTTCATCCTGGACGGTTGCGATGACCTTGAGTCCCAGGCACCTTCTCCGCTGAAAGTATCATCCCTAAATTCCATTGCACTCCCATCTTCATGCCTCCCATCACTCTAACTTATGAAACAAAGAGCCAGTCTTTACTAACGAGGCATGTGTCCTTGCATCTGCAACAAAATATACGTTCAACAGAAACCTTCTACTTGTGCTAATTAAATCTAATTTCGGTGCCCAGAGAGCCTTTCCAAGAGAACCTTCTCTGTCTGCAAAATAAGCTAACATAAGAACAAACAGGCCTTTCCCTGTCGTATATGCAGTCAGGCCTTTACACAATTTAAACACACAAATCTGAATCACGTCTATAAGCATTGGTTCATTATATTTCATATGCAAAAGTGAACTACACGTACAACTTATATGGTACACGTTTAAACTACTGCAGCTCGATTACACATGGGCTGAGTCATCTTATGCATTGGTTTACACATGATTCAGTTAAGCATTTCATTTGCATGATTAAAAATAGCACAATTACATTTCTTATTCATTCTGATAACTGGGTTATAACTTCATTTTGCTAGCCATTCATGGATATATAGCTGGATATATGCGGGTGCGAACTATCAGTGATTATGATGCACCCCTACGAATTTCACAAGAACATGGCGCTCTATCAGTTCCCCCCTTTGATGACTCCTGTCATCACATTTTATTCAACTCCCTTGGAGAAAGAACCAACCTAAACAGAACTCGTTGCCATTTTCCCTGATCTGTGATTCTCCATTCTCTTGAGTCTCTGATATTGACTGTCCCGCAGTCTAGCCATTCTCATCTCATTTTCTCTCAGAGCTCTCTCAACTCGGCCTGCTCGATACCACTTGAAAGCTTTGATCAGACCCCACAGGCAAACCACACAAATCACCACGATCAGAAGAGGTCTCAGAACATAGCCAAGAATCCCTTTCCCAAATTCGCAAACCAGCTTCCCACTTGACCAAACCCTTTTCCAAATTTTTCCCAAGCTCCCTCTTCAGTCAAGTCCGCTATCTTCGTGTGAATAGTAGTGATGTTACTTATATATTTCTCCAGATCCTTGCTGTGGTCTGGTATATAAGTACAGCACTCTTGAACCCTCAATAATTTACAGACTCCGCCCTCTTTTGCCAGTAAGACATCCAAAGCAAGGCGGTTTTGCAAAACCATCGTCCTTATCGACAGCATCTCCCCTTCCACCAGTACCAACGATTTTGCTGTATTCATCGATAGTTCGTCTATCACAGTCGCCAGTCTCCGGATCTTCACATCATTCAAGATCACTCCCAAACTCGGTATCATGGCTCCAAAGATATCTCCCACTACGACCCCTGCACTCGCACCTCTCCTCACTCTCGAATGCTTTCCACCTTCCAGAAGTTCCAAATCCTCTGTATGGTAAATCTTTGGAAATATTATTCCCAAGTAACATGTACCATACCAATTCGCAGGTAACCTCACATAAGCATTCCTTCCACACACAAAATACACCGTAGGTATCACTTGTACAGGGCCCTGGAGAAAATTCTTAGCCACATCTGCCATAGTGAAAACATGATCACACGTACTCTGTCCCACAGGAACCTTTTCATAGTAGGTCTGATATCGTCTCACACACAGCTTTCCCCTCTGCTCTTTGTCCAAAGCTATAGGACCATAACTTCCTTTTGTCCGGTGCAATTTTTCCTCATCTGTCCAATCCACTTTACTATGCCCCGTGTCTCGTGTCTGTGTCAATTTTCTATACCTATCTTCTACCTGATCTACAAACTTCTTTTCTACATCTGATAATGAGCACGTCAAATTATGTCGGTGGGCATAGGCTGTGTCCAATTCCAAAGACGGTATGAAGAACTTCCTAAGTCTATCCTCTGATTTATAGTAGTCGTACTTATTCAAATGTTTGTAAGCTGGGACTTCAGGAAGCACTGCATCGTAATTGGAAAAGAAATACTCAAACTGATCTCTTTCATAGAATAGACTAAGTAACAGACTACATGAAATTCCATACGTCAGTGGAAGATGGTGATATCTAATACCCTCATCCACTGAAGCAGGCAACTGCATACACACATAACAATCTTTCGCATCCATCGCATCCACATACTCGTATAGCAGCTTGGCATAAGCATTAAGCTTGAAATCACTTCTAGACAAATCTACATGCAATCTACGACTTTCTTCTATCAGCAAAGCCTTGTTAGCTCCTATGGTTACCCCTTTTGGCTAGGTGTAGTAGGTGTAGGAGTCCCTGGCACCCCCTGCACTGCTAGCTCATGTGGAAATGTATATGAGACTACAATTACTACGATTATAAAAAATATCACAACACCTATGAGTATGCCTACAATCATTTTAGATCTACGGTTTGGATCTCCAACCTCCATGATTTCGGTCCTTCTCAAAAGTTCTCGGTTTCTGCACTGAACACTCAAAAGTCTTTGTTCTTCCACTCGTGTCTTGTTTAACCAGTTCAAACAACACTTGAAACCTCTGGAAATCCCCTTTCAACAACAGTCTCTTATTTACCTAGTCCAGAAAAAGACTTCCCTAGGTTTTCGTTCCTCTTCTGGGGAAAGTCCCTAAGTTTATTCTTCTTCCACTCGGATCTAGGTTAACTTCTTCTTTAAATTTTTTATTTTTTTATTTTTTTTACAACAGGTTATATTTCATCCACGATAAGATCATTAGTAAGCACTTCCAGAACGTGATACAAAAGTTCAAGACGCAGGATTACCATTTCGTGTGAAGACGGCTCAAACCCAAAAGACGGAAATTCGATTCGATGCAAAACCAGTTGTCGGACTTTACTCAGAAGCGGGGGATTTGGAACGGTGAGGGTCAGTATTCCTTCGACTTCGAGCCTGGCAACAACAGCACCACCTTCACTACCACATTCGGGCTCTTGCTGACCACCTGCACAGACCTCAGTCTCCCCGTACTCACTACCCCCTGCATCAGTCACAGTGTAAGTCCACTCAGGGGTAGAGTATCTCCGGCAGGGTACTCTCGTTCTTTTGGACCTTCGCCTGCCCTCTTGAGTCTGCTCTTCGTCACTTGCTTCCGTCTCAGAGACTTCAGACACTGGAGCAAGATCTCTTTCAGGTGCCAACCTCAGATTCAGTCGCCTCTGTCTTTCAGGCCAACCTTCCTTGGTTCTGGTCGTTCTTCCGCCTTCCCCTGCTATACCCAGTACACCACTTCCTCTTTCTGCTGAATCTGACTCTACTCCACCCTCTGCACCACCTCTGTCTTCTGAGTCAGAGTCGAGGTTTGTGTTGTCAAAACCCCCTTCAGCTCGTTCTGGTGCACCACCAGCTGTGTCAGCGACCCTTACAGCTTGACTTGTCCTCTCATGTGGCCCTGCCACATCAGCTGGATTTTCAGTTACGAGAGGAGCTGTTTCTTCCAAGGGTGCTGAAACTCTGCGGGTATTGGAGGCATGTACCCAGTTCGGCAATCCTCCACACTTCACTGCTGTGTTCGTGACCAGTATCACCTGGTACGGGCCTCGCCACCGAACATCCAGACAGGTCTTCCTTACGTGCTTTCGAACAAGCACCCAGTCACCGGGACACAGGTCGTGGCACAGATCACTCGAGGCCGGAACAGCTGCAGCTTGTACCTGCTGGGACACAGAACGGACCACATCAGATAGTCCTTTACAGTAATCGAGAATCAAGTCATCAGTGATGTTTATCAAAGCTGTAGCTGGTACTGCTGGCAACCGCATTGCCCTCCCCATCAGGATCTCATGAGGGGACAACCCAGTTCTCCTATCTGGGACACTTCTCATGCTCATCAGCACGAGTGGCAGTGCATCCGGCCACTTCAAAGACGTTGACGAACACATTTTTGCCATCCAGGCTTTCAAAGTCCCATTAACTTGCTCCACCATCCCAGAAGCTTCTGGTCGGTAACTGCAATGGAGTCTCTGATCAATATTCAATGCGGCACAGAGTAACTTCATGATTTCACTGTGGAAGTGTCTTCCTCTATCTGATTCCAAAGAGGTTGGGATCCCGAATCTCGGGATGAGCTCCCTCAACAATAACTTAGCCACTATGAGAGTGTCACACCTGCGTGTTGGGTAAGCCTCCACCCACCGTGAGAATACACATACCAGCACCAAGATGTATCTCAACCCATTGCACTTAGGCATTTCCACGAAGTCTAACTGTATCCTATTGAAGGGCCCTCCTGACCTCCCAATGTGACTTAAGGTAACTACTGTTTTCTTTCCAGCATTCATCTGCTGACACGTGACACACCTCTGACAAACAGTTTCAGCCATTGCACAAAATCGTGGATTATACCACGTCTGTCTAAACACACGCATCATAGCATCTCTACCAAGATGTACCGGTCCATGTATCAGTCTCGCCATCGGACTCAGCAGATTCTCTGGTAATACAGCTCTCCCATCACTGGAGACCCAAACATCCACATCCCCTCTTTCGCACCCTGCTTTGATCCATCCGTTCCTGATCTGAGACTTCATCCTGCAGTCGCTTGAGCTCCTCCCAAGTGTCTGCCATGGCCAACATCATGTTGAGTTTGGTTCTCTCTTGGCTCTCTCCTGTGTAACCCTCTGTAAATATGCATCCCTGTTCTGCACAGAAGTGGGCAACTTCGTCCGCATAATTGTTTCCCAAAGACACAAAATCCTCCCCCTTCCTGTGTGCAGTGCATTTCACAACAGCGATTTCCTTCGGACATTGCAATGCATCTAACAGTTGTCTTACATGTTCTCCAATCCTAATGGGTGAGCCAGATGATGTCAAAAATCCCCTCTGGGACCACAGCTGTCCGAAGTCATGAACTACACCAAACCCGTATTGACTGTCCGTATAAATCGTGATTCGAATTTGATCAGCGGCCAAACAGGCACGAGTCAAAGCAATGATTTCAGCTACCTGCACGGAGCGTACTCCTTCTAGGCAGGCCGCCTCAACCACTCCTGAAATGGTACATACAGCAAACGCTGCTCTTAGTTGGCCAACACTGTCTCTTAGGCATGAACCATCGACAAAGAAAATTTCCTCTGGGTCAGTCAATGGTTCATCGACAATGTCAGGTCTTGGTTTGGTGCAAAGTTCAGTCACGTCAAGACAATCATGGTCCGCACAATCTTCATCATCCGCATTCGGTATGGGCATCAATGTCGCAGGGTTTAAAACAGAGCACCTTTTCAGCGTCACATTCTCAGCAGCGAGTATGACTTGCTCATACCTCGTTAACCTGTTATTCGTTAGGTGCTGTGTCTTAGTCCTGGTCATCAACAATTCAACCGAGTGTGGCACATGTACAGTCAAAGGATGTCCCATTACAATGCTTTCACATCTTTCAATGCTGACACCTGGTGCAGCAACGGATCTTAGACATCCGGGCAACGCAGAAGCTACTGGATCTAGAGTAGCTGAAAAGTAGGCAACTGGTCTACAGACACCTCCATGGTTCTGAGCTAAGACTGCTAATGCACATCCTTCTCTCTCACAACAGAACAGTGAAAAGGCCTTGTTGTAATCAGGCATTCCCAGAGCTGGGGCACTACACAACTCCTCTCTCAGTTTTAGGAATGACATCAAGCACTCCTCGTCCCATGGTACCGGATCACTCACCTCCTTGTGCGTAAGCCTCTGTAAAGGCTTTGCTCTCAAGGAAAAACTAGGTATCCATTGCCGACAATAGCCGACCATTCCCAAAAACATCCTGACTTCTCTCTGTGTGGTAGGCATTGCCATGTTCATTATTGCCTCGATTCGGTCTGGTGACACCTTCCTCTTACCTTTTTCTAATCTGTGTCCCAAGTACTGTACCTCATTCAAACAGTACTGCAACTTATTTGGGGACACCTTGTGCCCGTTCTCTGCTAAGTGGTTCAACAGGGCTACCGTGTCTATCCTGCAAGCATCTTCCGTTTCCGAGGCAACAAGGAGATCGTCTATGTATTGCACAAGAACTGAGTTCTGCGGCAATACGAGACTCTCAAGATTCTTTTTCAGGATCTGGTTAAAGATCGACGGACTTTCTGTATACCCTTGAGGGATACGACACCATGTTAACACACGATTTTCCAGCCGGAATGCAAAAAGAAATTGGCTTTCCTCATGGAGCGGTATCGAGAAGAATGCTTGACACAAATCAATGACAGTAAACCACTCGGCTTCACATGGGATCTGAAACAGTATCACTGATGGATTCGGTACCACTGGACAACAAGGGACAACTATCGTGTTGACCTTTCGCAGGTCTTGCACGATCCTGAATTTCCCGCTCGGTTTCTGTAGTCCCATTATAGGTGAATTACAGGGGCTACCTCTAATCTCTTTCAGAATGCCTTTCTTTATGAAAGTCTCGATTACAGGTTTAATCCCCGCGATTGTTTCGGGCGACAGATTGTACTGAGGCGTTCTAGGGAACTCAACGTTCTGTTTCACCTGAATCTGCACAGGTTCAACTCCTTTAATTAGTCCTATCTCTTCTCCTGTGAAGTCCCATACCTCAGGTGACACGGTTTCTCTCAAATCCGGTGGAAGTTCCTCCACGGTCACCATTGGATACAAGTCTATACACAGATGCTGATTAGCAACTTTAAAGGTAGCATCATCGTCCCTCGTCTGAACCTCCACTCCCCTGGGTGTGCAATAAATAGTGCAGTTCAATTTACAGAGCAGATCTCTTCCCAGAAGGCAAACTGGACTCGTATCGCACACCACAAACTGATGTCTGGTTTGGAAATCTCCTATCTTTACTGGGATCGGTTCGGTCAGTGGACTGTTTATTCTTTTGTTCGCTACTCCAACAACTTGGATCGATTGTCCCGAGAGGGGTAGGTTGGGGACTACTGCTGATCTTACAGTAGACCGGGTAGCACCAGTGTCGACCAAAAGTGTGGTAGGATGACCATCAATGTCTGCCTCCACAAAAGGTCCTCTCTGGTCTACCTCCAAGACTGCTCCAAGAGTGCAGTCTTCCTCCCCCTCAGGCACCGTCAGGATAACGGGTCGGGGCTATACTCATCATTCCCTTCGAAAAGGGGCATTTGCTGATAAGTTCATATGTTGTGCGGGATCCTTGGTGGCTGTGGGACCTGTACTTGTTGGTTTTGGGCCCCCCCTTTCATCGATCTGGGCCTCATTATAGTATTGACTATCTCCGTCACGGGTGCCTGAACCCCTTCCGCCTCCTGCTGCACTTGGTTGGCTGGGTTAAAAGGGCACTCGCGCTTCCAATGCCCGATCTGGTGACAAAAATGACACGCAGTGGTCTTCTTCAGTGTCGCCACATCCACCCCCGTCTTGGGATCTATGGGTTTCCCCTTTCCCTGGCCTTGCCCATTCTGGTTCCCTTGGTAATTTCCCTGTCTTCTTCCTAAGGTCCCTCCACTAGGCTGGACCTGACCTGTCTGCATCTGAACGAGCATCAATTTGTCCTTTAGCTTCCGATGCTTCGAGTCCACTTCATCGCTACAATACCTCGCATACCGCAAGATTTCATCTACTGGCTTATTCTGCCAACAGATCAAATGGTGCTGTATCATGAGGCTGACTTCTGGTCTCAGACCCAGCACAAACTTTGAGACAAACTGTCCCATATCCTTGGGATCTAATGCATCCAATCCACTATACTGTTTAAAAGCTTGCAAAAGTCTTTCGTAATATTCATGCACTGTTTCTTTAGGTTCCTGCACAGTTCGGTCTATCTTGACCCAATCTATATCTTGAGGTGAAATCTTCAGTTTCAACCATGTAATCACTTGCTCGAACTTTTTCATAACAAGGGGTGACGGACCATTTGTGACAGCATCCCTTTCAGGTTCAACAGTCGGCCACTCAACGGCGATTTTACAAGCTGTCCACAAATCTCCCGGCACCACTATGTCAAACAAGGTGTTCAAATCAGTCCACAGCACCTTTGAGATTTTAACAAACCGCTCAACTTGTTTGTACCACTCTACGGGTTTCTCCCTCAACCGAGGAAAGTCATTTGTAAATGCAGCCAAGTCTCCTCTACTCCACGGTGCATATACGTACCCTCCGTTCTGTACTTCCCGTAAAGGAAAGTTTCCAACACCCGTCGCCCCCCCCCTGGAGGCGGCGTTTCTCCCTCAATTCTCTTGGCTATTTTCTTCTTTGACCACCTCTCCTCCCATTTGTCCAACAAATTCCATATGCGCATCCCTACAATCAGATCTTTGGTGTGCGTCCTTAATCCTGTGATCCTTTTCTCCTCTAATTCCTGATCACTATATTGCAACCTATGTGGTCCTTGCAATGTTTTTGTTTTATTCAAGTCTACCTCATATCTCCTGGCCAATGCCGTCAATTTCTCATGCGCTATCCTTGCTTTCCGAGTTACATCTTTTGCTATGAAAAGCAGCTCATCCGACCCATAAATTTCTATTCTTTCCAAAGGTAGACTTCCGCTAATCATTTCGTCTACTTCTGCTTTTAACCTTACTACGTCCAGCAACCTTGCCTGTACTGCACTCCTTAGTATCTCTCGACAAGCTGCGCCATTCTGCTCATCATAGTCACCACTTTGTTCTTGTGACTTGGTCTCTTCTATCGTATTCCTAAAGCTTGATCTGGTTTCGGACTTTTCTCGTTCCCTGTCACCTGGCATTCTATCACTTTGATTCCTTACTGTCGGTGTCCACATCCTCACAGCTGACTGAGATTCATGCAAAGACCTTGGTCTGACTGGTCTCTCGTCCTCCTGTCTAAAAGAGGAGTCTGCAGTGGCTGGTAATGGCGCACTTGTGTCTAGTGGCCTTGGGAAGTGAATCACTTGTACTCCGAACCCATTCCCACTAGCACTAGTTCCTTCTTCTCCTCTCGTCTGTACTGAACTTCCTTCTCTTACTCGGTCTGGATCATATACCGGTACTATAGGGCCAATGGTAACCGGTACTGTCAGGGAGTCTGGTAATCGGGTATTCCCTATGGAAGGCTGTGTTGCCGCTCCCTCTGTTCCTGTGGAAATTCTCCCCACGACTCTCATGTTATTCTGATTCTGCATTTCACCCCGTTCCACTGCTGAAGTTGATTTTCCCTCTTCTAAATCTGGATTAAATGGAGGTGGTCTCTCTGCCAGCAACCTATCTAACAGACTGTCATCGGTATCACTGTCTTCTTCTTTAATCCTTGTTATCTTCCCACCTTTTATTAACAGTGGGTACAACCTATCTCCTTCGATCGTTTCCACTCTCCACCTTTTCTCCAGTGTATCCCACCTCGCATCCTGAAAGGCCCTGATCGATTTCTTCACCCTTTCCTGGCTCTTATCTCTTTTCCTGTCATACGCTGCCCTAATCCATGCGTGTATCGCCTCGAACTGTGTCGGTCTAGGCAGTGGTCGTAAAGAAGCCATTATAGTTTTTAGCTGGTACAATACCTCTAACCTGAAAGTGCCATAGCGTGGGAAAGTCAATTCTCCTTCCCCTTCTGTCATTTTATGCCAGTTCTCCAGCCAAATTATGGTATGCAATCCTACATTCGTAGCCATATAGTGTGCCGGCGTATCCTCGGGAGGAGCTTCCTCTCCACCCCGAGTAACCACATGTCTGTCACCTCTGCACAGTTCTCGTAAAATTTTAAAACATTTCATGGTAAAGCAGATTTCTTTTCGCGCACAAGATTTCGTTTTACTTCCTGATTTCAATCCACCAATGCCAGCGCGGCTCACACCAACCGGCCTATCGCAGCGCGGCACTGTCTGACGTCACTCTTCCTCCGCTCGCAGCAGTTCCCCTTTTTGCTAATTCTCTCGTTCTCGTTCACGCGTGTCCCAATCACACTCTGAAGCAATGGTCCGTACTCCCGAACAATTACCTCTCTGACTGTCGGTCTTATGACCGATCAGCCTCTCGAAATTGCTGACCTCAATTTAGCAACCGTCTGTCCGCGAAACGACCGGACAATCACCTTTAATCCAATCGATAGGATTCAACCGTTCTAAATTCTGCACACAACAACCCACGACCAGCGTCGGTTATTCACACACTCACACATTTGCTCCCTATCTTCGGTGGTTTGATCAATGACGTCTCGTGATCCCCACCATCTCTGGTCAACAATCTCTATTCTGGGTGTCTTCTACACCACAATATCTCTCGGTCCCGGGCGCGCTCACGGTCCGATCCTCAATCACACAACTCTCATTCCAACTCCGCAAAACATTACACAACGAGCAAACACCGCAATCTAACAACCATCACTCTTTTCATACTCACTCTACCACGAACTGCTACTTCCGCCGCACCGTCACTCTCCGTCAGTTTTCAGCGACCGCCGACGTCCTCCTATTGCGATCCACTGGATCACCGTCACTGGGGTTCTATGGGGCAACTAATCTCTTATCCTAATCTAGATCTCCCCTTACTATCAGAGATAACCATCCTACTCTGCTACCAACTGATAACGCTGATTCTTATCTTATCTCTTTTAAGAATCTTCAGGTCACCAGGATCTTTTTACCTGCTGAATAGTGTGAAGGGAAGAAAATCCTTTTCAGTTATACGACAAATTTTAGAATCCAGTTTACCTTAAAAGACCACTGACTCGAATTCAATTTTGTGGATTTATTACAGCCAAGAATAATTGCACATGCAAGCACCTCAACACGAGGTTAAAGAAATAGATGGGCACTAATACAAATAGCATCCTACGCAGGAGTCTCATCCGACTCAGGATAAGAAGAATCGTTAGCTCCAGAAGTATTAGACAAGCGATAACTGCTCCATTCTCTATATTATTACCTAAATAAGGAAAACCTATTAACTGTTCCTACTCTATCACTAAGGTGGTGTTAGACCTGGCATCCTTGGCGTGGGTCTCCCTTCCATTTTTTCGTAATGCCTCCACTGTTGCCGATATGTTTTTGCTGGACTAGATGCTCATGGGCACTTTGCCGCTGCTAATCAGTGCCAAAGTGCAAGTGCTCCCTATCGTTAATTGATGTATGTATTAGTGACTCCATGATTGGATGATTGGTTTACTTGTCAGTCCCTAGTACCGTGCACTGAGTGTGCCCAGGGCTTATAAATCCAATGCTGCTGGTGGGCTTGCAGCACGGGTTGTGCCACCCACAGAAGCAGCTTGTAAAAATGTGTCTCAGGCCTGCCATCGCAGAGCCTGTGTGCAGCCTAGGGCTGCCATGTCGACTTGGTGAGTGCACCCACTTACCAGTCCCTAAACCTTCCCTTTACTGCATGTTGGTCACCCCTAAAGTAGGCCCTAGGACAGGGTGCATTGTAAGTATAAGGTAGGACATGCCCTGGTGTGTGTGGCATGTCCTAATAGTGAATTACAGCCATTTTCGTTTTTCACTATTGCAAGGCTACCTGCTCCCCATAGGCCAGAATGGGCAGACTGACTATTACACCTTATAGTCAGAACTGACCCAGGGAACATGGTAGAAAAACGAATTTAGTACGCCTGAACTCAGGATGATAAAATACATCTTTTAGTGAAGTTGGTTTTAACATTCTGTGTTTGAAAATACCACTTTTAGAAAGTGAGTATTTTCTTGCCTAACTATCCAAGCCTGCCTCTGCTAGGTTGTGTATTCCTTGTCTGGAGATTGAGTGACAGGGGCTGGGGGTGGCTACAGGAGACAGGGTGAGTCAGCGCAGGGCTGAATAGAAAGATCTGCATCCAGAGTGGAGGGAGGAGTTGCACCTGGGTCTGAATAGGGCTGTGCCTGCCTTCCACAATGCTGGCTCCACCTCCTGCCGGGCGGCTGAGCACTCTGCCCCACATTCTGAAAGGAAAGAAGGAGTCAGAAAAACAAAGTGCTCCAGAACTGACCAGAACTGGTTTTGGACTAGGCAGAGGCCTCTCTGCCTCCAGAGAACTAAAGAGAATCAGGGTATAAGAGGGGCACCCAGACCCCAGGAAGATGAGATCACTTTTGGGAACAAGAAGAAACCTTTGCTGAGGAGCGGAACCAAGAAGAAACTGAGGAGCGACTATCCCTAAGCCTGAAGTGCTGCTTGGGGGATTGGCCTGCAGTGGTTTGCCTGACTGCCAAAGAAAGGAGAAAGGAACTTTTGCTTTGCTGTGACTTTCATCAACTTGTGAAGGATCTCCAAGGGCTTGGAAGAGAGCTTGCCCCTGACCGAAGTCCCAGGACCATTGGACTTCACCCCTTTGTGAATTGCTGCTGGAAACTCTGTTTCAGTGGCTGCAGGGAGTAGGGAGCTGTGACCGACTCTCACGACCGACTCGGTGTCCTGTAAGCACCGCATCGAAGCACCGTCTCGCCCTGCAACGCACGGCCCTGGTCTCACCAACTCCGTCAACGAGCCGCTGCCTGCACCGCATCGAGGGACAACGCGTCCTGCAACGCTCGCTACGCCGAATCGAACTGGTCCGACCGACACGGTCACTGCTGCTGAGTTCGAGTCCTGTGACCGCACCGGAGTTGGGCACCGCTCGCACGCTTTGCGACGCACCGCCCGACTCGCACCGCTGTCCGGACTGATCGACGCCAGCTCCTGAATCCGGCTCCGTCGCCGCACGCAACCTGACAGCACCGCATCGAAGCCCCGTCTCGCCCTGCAACGCACGGCCCTGGTCTCACCGACTCCGTCTCGGCGAGCGTCAACGAGCCGCTGCCTGCACCGCATCGAGGGACAACGCGTCCTGCAACGCTTCCATTTTTGCATCGCGACCGCGGCACGAACAGCCATCCGGCTCGCACGCCCGTGCCTGCCGCTTCAAGTAAAAGGTACTGTGACCGAGTCTGTCTACGCTGTGTTGGCCCGTCTCGACGCGGTCAGCTGGATTTGTTAGACTCTGTTTGTTCTCAACATCGCCGTAGCCGGAGGAGGCTACCGACTCGCACAGAACCTTGAATTAAGCCTTTTTGATCAGAACTAAGCATTCTTAACAGTATTGTGGATTATTTTTGTCGTTTATGGTCTTGTGATAAATCTATATAAAGTATACCTATTTTTATCAATATATAACCTGTGTGGTGTCCATTTGTAGTGTTGTCACTTGATTACTGTATGTGTTCACAAATGCTTTACACACTGCCTCTGAACTAAGCCTGTCTGCTCGTGCCAAGCTACCAAGAGGGTGAGCAGGGGTTATTTCAGGAGTGTACCTACTTTCCCTGACTAGACTCAAGGGTCCCTATTTGGACAAAGGTACCTACCTCTGCCAACTAGAGACCCCCAAATCTAACATTGGTGGTCAGCGGTGAGGATTCTGGACTTGCATTTGTGACTCATGTACAGTGATTGGTGAACACTACTTAGTGAGTGTAGACCAAACGCAACCACATACTTTTATAGCATTTTTCTGGGATTTCCTATTTTTGCTAATGCCAAGTTCAGTCACTATGGAGAAACCAGCATCAGTAGCCTCTGTTGAGTGTGATTGGGAAGAAGAGAGGCTAGAATGCTACACCCTTAAGCAGCTCAGGCAATTCTGCAAAAGTTTAAAGTGTCCATGACCGGACTCTCCAGGAAGGAGGACCTTCAAAGGCGCTGAGGGCCTGGGTCGAATCAAGGAGTGCCCCTGTGGAGGGGGCTGAGAATGCAGAAGGGCAGCTGGAGGGGCTAGTGGGTCTAGGGGCTAGAAGACCACCTTCCCCCGTAGGTAGCAGTGTTTCTGCCAGAGGACTGTCTCCAGAGGAGTTGGAGGACAGGAAAGAGAGTAGGATGCACGAAATGGAGCTGACCAAGCTCAAGCTGAATGGGCAGTTAGAATTCCAAATGCAAACTAGGAAATTAGCCCTAGAGGAAAAGAAAATGCAGTTTGAACATGAGAAAGTTTTGAGGGAGTTGGAATTGAAGGCCAAGAGCTTAGAGATTACTCCCTCTGGTGGCAGTGTACCGCCTGTGCCTGTTGAAGCTAGGGTGTATATTCCAAAAGATGTGGTTAAGGAATTTTTAAAAATGATGACATTGGGCAGTGGTTCAAAGCCTATGAGGTAGCCATGTCTTCCCACCGGGTCCCTGAGAAGGATTGGGGAGCGGGGTTGTGGGGACGGTTCCTCAGTGAAGGGCGGGATACCTTGTTGGATTTGCCCTCTGAAGTCTATAATTCGTACAGCCACATGAAGGATGCCTTAATGACTAGGTATGGTTTGACCCCTGAGCTTTATAGGCAAAGGTTCAGGAACTGTAGTAAGATTGAAAGCAGTACCTGGGTTGAATATGTGACCTTCTTTTGCAGAGCCTTGGATGGTTGGGTAAAGGGTAGCAAAGCGACTGATTTTCAGGCGCTCTTTGATTTGATTGCCTGGGAGCACTTGTCCGGTAATTGTTTTCCTGAGCTACGCCAGCACCTGATTGATAGTAAGCTGACTAACCCTAGGCAGCTTGCTGAGGAGGCGGACCGCTGGGTGAGTACCCGGGTCCACAAGGGTCACGTGGGAGACTCCGCCAAGGGTGGGCAGGGTCCCCAGAAGAAGAGTGGGGGGACAAGGGTAAACAGAAGGAGTTCCATAAAGGGCCCCAAAGTAGACCCCAAGGGAACCAAGGGAAAGGTTCCCAGCCTCCCCTGAGAAGAAGCCAGTGGCCCTGACAGGCCCCCTGTTCCCCAGGGACCACTGGTGTGTTACAAGTGTGGCGCCCTGGCCACAAGGCAAACGATCCTCGTTGCCCTTTGCATGGAAAACCAGCACCCCCTGGTGCAGTCCCCCAACAGTTGGCTAGTGTAGCCCTGGGGGAGGAGTTGGGTGCCCAAGGTGGGGGGGATCCCACAGGGTTTTCCCTTGTCTCATTAGGAGACTCTGAGATGGTCCCTAGGACCCCGCTGCCTGAGAACACTAAGAAATACAGGCAGTGGGTGACCATCAATGGCCATAGGGTGGAGGCTCTGAGAGACACAGGAGCCAGTGTGACAGCTGTCAAGTGTCACCTGGTGTCTAAAGAGCAGGTTATCCCTGATGCATTCTATCCGGTTGTTGCCGCTGACAACACAGGGAGTCTCTGCAAGGTGGCTCAGGTTCCCTTTGAGTGGGGGGGGGTCTTGGGTACTCTTCAAGTAGCTGTGAGGCCAGCCATGCCTGTTGACTGTTTGTTAGGGAACGATTTGGAGAGCTCACCTTGGGCTAAGGTGGAGCGGAGTGCGCATTTAGAAATGTTGGGCTTGCCTGATTGGGCAGGTGTGACCACCCGGTCAATGGCAGCTAAAGGTGTTCAAGAGGACCTGGAGCCTGAGAGGGAGGCCCAGGTGCCTGCCGGAGAGAGAGGAGGCAGGGGGCGCGGGAAACCGGCCCCGAAGTTCCCACGGTCCAGGAGGAGGCAGACCCTGAGGGGGATGCCCTGGAGCCTACAGGGGAACAGGTAGCTGAACTGGGGGACCTACCTGAGCTGACCCATTGGCAGCAAGAAGGAGGACCCTCCAGGGAAGAGTTCTGCAAGGAGCAGAACACATGCCCTTCTCTCGTGGGTCTGAGGCAACAGGCCACAGACCAGGCAGCAGGTGATCAGTCTGGATCACATTGGATTTACTGGGAGAATGGTCTCCTGTATTCAGAGCCTAAGGTTGCTGAGCCTGGGTCAGCCCGTGTGCTGGTGGTACCCCAGCGCTTCAGAGCCTTCCTACTGGGGTTGGCTCATGATGTACCGTTAGCAGGACATCTGGGGCAGGCCAAGACCTTTGACAGGCTTGTTACCCATTTCTATTGGCCCCAGATGCGCAGGAGTACCGCCACTCACTGCAGGACATGCCAGACTTGCCAGGCAAGTGGAAAGAGTGGGAGGAAGCACAAGGCTCCTCTCCAGCCATTCCCTGTGGTCAGCACCCCCTTTGAACGGGTGGGTATTGACATTGTGGGGCCACAGGACCCCAAGACAGCCATGGGCAACAGGTTTATCCTGGTCTTGGTGGACCATGCCACCCGGTACCCTGAAGCCATCCCTCTGAGGACAGTGACGGCCCCCGTGGTGGGACGGGCACTGATGGGAATTTTCTCACGTGTGGGATTCCCTCAAGAGGTGGTGTCTGACAGAGGTACCAACTTCGTGTCCAAGTACATGAAGTCCCTATGGCAGGAGTGCGGTGTAACTTACAAGTTCACCACTCCTTACCACCCTCAAGGAAATGGGCTGGTTGAGAGATTCAACCGGACCCTCAAGGGCATGATTATGGGTCTGGAAGAACCCATGAGGCGTAAATGGGACGTCCTCTTACCATGCCTGTTGTTTGCATACCGGGAGGTGCCACAGAAGTCTCTAGGGTTCAGTCCCTTTGAGCTCCTCTATGGACACCCGGTGCGAGGACCTCTGAGTTTGGTCAAGGAAGGCTGGGAGCAATCTCCCAGGAAACCTCCCCAGGATGTATACAGTTACATGCTGGCCTTCAGGAACCAGACTAGGCGTTTCAGAGAGAACTTGCTGAGGCAAATCTGGAAGCCAGCCAGGAGGAGATGAAGCGGTGGTACGACCAGAATGCCACTCTGGTAGAGCTTCAGCCTGGTCAGAAAGTGTGGGTCATGGCCCCTGTGGAGCCTTGTGCGCTCCAGGACAGGTGGACCGGCCCTTTTACGGTGGTGGAGCGCAAGAGTCCAGTTACCTATTTGGTGGACTTGCGGTCTCCCAGGAACCCCTTGCGGGTCCTGCATGTGAACCGCCTGAAGCCCCACTTGGAGAGGTCCCAAGTGGGCATGCTCTTAGCTACAGATGATGGAATGGAGGAGGAGACCGAGCCTCTTCCTGACCTCCTGTCAGCCCGAGAGCAAGATGGATCAGTGGAGGGAGTAAACCTCTCTACCTCCCTGACACCTGAGCAGCAGGGTGACTGCCGCCAACTGTTGGGACAGTTCCCTGACCTGTTCTCCCTGGTTCCCAGTGTCACTCATTGGTGCGTCCATGATGTGGACACTGGGGACAGTCTTCCTGTGAAGCACAAGGCTTACAGGGTGGCTGACAGGGTCAGAGCCTGCATCAAGGAGGAGGTCTCCAAGATGTTTGCGCTAGGGGTCATTGAGTCCTCTAACAGCCCTTGGGCCAGCCCAGTGGTCTTGGTTCCAAAGGCTGCCGCGCCTGGTGCCACACCAGAACTCCGGTTCTGTGTGGACTACAGAGGACTCAATTCCGTCACCAGGACTGACGCCCACCCCATCCCCAGAGCTGATGAGCTCATAGATCGGTTAGGGGCTGCGCGGTACCTCAGCACGTTTGACTTAACGTCTGGGTACTAGCAGATCGCCTAGACTGATGGGGCAAAGAGAGGTCAGCATTCTCCACACCAGATGGGCACTACCAGTTCCGGGTGATGCCCTTTGGGATGAAGAATGCCCCTGCCACCTTTCAGAGGTTGGTCAACCAGGTGTTGGTTGGACTGGAGGATTTCAGTGCCGCCTACCTGGATGACATCGCAGTGTTCAGTTCCAGTTGGGAAGAACATCTGCGTCACCTCTGGGAAGTGTTGATGGCGCTGCGGAGAGCAGGCCTCACAATCAAGGTGAGTAAGTGCCAGATTGGGCAGGGTTCTGTGGTGTACTTGGGACACCAGGTTGGGAGCGGCCAGGTGGCGCCCCTCCAACCGAAAATTGATACCATTCTGGCTTGGGAGCCCCCAAGACCCAGACAGAGGTGAGAGCCTTCCTAGGACTCACCGGGTATTACCGGAGATTCGTCAAGGGGTATGGCAGCATTGTTGCCCCCTTGACAGAGCTGACTTCCAAGAAGCAGCCCAGGAAAGTGATTTGGACTGACGCCTGTCAAAAGCTTTTGACACCTTGAAGACTGCCATGTGCACGGCGCCTGTGCTCCAGGCACCCAACTTCTCCAATGAGTTCATTGTTCAGACCGACGCTTCAGAGCATGGTGTAGGGGCTGTTCTATCACAGATCAATGAGGAGGGCCTAGACCAACCTGTAGCCTTCCTCAGTAGGAGGTTACTTCCCCGGGAACAGAGATGGAGTACTATCGAGCGTGAGGCATTTGCTGTGGTCTGGGCACTGAAGAAGCTGAGACCATACCTGTTTGGGACTCACTTCCGGGTTCAGACAGACCACAGGCCCCTCAGATGGTTGATGCAGATGAGGGGTGAGAATCCAAAGCTGTTGAGGCAGTCCATTTCCCTACAGGGGATGGACTTTACGGTGGAACACCGCCCTGGTACAGAACACGCCAATGCTGATGGTCTGTCCAAATTTTTCCGCCTTAGCGATGAGAACTCCCTAGGGGTAGGATAGTTCTCCCCACATTTCAGCTGGAGGGGACACGTGTTAGACCTGGCATCCTTGGCGTGGGTCTCCCTTCCATTTTTTCGTAATGCCTCCACTGTTGCCGATATGTTTTTGCTGGACTAGATGCTCATGGGCACTTTGCCGCTGCTAATCAGTGCCAAAGTGCAAGTGCTCCCTATCGTTAATTGATGTATGTATTAGTGACTCCATGATTGGATGATTGGTTTACTTGTCAGTCCCTAGTACCGTGCACTGAGTGTGCCCAGGGCTTGTAAATCCAATGCTGCTGGTGGGCTTGCAGCACGGGTTGTGCCACCCACAGAAGCAGCTTGTAAAAATGTGTCTCAGGCCTGCCATCGCAGAGCCTGTGTGCAGCCTAGGGCTGCCATGTCGACTTGGTGAGTGCACCCACTTACCAGTCCCTAAACCTTCCCTTTACTGCATGTTGGTCACCCCTAAAGTAGGCCCTAGGGCAGGGTGCATTGTAAGTATAAGGTAGGACATGCCCTGGTGTGTGTGGCATGTCCTAATAGTGAATTACAGCCATTTTCGTTTTCACTATTGCAAGGCTACCTGCTCCCCATAGGCCAGAATGGGCAGACTGACTATTACACCTTATAGTCAGAACTGACCCAGGAACATGGTAGAAAAACGAATTTAGTACGCCTGAACTCAGGATGATAAAATACATCTTTTAGTGAAGTTGGTTTTAACATTCTGTGTTTGAAAATACCACTTTTAGAAAGTGAGTATTTTCTTGCCTAACTATCCAAGCCTGCCTCTGCTAGGTTGTGTATTCCTTGTCTGGAGATTGAGTGACAGGGGCTGGGGGTGGCTACAGGAGACAGGGTGAGTCAGCGCAGGGCTGAATAGAAAGATCTGCATCCAGAGTGGAGGGAGGAGTTGCACCTGGGTCTGAATAGGGCTGTGCCTGCCTTCCACAATGCTGGCTCCACCTCCTGCCGGGCGGCTGAGCACTCTGCCCCACATTCTGAAAGGAAAGAAGGAGTCAGAAAAACAAAGTGCTCCAGAACTGACCAGAACTGGTTTTGGACTAGGCAGAGGCCTCTCTGCCTCCAGAGAACAAAGAGAATCAGGGTATAAGAGGGGCACCCAGACCCCAGGAAGATGAGATCACTTTTGGGAACAAGAAGAAACCTTTGCTGAGGAGCGGAACCAAGAAGAAACTGAGGAGCGACTATCCCTAAGCCTGAAGTGCTGCTTGGGGGATTGGCCTGCAGTGGTTTGCCTGACTGCCAAAGAAAGGAGAAAGGAACTTTTGCTTTGCTGTGACTTTCATCAACTTGTGAAGGATCTCCAAGGGCTTGGAAGAGAGCTTGCCCCCTGACCGAAGTCCCAGGACCATTGGACTTCAACCCCTTTGTGAATTGCTGCTGGAAACTCTGTTTCAGTGGCTGCAGGGGTAGGGAGCTGTGACCGACTCTCACGACCGACTCGGTGTCCTGTAAGCACCGCATCGAAGCACCGTCTCGCCCTGCAACGCACGGCCCTGGTCTCACCGACTCCGTCAACGAGCCGCTGCCTGCACCGCATCGAGGGACAACGCGTCCTGCAACGCTCGCTACGCCGAATCGAACTGGTCCGACCGACACGGTCACTGCTGCTGAGTTCGAGTCCTGTGACCGCACCGGAGTTGGGCACCGCTCGCACGCTTTGCGACGCACCTCCCGACTCGCACCGCTGTCCGGACTGATCGACGCCAGCTCCTGAATCCGGCTCCGTCGCCGCACCGCAACCTGACAGCACCGCATCGAAGCCCCGTCTCGCCCTGCAACGCACGGCCCTGGTCTCACCGACTCCGTCTCGACGACGTCAACGAGCCGCTGCCTGCACCGCATCGAGGGAAATCGCGTCCTGCAACGCTTCCATTTTTGCATCGCGACCGCGACGAACAGCCATCCGGCTCGCACGCCCGTGCCTGCCGCTTCAAGTAAAGGTACTGTGACCGAGTCTGTCTACGCTGTGTTGGCCCGTCTCGGCGCGGTCAGCTGGATTTGTTAGACTCTGTTTGTTCTCAACATCGCCGTAGCCGGAGGAGGCTACCGACTCGCACAGAACCTTGAATTAAGCCTTTTTGATCAGAACTAAGCATTCTTAACAGTATTGTGGATTATTTTTGTCGTTTATGGTCTTGTGATAAATCTATATAAAGTATACCTATTTTTATAAATATATAACCTGTGTGGTGTCCATTTGTAGTGTTGTCACTTGATTACTGTATGTGTTCACAAATGCTTTACACACTGCCTCTGAACTAAGCCTGTCTGCTCGTGCCAAGCTACCAAGAGGATGAGCAGGGGTTATTTCAGGAGTGTACCTACTTTCCCTGACTAGACTCAAGGGTCCCTATTTGGACAAAGGTACCTACCTCTGCCAACTAGAGACCCCCAAATCTAACAGGTGGCATACCTACTTAACGAATATCCCCAGGCAAGAGTAAAAGAAAAGGTGTCAGCTGTGAAGACTTCCTAAGAAGTACACTCACTTAGTACTTAAGCTCAGATTCTAAGAAGCTCCTTCACCAAATACCTCTCTGTCCTCCTCTCTGCTCTTCTCTACCTCTTCTCTGCCCTCCACCCTCGGGGCACTATTCCTAATACAAAACCCAATACAATTGAACACGCCTTTTGTTACGCCTCTTTGGCCAGGTCTTCTTTCTTGTACTTTTCCATCGAAAGGTTACTTCATCCTGGACGGTTGCGATGACCTTGAGTCCCAGGCACCTTCTCCGCTGAAAGTATCATCCCTAAATTCCATTGCACTCCCATCTTCATGCCTCCCATCGCTCTAACTTATGAAACAAAGAGCCAGTCTTTACTAACGAGGCATGTGTCCTTGCACCTGCAACAAAAGATACGTTCAACAGAAACCTTCTACTTGTGCTAATTAAATCTAATTTCGGTGCCCAGAGAGCCTTTCCAAGAGAACCTTCTCTGTCTGCAAAATAAGCTAACATAAGAACAAACAGGTCTTTCCCTGTCGTAGATGCAGTCAGGCCTTTACGCAATTTAAACACACAAATCTTAATCACGTCTATAAGCATTGGTTCATTATATTTCATATGCAAAAGTGAACTACACGTACAACTTATATGGTACACGTTTAAACTACTGCAGCTCGATTACACATGGGCTGAGTCATCTTATGCATTGGTTTACACATGATTCAGTTAAGCATTTCATTTGCATGATTAAAAATAGCACAATTACATTTCTTATTCATTCTGATAACTGGGTTATCCAAGGAAAGGAGGCAACCCCTAAAGCGAATAGTTGATCAGGTCAGGGAACAAGGGGAAAGAATTAGCACAACAACAAATACGAACCCTCTAGACCTATATTTCTTTATAAACTGGCTAACCGGGCTCAGTAATAGGGCATCAGAAAAAGCATTATTCTCCACACCAAAATTGAATAAATCATTCTTTTATTTCATATTTTTTTCTTTTTTATTAATTTGTTTATAAAATATTTCATACTCAAAACAAATACATAATATTCAGAAAACAATTTTTTGCACAAAGTTAGCACCATGTACCAAAGAACAAACATAATTCCTGGGCCACAATAAATAACGACATGAATAAAATTACAAATAGTAAAACAAAGACATACTTCACATCCCCACATCCAAACATACCTCTCTCAGTCTACAACTGCCACCCTTGCACACAATACACACACACTTTGACATCCCAGAGCAACACCAATAGCACTGATGGAAAAAGGGGCGGGCGATGAAATCAGCCCCTAATGGCTGTGCTGAACACTGGCACCGACCACATAACATTGTCTTGCGACAGACTTGGATCAAGCAGAAAACGTCTCTGAGGAACAGTCTGCCGCAGCCGCATGCAGTATCAGGGCTGGACTTGTCATCCAGGGTCTGTATTACATAAAGTGCCCTGGCAGCGCAACTGGTGTTTGCACCCGCTTTGCACGCCCCCGGGTCACTTTAGTATTACAGAAGGGGCCGCAGATGCTTGTGCCGCCCCTTCTGTAATACCGCTAGCACCGGCGCACATAAAGTGCCAGCACTATCTGCAGGGGGCTTTCCCTCATTTGCAACGGGGTGTGCCCCATGCAAATGAGGGAATCCCTTTGCCTCTGCACCCGCGCCGAATTACAGACGCAGGCTCAGAGGCAAAGAAGCCCTCAGGAGGCGCACAGAGAGTCCGGCATCTAAAAGGTAGCACACTCTCAGTGCGCCCTCTGATGGCAGCCCTCAGGAGGGGACAAAGGGAGTTGCATGGACCCCACAGACATCCCATTGCAGGCGGGTGCAGTCACTGACTGCACCCGCCTGCAAGGGGATCTCTAATCCCCTTAAAAAGTGCAGGCGGGTTGACACCTGCACTGTGAAAACGGAGCAGCTGTAAAGCACCCGCTCCGTTTTTCACAGGAATGCGCTGCCCCAGGGCAGCACGAGTTTGCGGCTGCCCTGGGGGCAGCGCAGTCATGGTAATAGGGTGCATTTTCACTGTTTGCGTCCGGCGCACCTTTTTAAAAGTGTGCCCGGCGCAAATAATGAAAAGGCGCATTTACCATAATACGGCCCAAGGTATTATTCTTTCATTTCCCTAGTGGGATGCAGACAGGGACATGCTTTCAGTGCTGGATGGGAAAAACTACAGGCGATAACCCAAAAACCCTGTTGAGACCCGGGTAGATCAAGTATAACAAAACAACAATTTTTCAAATGGTAATCATTTAGTAGACAATTTCAACCTGTAAGTAATTTAGGTCAGATGACCTGAATTACTTACAGGTTGAAACGCCGTCCACCATTCAGCGTATCCTTGGGCGTTTTTTTGGTTTCTTAAATCAGTTGATTATTTATTTTATTTATTTATTTCGACACTTATAGAGCGCACTGTCACCCAGCAGGCATCCTGGCGCTAACATATGTGTGCCCAGCTGGGCTCATGCTACGGGGGATCTCATCAGGATAGTAGAGTTATGCACTAGGATAGAGCCATGTCTTTAGTCTCTTCCTGAACAGAAGAAGATCTTCCAGCTTTCTCAACTCGAATGGAAGATTATTCCATAGTCGGGCAGCAGAGGTGCTGAAGGCCCTACCTCCTGACTTTGTTTTTTTAAATCTTGGCACCTTCACCATTCTGGCGGAAGAGGAGCGGAGGCTCCTAACAGGGGCATACCATGCTAATTTCTTCTGCATTAATGTAGGTCCAGACCCATGCAAGGCCTTGAAAACTATGCAAAGTGACTTAAATTGAACTCTTTGCAGTATAGGGAGCCAATGTAGCTCCAACAAGGCCAAGGAGGCAGATGATCGTCTTGGCCTCCTCAAAGCTAGCTTAGCTGCTATTGTTTGAATTCTCTGGAGCCTCTCAATCAAGTATCTTGGAGACTCCAGCAGCAAGGCATTACAATAGTCCAACCTGCTTAGAATGGTACTTCGTACAACCAGTGCTCGAGCTTGAGCTGGCAGGACCGGAAGGACCTTCCGGAGGGCTCTAATAATAGAGAAACAACTCCCCACGGTTTTATTTACTTGTGATTCAAGGGTCAGTTTGTTATTAAACATAATGCCCAGATTCCGCACCTTCTCCGAGGGGGCCAGTGGACTGGCTGTGGCTGATGTCCAGAAATTAGTGGGAAGTGATGGAGGAGACTTCCCTGCCGCACAGTAAAGAATCTCGGTTTTATCAGCATTGAATTGTAGCGAGTTCTTTCTCAGCCACTGTGCCATGTCCTGCAGGCAAGCGTGAAGATCTTCCAGGGATGTCGACTGTTCTCCCTCTAAGGACAGAATAAGTTGGGTGTCATCCGCATAGTTTACAATATTGACATTATGCGCCCTTATGACAGCAATCAAAGGTCTCATATAGATGTTAAACAATATTGGGCTAATCGCGGATCCCTGGGGAACGCCATGCACGGTGTTTTTAAATTCAGACTGATAGGGGGGAAGGGCCACTGCTTGCCTCCTATACGATAGGTAGGACTGAAACCATTTCATGGACTATCAATATAGCCATTCTTCAAATCATTTTCTGCGCCTTTTTCGCTCTTTCTCACTTTATCTCATGTGTCACTTGCGCTGTTCACCTCTTGCACAAGCACGTTTGTGCACACAAATGTTTGGGTTACACCTGAATACAATGTAAATAGTGCTGATATAACATTGCTGTCTAAATACAGACCATTCTATAAGTTTCCTCCAAATTCTTGTGGTCTCCCTTTCTTACCTTTTAATTGTAATTAATTTTTTTACTTTACAAAATTGTCTATTAAATGATTAACTGTTGAGGGTAAACATCACTCACCCCGCATCCGTGACCCCGCATGTTATTACAACGCGGTTGTTACAACGACCGCGTTGTAACAACGCAATACCATGGGGGGGAGAAAATCCAACACCTTCCCTACTGTCCGCACAGACTGGAGTTGGAATAGTAAATCATCCTATTCCAACATCCAGCGCCCCCCTCCGCAAGTCGTGGTAACGACTTGCGGGGTAATGGTATTGCGTTGTTACAATGCGGTCGTTGTAGCGACCGCGTTGTAATAACATGCGAGGTGAGGGAAAGAGGGAAAAGGAGTGCTATTCCCTGTTGAGACATTGTTTTGTTATTCAGTGCTGGATGGGCAGCCATGCATCAGCTTTATGAGCACTTATCAATACGTTTGAAAACTTGTGCTGTAATTTGCATTGCTGGGGAACAGTGTTTCAAAGATTTTCTCTTGGAGAAGAACCTCAACACACAGCAGGAATGGTTTGACTTGCTCTCTCGCACGGTAAAATATGGGCTGATTTCAACATTCTTCCAGGGCTGGCTTTGAAATCCCTTTTGGCACTGCAAAAGCAATGTTCAACTCGTGACTTACATACTGCATGGACATAGGCATCTCTTTAAACCTTTTCTACCCAAGTGCACATCTTCATATGCTTTCCACACAATAACATTATCTTCCCATGGACTAACATGGGTTTTAAGTCTCCGAACTAAAGTCATGATACCGTTTTCCATGTGTGCTGGTATCCCTTCCTGCACAAAAACAATCCCGCCTTTTAAACTTAAAAAAAGCTTTAAAAATGCTTTTAAAGTCATGAGACCTTTTTCGCATTAATTGTATATGCTCTGCATTTTGTTGTTGTACCGAAGACCATGGGATACCAGTTGCAAAGAAAAATTACTCACTAGAGACTTGCCTATAACCAACGGCTGCCCCAGGATCTGGAGAGCAGGCGTGACACGTACCATATGAGACCGCTCTAAATTTATGGGTTAAGCAGAGCTTCCTGCTCACTTCCAAGGACTTTGTATCTAAATGCAGAATGAGATAAAAGGGGTAAAGTGTGGAAGTTTCAGTAGAATTTAAAAAATGTATAATGCCCTATTCTCCTTCTTGCCCCTGTTTGTTGGTCTGTCTCTTCTCAGTTACTTCTCCTGGCTCCGCCACTGTTTCTCCCCTTCATATTCTTTCGTCTGCTTTTCAGACTTATACCCCCCTACTTTATTTGTTCTCTTATTTTACTTTTATTCACTATTTCCAGTTCTAAATTTGAGCCAGTGGTTGCAGAAAGGGCACACCGGAACTCATTTTTGGTCACTAACACTTATTTTTCCTTATCAGACTTTCACTTGGAGAAAGAGAGAAAAACACAAACGGTGGAAAGAAAGAGGAACATAAAGATCGAAAAGAGTGACAATGGGAGAAAGCAGTTATGAAAAAGAACCTGCAAAAGTTTGATAATGGAGTAAGGGGTTTCCGGTGGTAGGTGAAAGAGGTCCTCCTCTTACTTTGCCCCCACACTCTCCAATGCCACTCTTTCTTTAACTTGTCACAGATCAAATATGATGGAGTTGTTGCCTGATGGAACGACCTTTCAACGTGCCACCGACAACATCCAGTTCCCAATCCACAACAACCTTGACCTCCAAAGTGGAACAAACTACAGCACTGAACAAAACCTCCAATACAACAACAATGATCAGTACTTGCCAAATAAAAAGGCCAGTTAATGCACGTTGGCATTTGATGTGGAAATTAAAAGTAGATTTTCTATTTCGCAGACTAATGGGTTCAGTGTTTGTCGGATATTATATATAAAAGTCTCAGCATTGAAAATGTTATTTCCCAATCCAAGATGGTGGCCCATTCCTCCTGAGATCTGAAGTCCTGAGGAGTCCAAATGTGAATTGCTTACTATGGTGATCTTTGCTTCTCAATTTATGTTCCAGTCTGCTCACATCTCTTTATGTTAGTAGCCAATTGTTTCATTGAATCCCAGCAACAATTTCTTTGCAGTAGTCCTCGCTCAAGGTTTTTCTGAACTTCTTTGTCGATACTAGCATTGTCTGAGATTTCCTCCTTGCTACCAAATGGGTTTCAGACAATCGTGCTAAATCGTCTTGAATGAGCCTTGTTAACTGAGCTATGCTGGGCTGTGGTGTTAACAACTCTTTCTCCTGATGAACTCTGAACCCCGATACATGGTTGTGATGTCATAACTTTAGAACGCTGCACTCTGCAATTGCTATCCTTTTTCATGATCAGGTAGTAAATGTACTTGCATTATTGTATAGACTGCACATAGACAAGTGAGAGGCGTTGTACAGGTTATACTGATTGTTGCATTTTATATTACAGGAGAAACATTCCTATTAATACAAAGCAGCACATGCAAATGCAGAATGATAGCCCACTTCATAAGGTGTATGTCGTTATGCAATAATTCTCAAGAAAATGTATGAAGTAGAATACAGAATTTAAGCTGCCTTGTTTGTTTTATAGGATCACAGGTCATTTAACAGCAGTTCAGGAGAATAATCCATACCAGATCCAGTTGAAGGCACCACGCAGCATGTGTGCCTTTTTCTAATCCTCTTCTACTTTTGTTCCTAGGTGGTGCTTATACTCCGTCTGACCCAGAAGGCAAGGTTGGTGAGAAAGAGCAGCCTTGGAATCCAGACATCCCTGCAGAGTCTGACACCTCATTGGTTGCTCTCATGTCTATGGCACAGTGCAGGGTAGTAACAAGGCTGCTGCTGTCCGGCAGGAGATTTAGCAAGAATTAGCAGATGTGATTCCCAACAGGTTTCAGAAATTCAGTAAATGACCCCCCCTGGCCAGCATTGTCAGAACCCACGGACTAAACATCATATGCTATGCAGCCAACACCCAGCTCATCCTCTCTCTCTTAGAAGACTCTACTACCACCTTGACCAACTTGACAGACATAGCCAACTGGATGAAGGACAACTACCTCAGCTCAACACTGACAAGATCAATGTATTGATCTTCAGGAACAACACCTCCCTGTGGAACGACTCCTGGTGGCCTTCTGAACTAGGACTGCCGACAAACCATGCCCGCAACCTTGGTATCATCCTCAACAGAAAACTCACCATGAAAAACCAGATCAACACAGTCTCTTCTGCCTGCTTCTTCACCCTTCGCATGCTCTGCAGGATCGTCAGGTGGCCCACCATAAACACCAGACAAACCATCACTCAGGCCCTTGTCACCAGCCGGCTCGACTACAGCAACGCACTCCACATAGGAATCACCCCTGGAAAGACCACAGATCATACAGAATGCAGCGGCCAGACTCTTCCTTGACCTCCCCAAGCGGACCTACATCACCCCCACCTCAGGAAGCTCGACTGGCTCCCCATCCAGAAAAGATGTCAATTCAAGATACTGATCCACACCTACAAGGCCCTCCACAACCAGGAACCAGGATACATCAACCACTGTCTGAACTTCCACCAACCCGCCAGCCACCTACAGTCCGCCTCTCTCCCTCGCCAGCACTCGCCGCATCCGGCAAAGCAACAGTGGTGGAAGCTCCGTCTCCTACTTTGCCTCAAAATCCTGGATCCAACTCCCCCTTCACCTGCGGACATCAGCCTCACTTGTTGAATTAAGGAAAGAACTCAACACCTGGCTGTTCAACTGATCCCCCCACGCAGAAGGGTCATCAGGGCCTGGATACCCTCACAGGTGACAAGCTGCGCTCCACAAAAAACGTTTGATTGATTGATTGATTGATTGAGGTTGCACCTGATATATGATTATTATACACTATCCTATAATATAGCAAATGAATAGCAGTTATAACAATAATTACAAAACACTAAAAAAAAAGGCATTGGCTAAGCCAATAGATCTTGCCTATGCAAGAGCCAATGGCTTTTAAACATGATATACAACAACATGGCTGCTGTTCAGTCGGGCTAAAAATTAGTGGCATAGAGTAGAGTGGTGTAGAGGAGATTGGAGTAGAGTGGTGGTAGAGCGTAGGGGCATAATGTGGAGTGGAGTAGGGGTGTATAGTGGAATGGTGTAGGGTAGATTGGAGTGGCATAGAGTAGGGTGATGTGGTAGAGTGGCGCAGAGTAGAGTAGGGTAGAGTAGAATGGCATAGAGAGGAGTGGCGTGGAGTGGTAGGGAGTGGAGTGGCGTGGTGTGGAGTGGCGTAGAGTAGAGTGATGTAGAGTAGAGTAGAGTAGTGCAGAGTAGAGTGGAGTGGCATAGAATATATTGGCATAGAGTGGAATGGCGTAGTGTAGAGGTGAGTGGTGTGGAGTTTCATAGAGTATAGTGGCATAAAATGGAGTGAAGCACCATAGAGTGGAGTGGAGAGGAATAGAGTGGAATAAAGTGGAGTGTCATAGAGTGGAGTGGCATAGAGTAGAGTCACGTGGAGTGGCGTAGAGTAGAGTGCAGTGGCATAGATTAGTATGGAGTAGCATATAGTAGAGTGGAGTGGTGTAGAGTATTTTGGAGTGGCGTAGATTATAATGGTGTGGAGTGGCATAGAACAGCGTGGCATAGACTGGTGTGGAGTGATGTAGAGTAGAGTGGCATAGTGTGGAGTGGTGTAGATTGGAGTGGTGCAGTGTGCAGTGGAGTGGTGTAGAGTGGAGTAGAGTGGACTGGCGTAGAGTGAACTGGAGTGGAGGTGAGTGGAGTGGTGTCGAGTGGTATAGAGGAGAGTGGCATATAGTAAGAATCTGGTCTTTACTTAAAAAGAAGTGTATTCTAATATAAAATAAACAGGCAATGGGGAAAAAAGATAAACATCAGGACATGCGTGACTGTAAAAGAATAAAAAGTGCACTTGCCAGGTCTGTTTAAAGAATCTGATGTGTACATAAAAGGAAATTATACAAATTTAAAAAAATGAAAGGTAAAGAGGGTAAACTGGTGCTCATGTAAAGTGCTCCAATACCCATGGGTCGAGTTTGCACTACATAAAAATGCAAAACGAAATGAGCACACAGGAACCGGAACGCAAGCAACACAGGACCGGTTTCGAACCTATGTTCTGATTCAGGGAGGACCTAGCTTGGCAGTTCGGGCTCGGCAGTTCTCATTGGAGCAGGGTCATGATTGAATTGCTGCTGGGTTCATACTGAGGTGGTGTGGTCTGCAAAATAACGATGAACGGGGATGCAGTCATGAGTAATTAACAGTGACTGAGATTAATTTAAGTATACAATCCATCACTATTTTTTATACTTTAGTGTGTCGCCCTAAGTGAGATGGGTATGCGCAGACGTGGGTCCTGTGCACACTATGCCATTGGAATCAGCTACACCTGGCTGATGATGAGCCCTAACTAGGGCAAAACAGGTCCTGGGTTGCTTGTGTCCCCGTTAAGGGAGGAACTGGCTTTGCAGTTCGGGCTGGACTGTCCCATTGAAGCAGAGTCAAGACTGAGTTGGATATGACTGGGTCCAAACTGAGGCGGCATGGTGTGCAAAATATGAGTGGTGAGGATGTGGCCCCAAGTTGTTGAGGTTAATTCAAGCATTTAATCCATCACTTTTTTGTTTACTTTGTGTGGCACCTTAAGTGGAATGGGTATGCCCAGAGGTGTGTCCCGTGCCCACTGTCTCACTAGAACCAGGCTATACCTGGCTGATGAGCCCTACCTAGGGTAAAACTGGTCCTGGGGTGCTTGTGTTCTGGTTCAGGGATGACTTACCTTGGAATTTCGGGCTCAACTGTTCCCATTGCAGCAGGATCAAGACTGATGTGCAAATGGCTGGGTCCAAACTGAGTTTGGATGGTGAGCAAAATAACGATGAACTGGGATGTGGCCCCTAGTAATTACCAGTCTCTTAGATTAATTCAAGCATTCCATCCATCATTTCTTTGTATACTTTGGTGTGTCACTCTAAGTGGGACTGATATGCCCAGACGTGCATCCTGTGCTATACATGGCTGATGAGCCTTAACTAGGGTGAAAATAGTCCTGGGTTGCTTGTGTTCCAGTTCAGGGAGGACCTGCCTTGGCAGTTCAGGTTCGACTGTTCCGATTGGAGCAGGGTCAAGACTGATTTGCATATGGCTGGGTCCAAACTGAGGTGCCATGGTGTGCAAAAATAACAATGGACTGGAATGCAGCCCCGGGTTATTAACAGTGGCTGAGATTAATTCAAGTATTCCATCCATCCAGCCGCGGCTGCTGCAGGTAATAGCGGTGGGGCCGGGTGGGGCCGGGTGGGGGCATTTCGAGAGACGACCACGAGGGAAAATTAAATAAATAATTAATTTTCCCTCGTGGTCGTCTCTCGAAATCACCCCCATCTGGCCCCACCGCTCTTACCTGCAACGGCCGCGGCTGCATCCATCACTTTTTTGTATACCATGGGGCAGTTCAGCAGATGAAAAGTAAATCAAGCAGTCACAAACTGACCACAAAGAAGCAGGTGGAGTGATAATAAAGCAAACCAATTGTAATCAATGGGTGGACTGTGAGCCCACTGATAGTAAACAAAATGCCTCGAAGAGAAAATGCATGCGCTGTATCGGCGAGAACTAAAAATATTCTCAGCATGGTGAAATATTAGTTTCACAAACCGCCTACATTTTATTCTGCCACATTGAAGAATGTATCTCCTACATGGCCTCCCCTTGTATTTCATGCAATCTGAGTTCCAGGGAAAATAGCTTATTTGTCTTTCGCAGACAGTCCCAGCATAACAAGCTCCTTCTCTGTGTGCAGCTGACTAAACAAGGGTTTTTTTACTGTTGGACAGAGGACAGTGTGTGAAAGGGTAGTCTTTACTTCCCAGGATGTGGTCAGGACTTAGTTGTGTGGATTATACAGGCATGAAAAAAGGTATATCTGTAAAGAAAATGATGAAGAGGAGAAATCCTCCTCTTATGAGGCTCATACATAACACTGATACATACCCCTAAGTAAACAAGCATGTGTAAATAAAGATATCAGAAATAAATAAAAATGTAATTCTACAAAACAATAACAAGATTATAGTATGCTGCACTACTGGTGATATTGTTAGAAAAGGCAAAAGACTAGGGGACATATGTCAGGCTAAGTCTTACAGATGAATAAACGCCACACTATTCTCACAGAAAAAGCTCATTTGCTATCTTTACTATCCAAAGAACGCCATGAAACCTAAAGATAAACATGCATATTAAAAGGCATTTATTTTTTTCCAATCGATAAGAGACAACCTATTGCACTAACACTGGCGATTCTACTTCATTCAACTTTTTCATCCATCACTTTTCTATCAGCACTGAAAGCTTGTGGAGGGATCTTTCTTCTAATCAGCCATACATATTCATTTCTAGCATCCCTGCAGACATACTAGATTAATCTAAGAAATGAAACACATGGGCTACATTTGATATTAAAAATCCACAGAAGTTACCCATCATACCCCATTATTTTTCCATCTGGAGCTGGGGAAACGTTTCAGGAAAAGTGCACTTCAGGTAAAAAAAGGTTTCGCGATATACCGATAGGAGACTGGTTCGAGCTAAAAATGTCTCAAAGTCAGATATTTTCTGCGCAAACGAGTAATTTGCATGAAAACAGAAAGAAATTACTGAAAAGTGCATAAATGCTAAATTTCCAGTAATTTTGGTCATTCCGCATAACGCGAAGTTGGGGAATTAGTCGAATTTCACCAATACCCTATGACAAATGCAGATAGAAATGCAAATAGACATGTTTTGGCAAGATTTTAACTGAACAAACATTGAGCACCTTGTTATGAAAAGAAGAGCTACAAATCCCTGAAGTGCTGTAGAGATCAGGGGCCCTGTTACTGAACGAAGTGGCCCGAAAAGGGCCACCCGGGTTATTTACAACCTCCTAATCGCCTTCCACAAAATGAAGAGTCGGTCAGACAGTAGAGAATACAATCAGTTGTTTATTAGCAATACTCTGCAGAGCAGTCCAATCTGACCTGCACCCTAAGATGTCTGCCGAGGGACTAGCCCCCCAACAGTCTGCAACGCATAATCATTCCTCCCAAGGACCTCCCAACCACGCCCACAATGGAAAGTTACCGGCTTAGGCCGAACATGAACAAAGGAGGCACAGAAGGATGGGCTACCACCTACTAGATGGGTACATGCTATCACTATCTCAAGGTTGCCTTGCTGGGTTTCGGCGTCTCCTAACGTGGGAGCAGAGCTACACACAAGGATAGGTATGCGAAGGCAGAATGGCCTATTCATTAGCAAGTCAGAAGGCAACCTTGAACAGAAAAGAAAATAATAACTGAATACAGTGTTCTGCTGAGGCAAGCAATACGAATAATGAGGCCTAGTACAGACACAGCCTAATAGGGATTACGAAATTAAAAATGGAGTCCCACTCGCTAACTGAAGCTCGCACATTGCAGGGATAGCTCAGTGGGTTGCATAAAGTGAATACGAATGGTGTCTAATTTAGCCGCACACTGCTAACCTAATATAACGTAGAACAAGTGTATAGCGAGAACGAGATTTTTCAAACCTAACAGACCCTCCTTTTAGCAGTGGAGGCTAAATGCTTTATTGACGCTATCAGGTAGGATCTTTACAATTCTAAGCAGGAAAAGAGAAAATGCATAGTCACTTTAATATCAAAGGAAAAGTAAGCAGCACATGTATAGCAAGATATTTTTAGTACTCAAAAATACCCTCATATATCTGCATCATATCCTGTATTTCTTGCATCATCATAGTAGAGACTTTATCATTACGGCCTGGCAATTTAGGGGTAGGAGTGAGTTTACTCACACAATAGGTGCAGCATGCTGGAAGGCAGCTGACACATAGGCAGCACGTGAAGATGACACCTGCAATAGCTACTAGGAAAGAAGTATCTTCCAACCCCAGGATGATATCAGACCCCAAAACCACCCTGTCAAGGACCATGAACCATTATCCTGATGAATATCGGATGCAAGCCTATGTAGCTTCTGGATAGCCGAGTATACATTAGGGGCGTGGTCTGGGATGTAAATGCAGCAACTGCTGCCTATGACGTGACAAGTTCCACCCCTATCTGCAAGAATGACGTCTAAAACCATCCGATTTTGAAGAGCAACGAGTCTGGTAGCCTGGAGCTCAGCCGTGATGTTAGTGAGTATGCCTGCTGTAGTGTTGATAACCCCTTCAACAACCCTGGTGAGACGACGAATGTTAACACTGTTGATAACGCTGATTCTTATCTTATCTCTTTTAAGAATCTTCAGGTCGCCAGGATCTTTTTACCTGCTGAATAGTGTGAAGGGAAGAAAATCCTTTTCAGTTATACGACAAATTTTAGAATCCAGTTTACCTTAAAAGACCACTGACTCCGAATTCAATTTTGTGGATTTATTACAGCCAAGAATAATTGCACATGCAAGCACCTCAACACGAGGTTAAAGAAATAGATGGGCACTAATACAAATAGCATCCTACGCAGGAGTCTCATCCGACTCAGGATAAGAAGAATCGTTAGCTCCAGAAGTATTAGACAAGCGATAACTGCTCCAATCTCTATATTATTCTTCATTACCTAAATAAGGAAAACCTATTAACTGTTCCTACTCTATCACTAAGGTGGAATACCTACTTAACGAATATCCCCAGGCAAGAGTAAAAGAAAAGGTGTCAGCTGTGAAGACTTCCTAAGAAGTACACTCACTTAGTACTTAAGCTCAGATTCTAAGAAGCTCCTTCACCAAATCCCTCTCTGTCCTCCTCTCTGCTCTTCTCTGCCCTCCACCCTCGGGGCACTATTCCTAATACAAAACCCAATACAATTGAACACGCCTTTTGTTACGCCTCTTTGGCCAGGTCTTCTTTCTTGTACTTTTCCATCGAAAGGTTACTTCATCCTGGACGGTTGCGATGACCTTGAGTCCCAGGCACCTTCTCCGCTGAAAGTATCATCCCTAAATTCCATTGCACTCCCATCTTCATGCCTCCCATCACTCTAACTTTTTTTTTTTTAATCTGTTTATTCGCATTTCAAAAATAAGAAACACCAGCCTTTCGTTACACATCACCCTGTGCATCTGAGCAGCCAAATACAACATTTGATCAGACAACACCACAATAAAGAGATACGACAAATCAGATTGCTACAATCAATGTTCCATGAGTCGAACAAGACACTTGTATAAACCGAAGGTCAGTCTGCCTCACCCTGGGTGTCGGCACTGGCTTGACGTTGCAGGTACAGACGCAGTGGCTCCCAAATGTCTCTTGGCTTAGAGGAAATCGGCAGTTCCTCTGCATATAGTTCCAGCGTCTCTTTACAATAGACCATATCTCTGATCCAGTTCGCAACGCTTGGCGCCCGTTTACTGTCCCACGTTATGGCCACTCCTCGCTTAGCCATGAGCAGGGCAATGCGTACGAATTTCCCCAGGACTCCTGTAACATGAGGGACATAACCCAAAAGGCAAACAAGAGATGTACACTGAACATCCGACCCAGACATTTCTTTTATATGTTGCACCACTTGCTCCCAGTAACGAGCCACCCCCCCGCACTCCCAGGCGAGATGTATAAAGTCAGCTTCCATCTGCCCACAGCGTTTACATCGACTATCTTCCCTCAAACCACATTTGTATAGTCGAAAGGGCGTGTGATATGTCTGATGTAGATATTTAAAATGTATGATACGGAGGTTCCCGTTGGGAGAGCGTTTGCCAGTGAGACTACACACATGCTCCCATTCTCCCTGCGTCAGTGGTGTGGGCAATACAGCATTCCACCTTGCTACGCTCCCATCCGGCTTACTAACTTTCTCATCCCGTATTGCCCTGTACAGCCGCGTTATTAACTTCTTTCGTGTGGGGGTGGTCAGCAGCAATTGGAGGGATTGGAGTGTCGGTGGTTCCGCCGGATATGTGGGATAGTGCGTTCTGATTGCATGTCGCAGGCGGTGAAGGGCAAATCGAAAGAGCAGGGTGTGATTAGTGATGTATTGTAGATCTATAGGGGCAAGGAAGGTGCCATTCGGATAGAGGTCTTGCATGGTTGTCAGTCCCGCCTCCCGCAGCAGACGCATAGGGCCAGTTTCCTGCGTCACGGAAAGCGCCGCATGGCACTCGATTGACATCGCAGGGGCATAGAGCGGCAGCTTGTTCGCAAGTCGCCCAATGGCACACCAAGCTGCAATCGTAGTGTCAATCGTGTTTATTTCCATCTTTGGGGCGTTGCGTCGTGTGTGAGTGATAATACTGCGAAGAGGGACCGGCGAGGCGTCACCGTCCTCTACTGCCACATGGGGTATAAAGTCATGCATGTTTACCCAATAGTGCGCATATTGTGCTTGCGCACTCAGATAATATAAATATGGATCTGGCACACTAAAACCCCCTCTGGCATAATCTAAAGTAAGGATATCCCAGGCCACTCGGGCCTGCTTGCCTCCCCATATCAGTCGTAATATAGAGGTGCGCAGTGTGGTGAAAAACCCCTGAGTTAGTTTTATTGGGATGTTAGAGAAGAGGTACAGGAAGCGGGGAAGCACTACCATTTTGATAATCGCGATACGGTCCGCCAGAGACAGCGGCAGTGCTATCCATGTATCTATGTGATGATCCAACGCGGTGCAAGCCCTCCCATAATTCTCCCTCACCACTGTCTCAGGGTCGCGGTGGACCCAGATTCCCAAATACTTAACGGGGTCTGTTGTCCAGAGTATCGGATATTCCAGAGGAGGTGCCAAGGTGACGTCTGTCAGAGGGATAATAATGGACTTATCCCAGTTGATGGCGAGGCCGGAAATTAGTCCGAATCTAGTGTACTCACGCAGCACCTGCGCTAGATATCGCCCGGGTTCCCTCAGGAATAGAACCATATCATCGGCATAGAGCGAGATACCTACCGGTCGGTGATTGAAATTTAGGGCAGTCTCCCTGTGTCTCTGCCGTATAGCACACGCCAATGGCTCAATGGCAATGGCAAAGAGCAACGGCGATAGGGGACAGCCCTGACGGGTGCCCCTTTTAATAGAGAAGGCCTCAGACGTCATCCCCCCAACTCGAACTCTAGCCGACGGTTCCGTGTATAAGATCCTGATCCATCTCAGGAACAGTGGTGGAAACCCCATACGCTCTAGGATGCGAAACATGTAATGCCATTCTATAGAGTCGAACGCCTTGGCTGCGTCGAGCATGACCGCCGCGGCTCGTAGGTCAGGGTTGAGGACGTGCATCATGGCGAAAATGGTCCGTAGGTTGTGGGAGGTGGATCGCTCCGGTATAAATCCCGATTGGTCGGGCAGGACCAAGCGCGGCATTAATGGCTGACGTTTCGTGGCCAAGATCTTGGCTAGTATTTTTGCATCAATATTGATCAAAGATAGAGGCCTGTAAGATTCACAAGAATCGGGTGCCTTGTCTTTCTTTAATAGAGTAATGATGAGTGCTTGCCGGAGGGACGGAGGTAATATGCCGGCGTCATGCGCCTCAGCGTACATCTCCAATAGATATGGGGCCAGAAGGTCCACATAGGCCTTGTAAAATTCCACGGTTAGACCGTCCGGGCCTGGAGCTTTTGCATTCGGCAGGGTGTATATCGCGGCCTTTATATCCGATACGTCCATCGGTTGACTCAAGTACTCTCTGTGACCATCAGCCAGCCATGCACAAGCAATGTTTTCCAGATACTCCTCAGATGCGGAGTCCGGTCCTGTCCCTCGAGATGTATATATGCCAGCATAGTACTCTCTAAACCGTTCTAAAATGTCCAATGGGGTGTAGTGCTCCCTACCCTGAGAGTCGACTATTTTATCTATATGATAATGGTCATCACGCTTTTTAATTGTCCCAGCTAGGATGCGGCCCGGTCTCCCGCCCTCCCCATAACGCCTGGCAGCATGACGACGGTTAACATAACGTATTTCCGTCTCCGCAGCCGCATCGTAATCGTGTATCAGAGCTTGGATGCGTGATAACGTGTCAAGGGAGGGGTTATCTGTGTAGGCTTTCTCGAGGCTTGTTAAAGTGGCCTCTATATTGCTAAGTTGTGTTCTTAGATCCTTCAGGATACCGGCAGTGGTGCTCATGCAGACGCCCCGAATCGTTACTTTGAACGCTTCCCATAAGGTGGATGCACTGTCAACCGTGCCCTTGTTCTCTAGGAAATAGTTTCCGATTGCCTCGCGGACGGTATCAGCGTACAGAGGATCGAGAAGCGCCTCTGATCGGAAGCGCCATGTGAACGGGCGAGGGGCGGGAACGGGGATGTGTAGGGTGAGATGTACGGGATTATGGTCAGAGAGAGTTCGCGGGTGGTTGATAACCTCCGACACCCACTCCGCTGCACTCTCACCGAGCAGCCAGTAGTCCAGCCTGGACCAGCTGTTGTGTGCAGGCGTGGCGTGTGTGCCCTCCCTGGCTGCGCTGTTGCGCAGTCTCCAGACATCCACCAGTCCAAATTCCACCCGGGCCTGGTTAACACTCCGAGCAACTCTGGGGGTGCGGTTGCTCTGTGGATTGGATTTAGCCAGTGCAGGGTCTAGATATGTGTTAAGGTCCCCTCCCCACACTATAGCTGTCTCGGGCCATTGACGGAGTATGCTGTACATACGGTGGAACACTTCAGGTTCGTCTGCAATGGGACCGTATATGGTTATGAGTGTAAGTAGTGTGTCTCCCAATTTGCCCTGTACCATCGCGCATCGACCGTCCCCATCGGTGTGGGTCAGATGAGGTGTAAACGGGACTCCTTTCTTTACCAATATAATGACACCCCTGGCGTATGATGAATATGAGGAGGCTAACCTGAACCCCGCCCATTTGCACGCAAAATTGGCAGCGGAGGTCCTGGTCAGGTGTGTTTCTTGTAAGAGTGCGATCTGGGTGCCGTGGCGATTTAAATAGGCGAGCACCTGTCGGGATTTCTTCGGAGAATTGAGCCCCCTAATGTTCCATGTTAATAGTCTGTATTGCTCACCCATGGATCCCGACAGTAGTAAGATATACAAGGGCGTTAAGCATCTGAATGTCACGGTGCATTGAACGTACAATAGAAAATACAGGCATGGTGTCGATACAATAATAAAAATCTACCTTTGTCAAGGTTGCACAGATATCTTGGCTGGCTTCAACCGAACAATACCCCCCACCCACCCCCTCCCACTACAACCTCCCAATTAGGTCGAGAAAACACAACCCACCCCATCACAATAATAATAACCCCAACTACACTAAATAGTTCGATCAACTAGGGGATCACCCTCTTGGGGGAGGAACGGCAGCGAACCCCTGCCTATCGGCAGGGTGGCCAGGCTACATTAACAGCATGAGCATCCCTCTCGAGTAACCCAGAAAGGGTAATAAACAGTGGAAAATCCCCTTTATGCCACTTAGAGACAACCCAAAATAGATGAGTGACCCTCAACACCATTCCTTGGTCGTGTCACGAAACCCCCTTACGGATGTATTTATTTTATGTTGTTTGGACTCAAACTGACAGCACTAAGAGATCCGGTGCGGGCAGATACCCAAACGCCCCCAGTGCGTAGCAATGTGAGTGGCCTGTTAATCAGCATCACTGTGAGACGGTGACGAAGTTAGAGTCCGGGAGGCAGTCGCGACCGTTTTTCTAGAGCCGATCTGTTTTGCAAATTTCAGGGCCGATTTAGAGTCTGTAAAGAAGTGTGCTTGAGCTTCATGCGAGATTTTCAATTTAGCTGGATAGAGCATGGCGTAGGAGATAGAGGCAGACTGCAGTATTCTTTTTGCTGGCTGAAATTCCCTGCGAGCAGCTTGCACAGCCTGGGTATAGTCGGGAAAGAAAGAGAGGTGTTTCCCTGATGGGTGACAGGACTTTTGGCTCTTGCCTCTCGCAGGATAGCATCTCTGTCCGCGTAGTTGAGAAGACGCGCTATTATCGGGCGTGGCGGCGCTCCAGGGGCCGGCCTGGGACCAAGTGATCGGTGCGCTCTCTCCACGATCATGACCGGAGACAGCACCGCGCCAAACAGTTCACGCAGTAGGGTATCGATGTAGGCCTCCATTTTCGAGATGGCCGTCGATTCCGGAAGGCCAATAATACGGATGTTGTTCCGGCGTGAGCGCGCCTCTAAATCTTCGTTCTTCAACTTGATGACCTCTAGCACTCTCTCCATGTTCATGAGCTGCGTTCTCGTTTCAGCAGTGGTGTCATGAGTGTCCGACAATCTGTTTTCCAATGTATCTAGTCGAGTTTCATGCATGTCCACCTTTTTTTTAACTGCGTCCAGGCTGGTCGCAAGCACGTCAATCTTGCTGTCAATTGTTTTCAGGCCCGATCGCACTTCCAGCAATATAGACCTCATGTCTTCCTCCGGGCTATCTACAATGTCCGGCGCCAGCTGCGCAGCACCCGTCTCCATCGGATTTTCCGCCGCGCGTGTGTGGCGCTTTGTCTCGAATGGGAGTTTAGGCTGTTTGGGGTCTGTTTTGCCCATAGTCACAGAGGAGTGGCGCTCCGCCAGGCCGCAGTTTATAGTGTGTCGTGTTACGCTTATGGTAGGCAATGGTCCCGGGAGGAGTCTGAGCCAGCCAGATACCAGTAGAAGCAAAATGAAGGGAGCCAGTTGCACAAGCGGTCTATCAGTGGCGGTACTTGGCCCACTCAGGATGGAGTGTTTATGTCACCAGAGGGCGGTCAACAACAGATAGCGTCGCCAGCCTGGAGCAAGCGCTGAAGAGGGGAGCCTCACCCCGACCGCCACGCGGAGGAAAGGCAGGCCCAGATAGCGTGCACACCGCACCAACCACCCCCCCCCAAGTTCACTGTGGAGGAGGAATTAGGCGATGTCCACAGCCCCCCGTATGCCACACCTAGTCCGCCCCAGCAGCGTAAGGGGGAGCGCCACAGATGGAGGGAGCAGGCTAGGCCCTAATCACCCGCATGGGCGTGAGCATCCGGCACTCCGGCCGCAGGCCCTGCGCCGCAACGACGCAGGACGGGCCCAGGTCGCGCACCGGTGCACAACGCAACGCCAACCAGTCGGGGCCCCACCGCTCCTACCTTAAACGTGTTCGGCTCCCGGGGGGGGAAATCGGCAGATCCGGCGATCCTCCTCCGTCCCGTCGCCGTCTGGCAAACAGCAGCCGCCCGCTCCAGCGGCCCACAGATCACCGCACCCGCCGCTCTTCAGGCAGGCCGCCCCCTCAGTCACGTCGTGTGCGGAGCGATAGGTGCTCCGCCGCTTCTCCACGATGTCACCACAGCCTAGCGGGTCTCCGCACCCACAGCCGGCAGGATCACAGCGGCCTTGCGGCCTCCAGTCGAGGTCAGCCTCCGCAGCAGCGCCTCAGACTCCGGCGGCCATTCTCTCAGCAGCTCCGCCAGCAATCACCATTTCCTAGCCTGAGAGTTCTCCGCCAGTATCAGGTGCGCAACGTGTAGCCCCTCGGTCAGGACAGACCCGGCATTCAGGGCAGGTGTCTTCCTCGAGTACAGGAGAGGCTTAATGCATGGTATTTGCCGGATTGTGTAGCCCGGCCTGCGGAGCTCCTTCAGCAGGCAGCCATCTCGCAACGCGCCGTAGCCACGCCCCCCACTCTAACTTATGAAACAAAGAGCCAGTCTTTACTAACGAGGCAGGTGTCCTTGCACCTGCAACAAAAGATACGTTCAACAGAAACCTTCTACTTGTGCTAATTAAATCTAATTTCGGTGCCCAGAGAGCCTTTCCAAGAGAACCTTCTCTGTCTGCAAAATAAGCTAACATAAGAACAAACATGCCTTTCCCTGTCGTAGATGCAGTCAGGCCTTTACACAATTTAAACACACACATCTTAATCACGTCTATAAGCATTGGTTCATTATATTTCATATGCAAAAGTGAACTACACGTACAACTTATATGGTACACGTTTAAACTACTGCAGCTCGATTACACATGGGCTGAGTCATCTTATGCATTGGTTTACACATGATTCAGTTAAGCATTTCATTTGCATGATTAAAAATAGCACAATTACATTTCTTATTCATTCTGATAACTGGGTTATAACTTCATTTTGCTAGCCATTCATGGATATATAGCTGGATATATGCGGGTGCGAACTATCAGTGATTATGATGCACCCCTACGAATTTCACAAGAACATGGCGCTCTATCACTGTTATACATAGGTCCCCAGAAAGGCACAATACCCTTCATGGCATCCATGAATTGCTGTAGAGTAGTATCAGTCTGATCGATATCTGCTGTGTCAATAACTCTCCTTACCCTGGACAAGTATACACTTCTCCGCTGCAGCCCATGGTCTTTGTGATAGTTGGACGGTGCAATGTAAACGGGAGGTAAAAGAAAAGAGACATAACACCAGCCAGACCATCCCCTAGGGAGGCATGTATAAGCCTGCTCCCCACAAACAAAGTATACATTTGGGGGAGTGAGCAAAGGTGGGCTACTAGTAGTGTTTAATCGATAGGTGTAGTTGCAACTGCTCTGTCCCACTAAAATATTCCCAGAACCTTCGACACAGAAACTTGCTGCTGTATGAACCACAGGTACGGGCATGGCTTTATCTTCAGTGATATTTCGTGCATGGAAACATTTAAAGTATTCGGTAACATTGAATCCCTGAAAATCCAACATTTAATTTTGCAGCCATATGGCATTCTTGTTACCCTTGTAAACATTCATGCAAGCATGTGGATGTAAGGTACCCTCCTTTCCTCCTGTCCCAGGTGTATAACCCTGGTGTACTAATATATATTCCAACACTGCTTCATAATCAGACTTCGTCATATTCATAGCATCAGTATGATAATGTATATACACCATGGAAAGCAACAGGAACCATGCCTCACAACTACTTAGGTACGACAGGGGTAAAGACACCAGTAAATCATTCTTGTGCATAACTGAGGGGAGTAATCCACACACCCAACAATTCGTGACATTCGTTGTATTGTGTACTTGGTGAAGCATTTGCAGGAAGGCGTTTTCAACATATGTCTGTCTATGTCTCTCTTTATGTGGGGTCAACGTAACAAACAGATGCTCAGGTGGAGACGGGGTAGTCCCTATCAAAGTGTGTACGGGATGCTGTTCTTCTAAATACCATGCTACCCCAAACAGTATTATCATTACTATGAGAAGGAACACTACCACTACTATCTTACTCCTAATAGGCCAGCTAGACCACACAGGACTACCCTGCCCTGGTGGTGGTGCCGCTAGGGGCTGTTCCTCCTCCATGGCAGCACGGCCAAATGGGTACATGTGAAGAGCCTTATGAACTGGAGCTACAAGAATACAACCAACCAGAGGGGCACAAGTTACCCTGCGTCCGTCTAGAGCCTCGCTGGCAGGCTCCTATCGTTCATCAACGATGGTGCTCTGAAGCACTCCCTCGAGGGGGCTGCGCGATCGCGGCCCTTGCTGGAAACAAATCCTTCTTCTTTCAGGATAGGGCACCCTCCCTCCAGGGCAAGTACCCTCAACGATCCTGTCCAGTGTCTAGGGCAGTGCACCAGTGTGGTTCACCCTAATCTGACGCAGGCACTGTAGACATAGTACCTACACCCTAATCTCAAGTCCTTCCCTAACTCCTGGACTGTCGCTCTAGCGCACTGTCCTTCTTTCGGGGGCGCAAGTTTTACCTGTCAACTCCAGGCACTGTTTCATCAACAAAAAGGGGGTGAAACTCAGGCTCAGAAAGGCATGGAGACTCAGGTGCCTGTGGATCAGATGGGGAAGAAGCTGGGGCTGCCCTTATCTCTGGAGGGACCGCCTCAAGCAGGGTTGCATCACTCTCTGCTTCCATCTGCGCCCACCTCAACCGGGCGTCAGAGAAGGGAATAAAGCGGGGCACCCTTTCCCCTTCTTGGTCAGCAATGCCGTCGAGCTCCCACTTGTCATAGGGAAGTGGGAGAGGAACCTTCTTGCAGTGGGTACCATGCACCCAGTTCTTCCGGCCATTGAGTTTCACCGCCGTTCTAGTGGCAAGGAGGACCAACAGTGGGCCTTTCCAACGAGGCTCCAGGCAGCTCTTCCTCTGGAAGTTCTTGACAAGGACGTAGTCTCCGGGCTGTAGCTGATGCTCGGGCCCCTCTGGTACCGGCCGCAGTGTCTCCTGAATCTGTTGATGAAGAGAACGAAGATCTTTAGTTAACTCGTACAGGTAGTCTACAAGCAAAGGGTACTCTATCTCAGAGAAGCGCTTGGGCCTTGGAACGCCCCAGATATTGGCAGGGCGACCAAACACTACCTCATACGGGGACAACCCTGTCCTAGAGTGTGCCGTCGCCCTGGTGGATAACAAGGCCAAGGTCAACGCATCTGGCCATCGCAATCCTGTGCTTTCTTGTATCTTTGCTAACTTCAGTTTGAGAGTACCATTGTATTTCTCAACCAGACCTGCTGACTGGGGGTGGTTAGCTGCATGAAACTTCTGCTTGATGTGCAAACCTTCGCACACCAGTTGGATGACCTTGGAATTGAAGTGACTTCCGTTGTCACTCCAGATCACACGCGGCAATCCGAAGTGCGGGAAGAACTCTTTTATGAGTGCCTTCGCCGTCGCCATAGACGTATTCTCTTTAGTTGGGTAAGCTTCAATCCATTTACTGAATGCACAAATCACTACCAGCACATACTTCAAATTGTTGACTCGTTCCATTTCGATGAAATCCATCTGGAGAACCTCGAAAGGGAAGGAAGGCGGTGCAAAGTTACCAGAGGGTGTAGGAGTACCTTTCCCAGGATTATGTGTCATACAAATCATACAGTGTTTCACTAAATGAGTAGCTACTTTGGAAATATTGTCGTTCTGCCACACTGGGTCCAACACCTTACATATTCCCTTGGCGCTAATGTGGGCTGGGCCATGGGCCATGGTAACCACAGGAAGTACATAGGCATTAGGTAACATCCATCGCTGTTTCTTGGACTTATCAGTCCAGCACCCATACTCTCCTGCCATATTGCCAATTCGTCTAGGGTCGCCTCGCTTTGTATCTCCTTGACATTTTCTAATGTGTCCTCGAACATTCCATTGTCTGGGACCCACCTAGCAGGACCTCCCACAAACATATTTTTCATCTTTGATCTAGCTGTCACTTTAGCTGTTTGATCTGCAAACACATTTCCTCTCCCCACATCATCTGTTATTGCTTTGTGGGTACTACATTTTATTATTGCTAACTTATCGGGAAGTGTTAGAGCGGACAAGAGTCTATGTATCAATGGGCCATTCTGTATTCGTAATCCATGTGATGTTAAGAACCCTCTCTCCGCCCAGAGGCGTCCAAAATTATGGGCGACCCCAAAGGCGTATTAGCTGTCAGTATAAATATTGACAGTCAGTCCCTCACTCAACTCACAAGCTCGAAGAAGGGCCACCAGCTCTGCAGCTTGGGCTGATTGGTATGGGACACGGGATGTCTCAACTATAGTGTGCAACGTTGTAATTGCATATGCTGCAGTGGTGGTGCCATCTGGTAGTTTGAAACAAGAGCCATCGACATATAGTTCCCCTTGGGGTTCAGATAGGGGAACATCAGTCAGGTCTACCCGTCCTTTCGTCTCCTCTTCCGTTCTGTACACACAATCATGTGCATCTGTGTCATTACTCGTCGAAGGGAGGGGTAGTAACGTGGCTGGGTTCAGAGTGGCACATCTTTTGATGGTAATGTGCGGAGCAAACAAGGTTAGTTCATATCCAGTCAGACGTGCACTAGTAAGGTGCAGTGTCTTTGTCTTATTCAAAAGCGTATCCACAGCATGAGGTACCATTACCGTGAGATCAGTATCAAGAACGAGCCCCACCGATTGTCTGATAGAAACTGCCACCACCGCGGCAGCTCTTAGGCAGCTCGGGAGAGCTCTGGCGACGTTATCTAGTATAGCAGAAAAATAAGCGCAGGGTCTTTGCTTACCACCAAAACCGTGTGTTAAAACAGAAAGCGTGCAACCATCTGCCTCATGTACGTAAAGCACAAAAGGCTTCTGGTAATCAGGAGTACCACGCACAGCAGCAGAACAAAGCGCAACCTTTAATTGCTCAAAAGCTTGCTGGCATGCAGATGTCCAAGGCAGGGTTTCATGCACTTCTTTGGTGGTCAGGTAAAGGAGGGGTTTTGTTAGTAAGGAATAATTGGGGATCCAGTGTCGACAATACGAGGTAATACCAATAAATGCACGTACTTCACGTTGGGTCTTAGGAAAAGGCATATTAGTAATAGCTGCTATGCGCTCAGGTGTTAGTCTTCGACCCTCCTTCGACAGTAGGTGACTTAAGTAGGTGACCTCCTGTCGACAATATTGAAATTTGGAAAGGGACACCTTATGGCCATGGCGCGCCAAATGCAACAGAAATTTAACAGTGGCATCTTTACAGCCATCCTCAGTATCAGAGGCCACAAGGAGGTCGTCAACGTACTGCAAAAGCACATTACCAGTGGGAAGTACCAAAGAATCCAATTGAGTTTTTAAAGCTTGACTATAGATACTAGGACTTTCTGTATAGCCTTGAGGAGCACGACAGAATCTAAAGCTCCTGCCGGCTAGGGCGAATCCAAACAGATATCTGCTATCTGTATGAATTGGAATGCTAAAGAAAGCATTTTTCAAATCAATCACAGAATAGAATTTTGCTGATGGGGGAATCATTGTCAATATCATGGTAATGTCTGGGACTACAGGATATTGGGGCACTACTATTTTATTAACCTCTCTGAGGTCAATTACAAAGCGATAAACATCAGGATGAGCATCAGAAGAGTCCAAGGGTGTCTTCTTGAGAATCGGAAGGATAGGGCTATTACACACATTCGCCACTGTCTCCTCAACCACACCAGACTTAATCAAATCCTGTATTATTTGCAACAAGGCCTTTTCTCCTGCTTGTGAAATCTTATACTGGGGAATACGTGGCAATACAGCATTGTCTTTGATCTGAATAGAGACCGGCAGGATCTGGAGTAACCCCACATCCGTGTCTCCTGCTGGGGCACCTCTTGGAATTCAGCGGGGAGGGGTGCGTCATTTGCAAAGCATTGTTTTGCACGAGCCACTTGTGGCCCAACGGTCATGTAAACACCATCTGGAGAACAAAAGATGGTGGCATGTAATCTCTTCAACAAATCCAATCCCATTAAATTCTCCCCATAATTTGCCGTTAACAGGACGGTGAATCCACCGTAAAGGGACCAATAGTCAGAGCAAGAGGTTTGGAAATGGGGCTAACAACCAGCATGCCTGAGAAACCTACCGAAACATTGTTTTGGCCAGACAGAGCTGCCCCTGGGACTAGCGAATGAGAAACAGAGCTATTCATAGCACCCGTGTCAAGTAAGAACGTCTTGGGTGTGCCTTGCAAATCCGCAGTGACATAAGGTCCCCGCTGATCTACAGGCACCGGAACCGGTCCCTTACCCTCTCCCTGGCTGTCCTAGCTATGTGACATCCCCGTCACCTCGTCCATGTCATAGTCGTCATGATAGTACTGCCTTCCCCGAGGTTCGTCAAAATAGTTCTTATTCCGATGAGCATACGATGTATCCTCAGACTGCCCCTCTCCTCGGCCCCCTCCTCCTCTACCACGTCCTCTAAAACCCCTACCTCTCGGGGCCTCAACTTTCTGCAGCAACTCCGGACACTCACTTCGCCAATGCCCCTCCTTTTTACAGTGCGCACATTGGTTGTACCCAACGGGCACACCCGGTGTACTGTTCCGGTCAGACCGGGACCCCCGGTGGGCCGGACCCGAACCCCTTCCTCTTCCATTCCCCCTCGCCACTTGCTGCATCAACACCCTCGTCTTCAACTCCTTTGACTTTTTCTCCACCTTCTCTTTGTCCTCATTCTCTCTATGCTCGTAGTACTGCGCCATACTCAAGATTACTGATGGGGATGAGGTGGTCCAAGTACTTTCCGAGGCCTGTAACCTAGTCACAATCTCGGGAAGCAAATTAGTGACAAACCTGTTGACGAACAAACAAACACCACCCTCCAGCGACAGATCTTGGCCACTAAAATCCAGAAACACCCCTTCAAACCTAGTAAAGAAATCGGACACACTTTCATCCTTCTTCTGACGACATGCAGTCAACTTGTCCCAATCCACTTGTCTCGGCGGGATAAGGGAATGCATGTAAGTGAAAATACGCCCCGGCAAGGCTAATAGCTCCGCCTTCTGCTTCTCGCCCGGCTTGCGCTCCTTATCCCATGCCCTGATCTCATCCCATGTTCCACCCAATTCCACCACATGATCCTGCGTATGCACCTGCCTCCATATATCTACCGGTACCAACAGACCGAAAAACAACTCTATATCAGCTAATGTCATCACTGTGGAGGAGGCCGCCTCCGTCAATTCTTTATAGTACGCAGTTGGATTTTTCCGAGGGTCCGGCAACTGTCCTTTTAGGGATATTACCTCACTCCTCTTCCAAGGAGTGTAGATCCACTGTTCCTGGAAACGGGCACCACTCGTGGGCGAGTAACAACATTATTCCCATCTCGCAACTCCGGTATTTCGGGGTGGTAAATGGGGTGAACTTCCCTCATGGGAAACTGTGACGCTGTCGTCTGGACCTTCTGAAGCAATCTACCCCGATAACCCACCAATGTCGTCACATTACTGAAAACCTCATTGGGGGCCATATCTGTAGTATATACCCTATCCCGAATGTCATAAATTATCTGCGGTGCAATACCCTTGAAACACTGTTCCCACAATCCTATCAGTGTAGCCGACATATGCTTAAGAGCATGTTGCTGTATAAACGGCTCATAATCTTTCATCACGCTCCACACATCTTCCACACTATAAATCGGATTCCGGGCCCACTGTGCAGCCTGGTCAGCCACCATTCTCTTTTCCTCATCACCCACAGCAGAGCGCACCAACACTTTATCCATGTGTTCACGTGCCGCTGCCCAATTCACTTTATGCACTCCACGCACAGGCGTCTCGGCATTTTGCAATGCATGTGGTAGCACACCTGAAGGGGAAAGAGCAGATGAAGAAACAGGTACCATCGTGAACAAAGATTGTGTTGCAGGAGTAAGAGAAGGCGTGACCACAGGTACAGAGTCAGGAGACAGAATAGGGGAACTGACGGCTCCCGCCCTTGTAACTTGTGAAAGTGGGGAAGAAGCAGGCGGGCTCTGGGGCCGAAGCAGTAGAGCTAGAAACAGGAAGAGTAGGAATAGCAGAACCAGAGGCCGGAGACTGAGGTGTTGGGATTATGGGATATATCCGTTCGGGGGCATAAGGAGGTGGGGGTCGAGAATCAAATAACTCCTCAACGAAAACGTCACCTTCCTCTCTAGCAACATAACATTTATCACTCTGCAATCAAAACTTCCTATCTGCACACTCTATGCCTTTCTCGATCTTTTCTCTTTCATAGGCCATTGCTTTCTGCGTTATCGTTTGCGTCTGTCCTCTCCGGGCTTGCTTCTCTGCTCTCATACGTCGTTGCTTCACTTCCTTCTGCCATGTCCTCAGAGAATCAAACATCGACTACCTGCTCTTTTTGGCGAACAATTTGTCCTGCAAGTAATTGAACTTTTGTTCATCAAATGTGCCAGTAAGTGGCCATTGTAACTCAGCATTGTCCCTCGTATATTTATTCCACAACGTGCTAAACATAATAGGGCCAATGCCATGCTTGACATATACATCAAAATTTGGGGTACCCTCTGGAGGGGCAGGCTGCCTCTCTTCCAATCGAGCTTCAGTGGAACAACACCGACATACAAAACACCCTAACTTGCTTAGACAAGGCATCTTAATATAAGACACATACACTGTCCCCAATGGACAAATATAACACCAACCAAAACGGTCCAAAACCAAATCGAAGCAGTCCGAAAACCGCACCCTACAGTCTGCAGACTGTACCAAGACAAGACAGTCCAAAGACTGTACCAAAACAAGAAGACAGGCTCTAGCCCCAGACCTTTTAAAGAATAAGCCGAATTTCCAGTTGGCCTGGCAGATTGTTCGCAAACAGCCCCAGACCTTTTCAAGAGTGGGCCAAATTTCCATTTGGCCTGGTAGACTGTTCACAAACACTCTGTGTCTTTTAAGGGTCCGCAAACCCACCAAGATCAAGACAAGACAGTCCGGAGACTGTACCAGACACAGCCCGTAGGCTCGTGCCGTTCAACCATGGCGCCACAATTTCCGAGAATTCAAATCACTCCCCTGGTGCACTCAGGTCGAGCAATATTATTCTCCACTGCCGACTCTTCGGACCAAACTGTCAAATCCAAGGTTCTGCCTTCTCAGGACCCCAGCCGGTGACCACTAGACGAGGAGTCGCCCGATCAGACGTGCGGGGCAGCCAAGAGAACCGGGCTCTTATCGTGTGGGGATCCCCGATCCGCCCGACCGACTGGACACCACCCCGACCCTACAACCCGATTACGGGCGAGTTGGGACACCTTGCGGAGTCCCTGTTCAGGCGCCAACTGAAGGAAGTGGCCCGAAAAGGGCCACCCAGGTTATTTACAACCTCCTAATCGCCTTCCACAAAATGAAGAGTCGGTCAGACAGTAGAGAATACAATCAGTTGTTTATTAGCAATACTCTGCAGAGGAGTCCAATCTGACCTGCACCCTAACATGTCTGCCAAGGGACTAGCCCCCCAACAGTCTGCAACACATAATCATTCCTCCCAAGGACCTCCCAACTACGCCCACTATGGAAAGTTACCGGCTTAGGCCGAACATGAACAAAGGAGGCACAGAAGGATGGGCTACCACCTGCTAGATGGGTACACGCTATCACTATCTCAAGGTTGCCGTGCTGGGTTTCGGCGTCTCCTAACGTGGGAGCAGAGCTACACAGAAGGATAGGTATGCCAGGGCAGAATGGCCTATTCATTAGCAAGTCAGAAGGCAACCTTGAACAGAAAAGAAAACAATAACTGAATACAGTGTTCTGCTGAGGCAAGCAATATGAATAATGAGGCCTAGTACAGACACAGCCTAATAGGGATTACGAAATTAAAAATGGAGTCACACTCGCTAACTGAAGCTCGCACATTGCAGGGATAACTCAGTGGGTTGCATAACGTGAATACAAATGGTGTCTAATTTAGCCGCACACTGCTAACCTAATATAACGTATGCATAGCGAGAATGAGATTTTTCAAACCTAACATTACACATGGGGCACACTTTTCCTGTTATTACTGTTTGTACCACGGCGCATCTTTAAACAGGTGCGCCATACGAAAACAGGGAATATGAAGAAGGCAGCCACGAACTTGTGCATTCGGCTAAAATACAGAGCGGCTGCTCTAAAGCCACTCCGTGGTTCACTGTGCAGGCAGCAACCCGCCTGTCCTTTTAAGAGGCATTAGAGATCCCTTTACAAGCGGGTGCAGTTAGTGACTGCACCCACCTGCAAGGGGATGTCTGGGGGAGTCCATAGGACCCTCTTTACCACCTCCAGACGGCTGCCATCAGGGGTCGCACTGACAAAATGTGCCACCTTTTTGTGGAGCACTTTAAGTGTGCCTCCTGACAGCTTCTTTGCCTTTGCGTCTGCATCCATAATACTGCGCGGGCAATGAGGTAAAGAGATTCCCTCATTTGATGGGGCCACACCTCCATGCAAATGAGGGCGCACCCTCTTCAGAAAGCACTAAATCTACACGTGCACCAGCACTATCTGTTTTACAGAAGGGCCAGCACAAGCATCTGCGTCCCCTTCTTAAATACCAAAGTGTACCGGAGGTGTACAAAGCGGGTGCACATGCTCGTTGTGCCCCGGGGCACTTTCTTTAATACGGCCCCTGGAATGATGTGAGTGCTGGGTTAAAGTGTGGCTAAATGTGGTGGAAAAAAGACTGCTTTATCAATTGTGATCAAGGCTATTTAGGTCGAAATGCATTGGTTGTTAGTTTGTGACTGAATAAAATTGATTTTGAGAGCAATGAACCACAGAATGCTGATGGTTCTTGTTAAATTTAAATCATTTGATGATATAATACGAGGTGGTTTCCACACTTCTATAACAGCTGACAGACAGCTGTGTCACGGGCAAAATGTGAACAAAACCATGAGGGAAATATGGGTAAATAATCCTCCCTTATCTACATAATATAGCTTTAATTGAAATGCTCTTTTGACTCGTATGTTTTAGTCTCAGATGCATTGCAGAACTTTTATTTAACTGTGTTCTTTAAACCTTAAATCTTTCATCCTTGCTTTTTTTTTTTTTATAAATCTGTTTTTATTGAAACAAGGCATGACAGACGGAAAAAAAAAAAAACCCGTTGCACATACATTGGCAATATCGTTACGCTACAAGTGATACTCGAGACATAGTGATCAAGACTCAATAAAGACAGTCTCCAATGAAACATGTTCAGATGTCATTCACAATACCCTCTCTCGATCTCGGAGGTTCACATATTTCTCCCCTGTGAGTGTTCCATTGCCCCCAAACTTGCGTCTATTTATTCGGGCACCCCCTGGCTTCGTATATGGACTTTTCCGTAACCATACACCCGTCCATATCTTTACCCCATTCTCCGATACTCGGTGGGCCCTCCACAGTCTTGCAATGTTTCGTTTTGCCACCATCAGCCCCAAGGTAACCCATATTCGTTCCTTGGAATTTAGGTCGGTAGGGCCCCATACATTTAGGAGGGCCAGTTTAATGTTACAATCTATCTGCTGTCCCAACACTTCTTCCATAAGGTTCGCTACCGCCTCCCAGTATCGCTGAATAGTCGTGCATTCCCAAAGTGTGTGGATAAAGGTTCCCTCCTGCCCACACTGCCTTACACAGCCACCATCTGAGCTATATCCCATGCAAACCAACAATGACCCAGACAGATAGGACCTGTGGAGAAGCTTCAGCTGCACCAGGCGAAGCCTGGAGGAGATGGCCACCTCACGAGGGGAGGCCACCGCCGCCAGCCACTCATCATCATCCAATCCCGCCACGTCGTGGTTCCATTTAGCCCTCAGGGGAGCCAGGGGATCTGCCATGTTGTTAATCAGTTTTTTGTAAATGAGTGATATGACCTTCTCCGGCAGGTCGCCATCTAAAACTCTGTCTTCGAGTGGGGTGGACTCCGGGAGTGCACTACCCTTAGGGAGAATCGCAAGTAAGGCATATCTAATTTGGAGATAGCGGAAATACTCCGAATGCGCTAGTTCGTATTCCTGCTGCAGCCAAGGAAAAGGGACCACCTCACCTGATTTCCACAGATCACCCACCTTAGATATACCTATGAGGTCCCAGCGATCAAAGCCCCTCGAGCGAATCAGCCTGCCCAATTGTTCGCTATGCCAGAGTGGTGTGGCCTGTGTGAGTTTCCCCTCCCATCCTAGACTTTTAGTAGCCGCCTTCCACACCTGCACCGCATGCCCAGTAGGGCCCATCAGGGCAGGTTTTACCGACTGCACATAAAGGGCCCCATCAAAGTTACCTCTCGGGAGGAGACATCTGTCAATCTGGAAGGCCGGATCGTCCTGCGGCCTATACATACATTGGTTAATCGCCGCTAGGTGTGACGCCCAATAGTACTTTCGTATGTCTGGAAGTCCGATGCCCCCATCGAATCACCCTAACGTGAGTTTGTGCGATGCGATACGAGGTGGCTTCCCCTCCCACAGCAGGTCCCGTATGATACAATAGATTTCTTTAAAGTACGAGGGTTCAACAGGGTGGGGAGTATTATGCAAAGCATATAAGAACCGGGGAAGGGACATCATTTTGAACAGGGCCGCACGCCCCAAAAGAGACAACGGAAGCGATTTCCAATGTAGGACGTCAGCTTTAAGACGCACGAGAGGCGGCAGAAGATTGCGATCATAAAATCTGGACGGATCTTTAGAGACCCAGATCCCCAGATATTTGAAGCCGTCAGTAGCTTCCGCTAGTTGATATCCCCGAGGGAGGAGGGGTCTCCTTCCATAGAGGACATATAGCACTGATTTGGTCCAGTTTATAGAATAGCCAGCATATCTACCGAAAACATGAAATATGTCTAGGACCACATTGAGAGATGCAGCCGGGGATGCCAAATAAAGCAAAATATCGTCCGCGTACAGCGATATACGGTCTTCCCATCCAGACGTCCATTTAAGGCCCCTAATGGCGGGGTGTTTACGGACCCACATTGCCAGAGGCTCAAGGGCCAGGGCAAAGAGAAGTGGGGACAAGGGGCATCTCTGCCTGGTGCCCCTGCTAAGAACGAACACAGAAGATTTCCTATTGTTAACCACTACTTGGGCGAGCGGCTGTTGGTAGAGAAGCCGAACCCAACCCATGAACCCGGGGCCAAAACCCAATTTGTGAAGGACTGCAAACATATAGGGCCACTCAATGGTGTCAAATGCGGAAGCAGTATCAAGGGAGACCACGACAGCGTCCTCTCTAATTGTGTCGGCACGGCACAACACCCCATGGAGCCTACGCAAATTGAGGGAGGTGTTCCTAGCGGGCATAAACCCCGACTGGTCCAGGTGGACCATACGGGTGATGACCCCGAGCAGACGAGAAGCAAGGACCTTTGCCAGGATTTTCGCTTCACAATTAAGCAACAAGATGGGTCTGTAGCAGGAACACTTGTTACTTGGTTTGCCCACTTTGTGAATGACAACGATATTATCATGTCTCTGATCCTCTGGCAGGATTCCCCCCTTCTTACTTTCACGAAACATTTCGGTGAGATAGGGTGCTGTCTTACCCGCAGTAAGCTTAAACAATTCATCAATGGGCAGGCCGTTGGGGCCCGATGCCTTCCCACCGAGTAAGTCGTGAATGGCCTTTTCGACCTCTGTAACTGTGATGTCAAGGTCAAGCTCGGAACGCTCCTCGTCGGTGAGAGAGGGCAATGAAATGTCCCGCAAATGTGAGGAAGCCTCCTCCTCCGTATGTGGTGTTTGGGACGTATAGAGTGACTGATAATACTGACCGAATGCGTCCGCTATATCCTGGGGGGCAGTGAGGCAGGAGTGAGAGTCTGTCTCTATCTCAACTACAACGCGACGGGCCTGATCTCTACGATCTAGCCAGGCTAACAGTTTGCCAGCCTTATTGCCGACGTCATAAATTCTGCTGAGCATGGCCCTATGGTGCAACTTGGCAGCCTCAGTTGCCAAGTCGGTATATTCCTTGACTTTAATGCGCAATCTCTGCCGCACGTCCACCGAGTCGTTTAGCCGAAGGGTTTCCTCTAAGTGTAGGATTTCTTCCTCCAATCATATCTGCACACTTCACTTTCTGCCGTCCCGAGATCTGAGCCAAAGCCACCCCCCGTATAACGGCCTTGTAGGCCTCCCAAAGCATTATTGTCGAGTCTACCGACCCATCGTTCTCCTGGAAGTAAAGGTCCGATTCACTTAAGATCTTGTCCCTGATTTGGGGAGTCGTAAGATACCAAGGGTTGATCGGGGCTGTACGGCCAACCGTGGGCTCACCCACCTCCAGGCGACATAGGATAGGTGAATGGTTGGAGATCCCCCTGGCTAAGTGCTGTATTTCCTTCACGCTGTCAAGTTGGTGTGCGTGCGTCAGAACGTAGTCTATACGGGACATACTACGGTGTGCACCTGAGTAGAAAGTGTATTGCTGCTCGGTCGGGTGCAATCTCCTCCAGACATCTACCAAGCCCATCGCCCCAAGGAAGCTGTGGATCCGAGTGCGGGAGGGTGGCAAGGCCTTCTGGGGCCAACGGTCAAGGGAGTCAGAGACAATGGAATTGAAATCGCCCCCGAGCAACACTCTGCCTTCCGGCAAGGCCAGGAGGAGATCCCCAAGGTCTGCAAAGGCTTGAGTGTGCAATCCCGGCGGGACATAGACAGAAAGGAGATTGATTCCGCGCCCTTCCCAGGTCCCGGAGATGGCCACGAACCTACCTAGGACGTCAGTACGGACAAGGTCAATTGTCATGGGGAATGATTTCCGGACCATTATGCCCACTCCCCGGGAGCCAGAACCAAAAGCCGAGTGTGCCACTAGTTGGAAACCCCATCGAGACATGGCCTTACAAGCATTTCCAAGCAAGTGCATCTCTTGTAAGAGGACTACATCGGGGGAATGTCTTTTCAAAAATTGGAGCACTATACCCCTCTTGATCTTGTCTCCCAGCCCGTTGACATTCCACGACAACAGCTTGAGCCCCTGTCTAGTCGTCGTGCCCATTGCGCCCTGTTGCTTGTTCATTCAGTTGCAGGGGGATCCTCCCTTGAACGCCCCAAGGGGGGGACACATCAGTAGACCACTTTCCCTTCATAGACAGAAGTACCAAAAGCATGTAACCAGTGATTGCCCTTCCTTGGAGACAGTCATATATGTCATACCTGAGAAACAAAGAACAATACAAACCAGAACATCCCCCCCATCCCTCGCAATAAAAAGAACCCTGAACAATACACTGAATGAGGTGCATGACGAAGAGGTGTTGCGAGCGGGATGCCCACCCTCCAAACTCACAAATAATCCAACAAAGAAAGATAAATACAAACAAAAACCCCCCCACCCCCGAGAGACCCCCGTCCACCCCCCTCCCTGCCTCCCTGCATGGCGGGCAAGAAACCACCCGCCTCCCCAAACTTGCAGAGTGCCTTTCGCCCACCCTAGAAAACTTGTAGGTGCGTGTACCAACCCCACTCCCCATAGCAGCATTTTGTGACGAACGTATGCCCCCGGCACATGCCCCTAGAGAAGAGGCAAAGCCACGCAACAGTAGCATTCAGTGAGTACCCCCCAACACCCCACTTTATATACATAGTTACGTCTCTGTTGTCTTCATCAGCCGCAGCAGGCAAACCCAAGCAATCAACCCATTATAGGCGCAGCATACAAAATACAGCGTCCACAATGGGTTCTCTGGTGTGAATCGCAGTTGAAAAAGTTCCAGGGTCTCCCGAGCTTAAGTATCCGGAGAGGAAGCTAAGTCATCTCACATCTCATCCACATGTTATCCCAAGACCCCAACAATAGTTATATAGTTACGTCACTGGGTCCATGGGTCGCAGCGGCAAGTTGTCTTGGATTATCCCCCTGGTATAGTACAGTAGTACATAGCTCAGTTCAAGCAGCAAGGTGCGACAAGGTCAACCATGGAGACTTGCGGCTAAATCCATGTCCTCAATCAATCAATCAATCAGGGGTTTGTTAAAGCGCGACTACTCACCCGTAAGGGTCTCAAGGCGCTAGGGGTGGGAGGGGGGAGGTGCAGGTTCCACCCATCAAGGAGGGGGTCTGTCGAAGAGCCAGGTTTTGAGGTTTCTTGCGAAGATGGGGAGCGATGTTGTCTGTCTGAAGTGGAGCGGAAGGGCGTTCCATGCTTTGGCCGCGAGGAAGGAGAAGGAGCGGCCTCCCGATCTGGTCTTTCTGGTGCATGGGACCACGGCGTAGGAGAGCTGGGCTGATCGTAGGGTCCTTTGGGGTGCGTGGAATTTGAGTCGGCTGTTCAGGTATGCTGGTCCGGTGCCGTGGAGGGCCTTGTGTGCGTGGGTGAGCATCTTGAAGGTGATTCTCGCCTCGACAGGGAGCCAGTGGAGGGTGCGCAGGTGCTGGGAGATGTGGCAGTGTTTTGGCAGGTTGAGGACCAGTCTTGCGGCGGCGTTCTGGATGTTCTGTAGCTTGCGGGTGAGGTTTTTGTTTATTCTGGCGTAGAGTGCGTTGCCGTAGTCGAGTCTGCTGGTGACCAGGGGTGAGTGACGGTCTTTCGGTGTTCGAGGGGGATCCATTTGAAGGTCTTACGAAGGAGGCGGAGGGTGTGGAAGCAGGAAGACGAGACAGAGTTGATCTGGCGGTCCATTTTGAGCTCGGAGTCCAGGATGATTCCCAGGTTGCGTGCGTGGTCCGTGGGGGTTGGCGGGTTTCCGAGGGCGGGGGGCCACCAGGTGTCGCTCCAGGCATCGGGGTTTGGGCCCATGATGAGTACTTCTGTTTTGTTGGTGTTTGGTTGTAGGCAGCTGTTTTTCATCCATTTGGCGACGGCTTCCATGCCTTCTCGAAAGTTGCGTCTGGCGGTGTTGGGCTCGTTGGATAGGGAGAGGATGAGCTGGGTGTCGTCTGCGCATGACACGATGTTGAGTCCGTCGGTTCTGACGATGGGGGCGAATGGAGCCATGTAGACGTTGAAGAGGCGTCGGGCTGAGGGAGGAGCCCTGGGGGACTCCGCAGGTGGTAGGTGTGGGGTCCGAGAGGAAAGGGGGAGTCTGACCCGCTGCGTCCTGCCGGAGAGGAAGGAGCGGATCCAGTCGAGGGCCTTGTCCTGGATTCCTGCGTCGTAGAGTCTGCGTATTAGGGTGCGGTGGGAGACTGTGTCGAACGCCGCTGATAGGTCGAGGAGGATGAGGGCTACTGTTTCTCCTTTGTCCAGTAGGGTGCGGATGTCGTCTGTTGCGGCGAGGAGGGCGGTTTCCGTACTGTGGTTTTTTCTGAAGCCGGATTGGGAGGAGTCGAGGATGTTGTGTTCTTCAATGAATGTGGCGAGTTGGCTGTTGATGGCTTTCTCGATGACTTTCGCTGGGAACGGGAGCAGGGAGATGGGTCTGTAGTTTTTGAGGTCGGTGGGGTCCGCTGAGGGTTTCCAGTCGTCGGGGAACGAGGCGGTCGCCAGGGAGCGGTTGATGGTGTGGCGGAGCATGGGTGCGATGGTGTTGGCGGCTCTGTTGAAGATGTGGTGGGGGCAGGGGTCCGTGGGGGCCCCTGAGTGGATTGACTTCATTGTCTTCAGTGTGTCTTCGGTGGTGAGGGCTGTCCAGTTGTCAATCGCTGGTTTCCGGGTGTCGGGGGTGGTTGGTGAGGGTTCAGTGTGTTGGTTGTCTTCGTCGAAGTTGTCGTAGATGCTCTTGATTTTGTGGTGGAAAAAGGTGCTGAGTTTGTCGCAGAGGTCTTGTGAGGGAGGGATGTCGGTAGACTCGCTAGTGGGTTGGGCGAACTCCTTGATGATGCTGAAGAGTTCCTTGCTGTTGTGCGCGTGGGTGGAGATTCTGTCTTCAATCGCTTTTTTCCTCGTTTCTCTGATGAGTTGATGGTAGGCGTTGGTGGCGGCTCTGAAGTTGTCGTGGGCTTCTGTGGATTTGGTGTTCCTCCAGGCCTTTTCGAGGCAGCGGCATGTGCTTCTGGACTCTCGAAGTTCGGTGGTAAACCATCTGGCTTTCTTGGCGCGGGTATTGTTGTTTTTCTTGAGGGGGCTATGGTGTTGGTGCTGTCCGAGATCCATCTATGCAGGGTTCGGGCTGCGGTGTTGGGGTCGTCGTTTTCCGCGATGGTTGGGGTGGAGTTGTTGAGTGAGGAGGTGAGCTGGTCGTCGGTGATTTTGGTCCAGTTTCTTCGTGGAAGCAGGTGCTGGTGTCTGTGGATGGTGGGTGTTCTGAAGGTGAAGTGGACGCAACGATGTGGTGCGATTCCGGTGAGGCTCCCGGGGCAGCACCGCTGCCCCTCGGGGACCCATGTTGGTGGTCCGGTCGATCGTGGCGCACCGTTCCACGGCGATCCTTATTATGTCGCTTCCCAACCGTGCACCAACCCTCGAGCCAATCCCAAGCATCTTCAGGACTTGAGAAGAACCATGTTTTCCCTTCGGAGACAACACGTAGTTTTGCGGGGAACAGCATGGCGTATTGAATTTGCTGGTCGCGCAGGGCGCGTTTCACCTCCAAGAAACTGCGTCGTTGTCTCTGGTCTCGAAGAGTGAAGTCTGGGAAAAAGGTGACTTGGCTGTTATCAACAGTAACCGGGGGGGCCACTCTCGCTGCATGGAGTATGGCGTCGCGATCTCGGTAGTTAAACACCCGCGCCAGGAGAGGTCGGGGCGTTGCTCCTGGTCTTGGCCTGCCGCCTGGCACCCTGTGCGCCCTCTCGATGGAAAAGTAGTTGGATAGGCCCTTAGGTTGGAGGTGCTTCAACACCAGATCTTCCACGGATAGGTCCGCCGCCTGCCCCTCCGCTCGTTCCGGCACCCCCATTATGCGGATGTTGTTGCGCCGCATACGACCCTCATAGTCATCGAGTTGGCGCTCCAGTAGGTCCTGTTTTGCTTGGAGGTCTGTGACCTGGCGCTTAAGCAGATTGGAGTCCGTCGTTAGATCCTTAGTAGTGGTTTCCACCGCTGTGAGGCGTTCGGTCATTTTCCGCATATCTGCCCTGATCAGGGAAACCTCTGACGCGACTGTGTTGATTCGGCCCTCCAGGGAAGTGCGCACCGTGGTAATGGCAGCGAGTATATCTTGCAACGTGGGTTTGGGCGGATCACTCTTCTGTTTTTGAGTGGACTGCGACTCTTCCTGCCCCTTCTGCCAGGCGAATTTTTCCAGCTTCGTGTGGAGCGTTTGCCGGCCGCCACGGCCACTCGCCATGGTCTGAGCCGTAGTCTAGGCTCTGCAAGTAAAATGGTGGAATCAGCTGGTTACTCACCGCCGCCTGCGTGTGGAATTGTGCCCAGTCCGGCCTGTCGGGCTTCACCAGCCGCTTAAGGCTGCGGACAGTGTCTGAGGAGCCGCACTCAGACCAGCCAGCGAGGGGGGGGCCCCGGTTATGACCCTGCTACTCACTTAAGCAATGCAGACGTTGTACACAGTGAAAGCACTGTGCTAGTGACAGCTTGGGCCAGCGCGGTATCCCTGATTTAGTGTCCCTCTTTGTAGTAGCTGAGTGTTCCCCGCATCGGAGCCTGCAGTGTAGGCTACTTCTGGGCCCAGGGGGCAGCCCACAACTACGAGGCGTGTCTCGCTGTGTGTTAGCGCCTTTGGTGGGCCACTGCTGTGACCTGCGGGAGTTCCCTCTGTGCAGCGTTGTCTGCCACACTGGCTCTTCGTGTTGTGCGCACTTGAATAGGCAGGTATGCACTGGAGGAGCAAGGAGGCTTGAGTGGTTGTGCCTCGATGAGTAGCCCCGTACCCAGGACTGGAGCAACTATTAGGGCACCGGTGCGTGAGCCACGCGCTGTATATCTGCCCCCCGGTGTCTCCCTCGCGCCAGGCAGGCTCTGAATAGTCGCGCCGGGGCCGCGTGCAATTATGGGCCAGACTTTGTGGCAGGAGTCCCTTGAGGAGGAACGGGGTCAGCGGGTGCCGCTTACTTGAAGCGTCGGATGGCGCCCGGTATGTTGCGCAGTCGGGTGTCTCCTCCGATCAGATTTGGCCGCGATGGGGCTGAGGCGCGCCCCTCTTATTCCCACCACCGCACCACCGGTGACGCGGTCCTCGCCGGGCAGTCGGACCAGTGGGGCGCAATAGATCCGGCAGAGCGGTCCCTCCGGGAGACAACAGGCGGGGGCCGCACCTCAGGGCGCCTGGATGTCCTGCGCCGGCAGTCCGCGGGCTCCGAGCCGCTCCGCTCGCTCCAGCCGGGGCGTCCCGGGTCCGGCCTCAAAACTGCGGTTGTGCTCGTCTGTTCCGAACCGCAGCTGACAGATTGAGGCGCCACCGTATGAAAGGTGGATGGTGAAGTTTTAAAGGATTTCCGCTCGGGACAATGTCACTTTATACGGATATTTCGGGAGTGGCGCGACGGAGCTTCGCTACCGTGCGGCCATTTCCCTAGGCAGTTGACCACGCCCCCCTTTTCATCCTTGCTTTTGAAATGTCACAATTCCGCATTAAAATGCCACTCTTCCACATTAAAATGCTACTTTTTCCTCACTGAAACTGCACACTTACAGATTGAAATGCCAAACAGCCTCACTTTAGTACATCTTGAATTGCATCTGGAAGCACCCGTTGCACCCTGGCTAGGTTTGCACTATAAAAATATGTATAAAAATACTTTTACATTAATCCATATAAAGTCTTTTTATTTTAAAAATTGTCAGTTTCATACACTTGATCAAAATTCTCCATCAAATAACGTGACATATACACCCAAGCCAACACGTGTTTCGCGAAAGTTTTGCTTCTTCAGGGCTTCAATCAATGACAAGCGACTAAATATTCTTAAATCTCCAGTTTCCAATGTTCCTTAGTTTTCTTTATAACCTTGATCTCGTGTTCAGAAATATCCTCAAATATCTATTTCTGGCTGTAGCCCTCATCTATAGAATCTCGCAGTCACCGTGACCGAAGTTATAAAGAAAACTAAAGAACATTGGAAACTGGAGATTTAAGAATATTTAGTCGTTTGTCATTGATTGAAGCCCTGAAGAAGCTAAACTTTCGCAAAACATGTGTTGGTTTGGCTGTATATGTCACGTTATTTGATGGAGAATTTTGATCAAGTGTATGAAACGAAGACAATTTTTGAAATAAAAAGACTTTATATGAATTTCTGAACTGCTATGTGTGTCTTTCTCAGCACATGAACTAAAGTGGACCATATGGATTATTCCCTGTGAGGGAAACGGGAAACTGAGAATCAGCACCGGGCTATTTTTCTATTTTCCTCTTGTGAATATAATACTTTTACATTAATCGCTATCATTAAAACATAAAGGAACATGTTAGGACAACTTCTTTATAACTTGCTGGTCTTTTCCTTGTTTCAGAAGGATCTCCGTAGCCTGGCTGATCACATTAAAAGTTAAAATGTTTCATGTGGTAATAAACAAATAACTAATGTTAAACTTAGTGGTTGTGTGTTTCTTTCTCAAACAAAAGTCATTTTCTTCTGCCAAAGTTATTTCACTTGGTAGGAAGGGGTGGGAGCACACTGCTTCACCTCCCAGCACAGTTCACCCCTTAGCATTCTGGTCAATGCAGTTCATGGTACATGCTTACTTCAAATTTCACTGGAGTATTCCACCAAAGTTGGTGCAGGTTAGTGCTGTAAATCTGTAGACACGTGTTTCTGGATATCATCCGTCATCAGTACAGATAAAAACAAATTTCATTTGGGGTTGCTGAGCAGGCTGCCACAATCTTTTCAGGTCTCAGTACCTCTCACAGGCGCACAGGTGCATCTCCACAAGCTCGTCAGCTCAATGGCTCAAGGGAGCCTTTTCAAACAGGAAGGGGTGGGAGCACACTGCTTCACCTCCCAGCACAGTTCGCCCCTTAGCATTCTGGTCAATGCAGTTCATGGTACATGCTTACTTCAAATTTCACTGGAGTATTCCACCAAAGTTGGTGCAGGTTAGTGCTGTAAATCTGTAGACACGTGTTTCTGGATATCAGCCGTCATCAGTACAGATAAAAACAAATTTAATTTGGGGTTGCTGAGCAGGCTGCCACAATCTTTTCAGGTCTCAGTACCTCTCACAGGCGTACAGATGCATCTCCACAAGCTCGTCAGCTCAATGGCTCAAGGGAGCCTTTTCAAACAGGAAGGGGTTGGGAGCACACTGCTTCACCTCCAGCACAGTTCGCCCCTTAGCATTCTGGTCAATGCAGTTCATGGTACATGCTTACTTCAAATTTCACTGGAGTATTCCACCAAAGTTGGTGCAGGTTAGTGCTGTAAATCTGTAGACACGTGTTTCTGGATATCATCCGTCATCAATACAGAAAAAAACAAATTTAATTTGGGGTTGCTGAGCAGGCTGCCACAATCTTTTCAGGTCTCAGTACCTCTCACAGGCGCACAGGTGCATCTCCACAAGCTCGTCAGCTCAATGGCTCAAGGGAGCCTTTTCAAACAGGAAGGGGTGGGAGCACACTGCTTCACCTCCCAGCACAGTTCGCCCCTTAGCATTCTGGTCAATGCAGTTCATGGTACATGCTTACTTCAAATTTCACTGGAGTATTCCACCAAAGTTGGTGCAGGTTAGTGCTGTAAATCTGTAGACACGTGTTTCTGGATATCATCCGTCATCAGTACAGATAAAAAAAAATTAATTTGGGGTCACTTGGTAAATGTATTTCATCCAGATGACTGTCAGGGTTTTCCTGTTTTTGGTGGTCAATGGTTCTCTATCTTATAAAGTAATAATAAAATATTCATCTGCAAAGAAAGGAGCCTTTATCTAAAGAATGATTTACAAATTTGAAAACTGTTGTTCCTCTGGTAGTTAAAAGGTTAGTTAGGTACATTTATTTATTTATGTATTTATTTATTTTTGGCTGCGCCAGAGATTGGCCTGCAGATTCATCATGGACAATTACTTGATTACCTACTCAGGAAACAACTAGGTTTTCAGTGTCTTCCGAAAATTCCCTAGATCTTGTTGGATTTCTTGAATTTCTGTGTTATAAACTTAGGACCTGTATCATTAATGGTCTTAGGTCTGATGTAGGCAGACTTAAAGAGTATACATTTTTCCACTGGAAGCCAGTGCAGTTGGGGATGATGGCTGGAGATAGAGTTGAATTTTTGTAGCTTAAAGATGCATCTAGCAACCGCATTTTGAAATATTTGGAGGCGGTGAATACCATGTGTACGACGGCAAAGGTATGCAGATTTGTAATAATCAATTCTTGACTGGATGAATGGTTTGGCAGCAGATAATTCGTGGAGGAAGGACGCAAGAGAAAAATCATTCATAAGGCTGTAATCTGATCAGACATGGTTTGGTTATATTTCAAAGTTTTGTGCTCATGTTTAGCATAGTGTCTACTATCATCACGTCCAAGTCTCTAACAGCTGAGACAGTCTGGGACTGTTGTCCATGGACGAGGGCCATGGTGATCCTTCCCAGACGTTTATTGTACTCTAACTAATATTTTATTCTTGGATGGGTTTAATTTGAGGTAGTTCTTGTTCATTCAAGATTTTACTAAAAGCGTAGAGAGCAGAACCTGCAGAACTCCCCATAGCAAGGGGAGTTGAGCAGATTTGTAAGGACTGATTCGGATTTGCCAAGATTTGTCTGAAATTTAAAAAATAGTTATCTATTTTAGAGGTGATTTTGAATGTATGTGTTATTTAATCTATGTTTTAACAAACTCTGGTCAACAGAATTGAACACCCCAGAGAGGTTCAGAAGTATTAGAACTCCTGAAGCCCAATGGTCGGTTATCGTTCTAAGGCCATCCATTACCGAAGTGATGACTGGTTCATTCAGTGCCACAACCTGGTCTGGAACCGGCTTGTCTGGCCTAAATATTAATTCAGATGAGCAGAAATATTCTTAATGTGATATGCAAGAAATACTGTAAGTTTACAGCAAGTAGAGCGTTTATACAGTACTTCAGAAATTCAAATGTAATAATTCCGATAGAAAGCTTAAATAATGAATCTCTCTGGCAAAGGAAAGAAGTAGGGGTAGGGTAAATCTCTGATGCCTGGGTCTTGTGCAGAATGATTGGGCTGCCTGAAGAGAGCTTACTAGATGTTCTTCTGAAAGTGATCTCAGGAGAGAATAGTTGTTGGTGCTCTGGAAGATTACAAAGAGCACTCTGTGTGGAGAGCAAAGTGCTTGAGGTGCCCATTGGAAAGCTCAACAGGGTTTTGCCTCTACCGCTAAATAAGGAAGGAAGAGGCATAAGATTTTCTTTCAAGAGGACATTAATCCTGGTAGGTATCCTTCTAGGGTGTTTAGTGGACCCAATGAGACCCAAGGACAGGATGATTTGTGATTAGGTCAAGCCTGCAGGGATGGCTCCTCCATTGGAGAGGAGGAGCGTCGCCACACAAGCCCCAAAGCTGAAAAATGAAATAGTAATAAAGTTTTTTTATTACCATTTTATTTTTCAGCAACCCATCCCAAACTGAGTGTCAGGGCGGAGCCGTCAATTGCGTCGGAGTGGCAGCAGGGAGCTGTGCACTAAAGTTTAAAATGTGCATGCCTTTTTGTCTGGCCGTCTTGCTGTGGCCAGCCAGACATGCACGTTTTAAACTTCTCTAACCCAGCTGTCTCAGACAGCTGTGTTAGAGAAAGCGCAGGCATCCAGTGCTCTTGAGAGTGCTGAGTGAGGCCACTCCCTCCAATCCTGGTGCTTCTCTCATGCTGGTTAACAGAACAACGCCAGGATTGGTTAGGGGAGCTAGCTGGGTCCCCTGTTGGAGCCTGCCTCGAGGAGAGAAGACCTGAGCCAGGAAGGTAAGTCTATTTTATTTTTATTATTCTTTTTTTGTGCCCCCCCCCCCTCCACTACCCTCTGTACATGCCAGCCACCACTGCAAGCGTGTAGCTGGCATATTACTCAGGGTCTTGCAAGTCCCTGTCAAACTCTGCAAGGTGTGTTGCACAGTAGACAGACAGGAGTCACAGTAACCCAAATAGTATGGCTTTCCTTGCAAGCACAAAGTGCGTAACCCACTGTAGGTCATCAATGTCAGTTCTACCAACCCCAGTGCAAAGAAAAAATAGGTTGAATTTCTGTACTCTTGGCTTGGACATGGGACTTATTCATCAGCTTCATAACATAATGGCTTTCCAGCATGGCACTCACAGCACAATCTTACACTCAGTCAGGGCCGGCTTTAGGGCAGTGCGACTGGTGCAGCCGCACTGGGTGCTGAACTGTGGATGGGGCGCTGACCTCAGGGGGGTGCTGTGTTTAGCAATATCTTACGATTGGAGAGATGAGGAGCACTTTTGCCCAGTGGTAGTGAGAAAATCCGAGGAGGCGGTCATGGGGCGTGGGCGGCGCAAAAAGTGATTGTCGCACCGAGCGCCACCAGTGCTAAAGCCGGCCCTGCACTCAGTGGGCCCATAGGAAACTAAGTAATATTGGATCATCACCCAACTCACTGATCTCATGCCTCCTCACTGCTGGCTGTCTGCAGCCTACAGAACAGGTGCACAACATGTCTGGATTACAACTAAGGACAGTGGAGGAGGCCTTTTGCTTTTGAGAATGAATACTTCTAGCACACCACCTCATTCCCTTGTGAGAGTATGTAAGCTGCTAGGGCTAGAATCTGGATGAGTGCGTTCATTGATATATTCCTTGAGATGTTCATATATGTGGCCAAGCTGTTCAGGATGGCTGTGGTGCAGTACATAGTTGCCTTGTAACACAAAGGAACTTCAGAGTTTGATGCAGATGATGTAATTGTGGTCTGTCTGGAGGAGTTTGTGAAATGGATTTTTGACCAGGATAATCAGATGGAGGCACCAAGCCTGAGGATGCTTAAAAGGGGTTTGTAGGTCCCAATACGCTTCATTCACAAACTGCAGCAGGACGCGAGCCCACTCCTAAAGAGGTCGGTGCCACACCGGACCCAACTTCCCACAGAGATGAGTGTTGCCGATAGCGGAAGCCCTGGTCTATGTCAGGGGTAAACTTGCAGAAAGCGATGGGGTGGGAATAGTTCACGTTTTGTTGATAAAATGGATAAGAAAAAACTTCAAATCCAGATAAGTCATGACAGGAAATCCAAACTTACTACTGTGGATCCATTTTGAACATAATCTGCCTTCTAGGACTCTTGACTTCAGCTTCCTGTGCTTGGGTACCACCACCTGAGAGCTCGATCTCTGCCCTGCCTTATTCATAATTCTCACTTCTAACCACAGTCTTGCTATCCTACCAATGATTCTGTTTAGACTCGCTATTACTTGATTAGCACTTGACTTTTTTTCTATACCAGGGGTGCCTTCATTTTTCTGCTATCCAGTCACATTTGTTTCCTCCACAATGCTCATTCATTCACTCAGTAGTTGTATTTGGATAAGGCAGACTAAGCCACATGGGCAGTTGTGCACTTCACATATAACTATATACCCAATTCTGGAGCAAATGGATATCCGAGGCCATTTCCGCTTTGAATGTCTTCTCTCTTACCGTGGCTGCCACTGTGGGTGTTGCTGTAAGTGGATGCTTGGCTGATGGAACCCCTCTCCCCAACCTCTCAAACAGCTTCTCACAACACTTTGTCTTTGAAGATATGGTCCTCTGGCAGACAGACTTTTTCAAAGTTTCCTTTCGGGTCTTGTTTGTGCTACCAGGTTCCATATATTGGCAGAAGGCCTGATCTTCTCACAATGCTTGTTTTCTTTTAGCTCTTATAGCCCTATCTTGACAAAAGCATTTCTATGCTGCTCATACTTTTCTTTTCATTGCAGCATTAAAGTAGGCGAGTTAATAGTTTACAGATACTTTGCACATGGCCAGGTCTGGTGGCTTAGTGGACTAATGCGTCCACTGTAGGGGCCTGTGTTTGACCTCATGGTCACAGGTTCCAATCCCGCAGGTTCACTCAGACTTTCCTCCTTCTGAGGTTGATAAAATGAGTACCATTGGGTAACAATAAACATCTGTTATTCAGCACCAAGATGTGAACGGGTGCTTTACAAATACACATGGTATATTATGAGGAAGGGGTCTATGGACAAATTCTTAGGTACAACCGCTAGCTTAACACCTCAGCTGCCACTTTGCCGGAATGGGTTGTGCCACCCGGCATATGTAGTAGGTGGCGCTATTTCTGTTAGTGGCTGCTATACATGTGTTGGCGGAGATTTACTAATTTATATCACAATGAAATACGGCAATCAAAGTTGCTGTACTTCATTGCGCTGGGAGATGAAAGGAGGGCACCGCCACATCCACTTTGCTTTATCAAATATTTTACCAGGCTGTGTGCCTAATTCTTAGTGCAATGAGTTTCAATTCATCACCACTCCAAGATGCAAGAATGACTTCTATTGGTCTGTGTGTTTGTCTCTGGCAGGGTCGGACAGGCCTATTGGACAATCAGGCAGTGCCCGATTTGCTGGTCTGAAAAGTGAGTGTGTGGGCTGGTTTTGTAGCAGTTTGTGTGCCTCTTTTATGGCCCAGTGGGCATGTTTTAACTGTTGATTTCCCTGACATTACCTCAAAGCTTGTCTGCGGCAAACACAAGTGCACGAAGTCTCCAATACCTTTAAAAATATCCTTAGAGCGTGTCTTTACAAGCTCACAAATGGCATAATTTGCAAATGTCTGCACTTTTTTAGCTATCTGGTTCGCTAATGGGGGGCACTTTTCTTTTGGTGCCCGGGTCTATTTTTTGTCCCAGCCCGACCCTGGTCTCTGGTCAAAGAGGTCCTGTATTGCTGGCCAAACGTGAATACACCATAAGCAAGTCCTGAGTCGTAGGACCTCTCATGTTCATATGTACGCATTCAAGGGCATACTTTGTATGATAACACCAAGAACTGCCTTGCCGTGCGGCGTTTCCATTTCTGCATGAACCAATTATTCAATATCTGCTGTGGGAAATCTAATGAAAAAATACTATGAACCTTCGATTGTCTTGTAAAGGGAATACTCTTTTAACTACGCCCTAATAGTAAAAAATACACTCCTCAGAGCTTCTAGATCCTCTTCCTCTTACACAAGTAATGAGGCAATGGAAGCAGTTGCTCCTCCATCTAAGAGAACATGTAAAAAATACTCTTCCTGATCCTTGCCCCCCATCATTTATTTATTTTTATTTATAAAGTTTTATATAGCGCAGACTTGACCCTAGTAGAGTATCAGACCACTTTACAATTGGTTAGGCAAGAAGAAAACATGACAACAAAGCAACACAAATGCTGTCAAAACCCGTTGCAAATCTGAAGGAGGTCAGTGAGCTAAACACCCAGACGATGACGGCGAGTGAGAGCCCAGGTTGCGACATTGTGTCAGTTAATTTCCATATGCTGAGTCAGAGAGTTCTAGTGTAGATTTTTGTTCATCAAAAACAGTTTGACTTCTTTTTTGAATGAGGTGATTGACGGAGTCAGTCTGATTTCAGGGGAAAGGGAATTCCAAATTCTAAGGGCCATTCCGAACAATGCTTGGTTGTAGGTTTTCTTTTTCCGAAATTTCTGTGGTTTTAACAATAAGGTGCTGGCGCTCCTAGAGGATTTGCATCCGCCAGACAGTTCCAGTTTGTCAGCTAGGTACTTCAGTGTGTTGAAGTGTAGTGCTTTATGTGTCAAGCAAGCAATTTTCAGCTGTATCCTTGCCTCAGAAGGAAGCCAGTTTAGTGTCTTCAGATCAGGGGTGATGTGGTTGTTTCTCTTGGATCCAGTGATGAGTCTTGCAGCAGAATTAAGGGACGCCTTTAGTGGAGCCAGCTTGGATCTTAGCAGACCACATAAGGTAGCACTTCCATATTCTAACCTGGGGATTATTAGTGCTTGTACAGCTGTTTTGAGGTCGTCGAAGGGGAGGAAGAGTTTTATTTTTCTTAGTATGTTGATTTGAAGGTTGGCTCCTTTGGTGGCTATGCTGATGTGTTCTTGCATGTTGAGATTCTTGTCGAGTGTTATTCCCAGTGATCTTGTGGAATGTAATACTTATGTAAGGCAATTGAAGGCTGTTTGATGTTTCATCCAATCTTTGATGTCGAGGGATCCTTTTGATGGGGTGATTAAGAGGAATTTTCTTTTGAGCGAGTTGAGTTTGAGGTGGTTTCTGGTCAGCCAGTTTTTTTTTTTTTATAAAGTTGTGTTGCGTAGACGGATATCTTTAGGGGAGGAGATTTTTAGGTACAGTTGAGTGTCATCTGCATACATGTGGTATTTGACATTGGAGAATTTCAGAATTTCTGTTAGAGGATTCATGAAGGGGTTGAAGAGAGTAGGTTATAGGGTGAACCCCTGTGGGGTTCCTAAAGTGACCGGAGTGGTATTGGACAGGGTTTAGCTAACCTTGATTTTCTGAATTCGGTTGCGAAACAAACGAGGCAAACCAGTTTAGAATGCCCCCTGATAACCCCATTCTGCGTTCCAGTAGGTCAAGTAGGCTGTTATGTTTGACTATATTGAAGGCTGAGGAGAGGTCCAGAAGGATAAGGAGGCAAGAGTCATCTGATCCAGCATTTTAAGCGTTTCGTCAACTATATGTGTTAGGACTGTTTCTGTGCCCCTGATGGAAGCCGGATTGTTATTGGTCAATGAGGTGGGACTGGTTTATGTGATTGCATAGTTGGGTATGGAAGCATTTCTCCAGGAGCTTTGCCAGAGAAAGAATGGTGGAGATTGGTCGGAAGTTATTTGGATTTGAATGATCTGCTGAGGGTTTTTTTAGAATGGGGGTTACTTGTCCCGTTTTCACTATCTTGGCCCAGAGTGGAAGTAAAGACGTTTTAATCTCCTTAAAAAGGTTAGATGGTTGTGGGTCGCAGAAGTGGTTTGAAGGTTTTAGTGTTGTTAAGATATTGAAAATGGCATTTTCATCAACGGGTTTGAATATGTTCCAAGACGCGTTGTTTTTAAGGGTGAGATCTGTGAAGTCCGTGGACTGAGTGATCAGAGGCGGGCGGGGGCTATTTGGAGGTATCCTCGGGAGGAGCTCAATCACCGTCTGGAGATCATTTTCAATCTTTGTTGTCTTATCAAGGAAGAAGGAGGCAAATTCATTGCAGTTTGGCTGCCGATTAGAATCACTTGTGAGGGGGTTAGTTTTTTGACTGGAATGTTGTTTGACAATTTCAACAGTGTTTTGGGGCGATTTCTGGCCATGTCTAGTTGAGTGGTAAAGAACTTTGCTTTTGAGTTTCTGATGTGTTTGTTGTAAGTGCCCCTCAGTGATCTCAGGTGCTTAAGGTGTTCTAGGGACAGTGAGGATCTCGGCTAGTCTCAGATTGTTTTTTTCTTTGTTTAGGTTCTCGTTGTACCATTGTTTGGAGTCTTTAGTGGAGAGTCATTTTAGGTGCAATAGTGTCAAGAATGGCCGTAATGGAGTTGTTGTAGTGGTTTGTCAAGTCATGGACATCAGACATGACCGCTGGAGGAGGCAAGATGTTATTGCAGAGAGATGTCAGGTCATTGGGGTGTATGTCCCTGATGTTTCTTTTACAGTGTTTGGGTTTTTTAAGTTGAGGCTTATGTGTCTTCACTGATTCATTGATTAGGAAGGTGATGGTCGGTCCAGTCACATGGGACGATGTATTCAAGTGGAATGGAGTTTGCAATAGCAATGACTAGATCCAAGGTCTGTTGCAGAATTGGTTGAGGTCTGCTAGAAAGGTTTTAAGGCTGTTAACTGATGGGTCATTCAGGTCGTTCCAGGTTGAAATTACAGAGGATGATCTGGGCGCAGTGATGTCCTACGTTGGTAGTGATGGTTTCCATAATTTGTTCGATTAATGATAAGTTGTCACCTGTAAGGTGGTATATCAGGTGCAGTTTGCATAGAGGTCTGTTGTTGCTTGTAATGTTTAGGCATAGGTATTCACAAGTAGATAACTTGGCAGTTGAAGACTGCTTCACCACGAGGTTACTGCGGTACATGCAGGCAATACCTCTGCCCGGTTTGACTGGTTGGTCTGATCTTATAATGTCATAGCTAGGTGGGACTAGTAGGTCAAGGATTGGAGCAGAGGAGTCATTTAGCCATGTTTCTGTTAGGAGTAATAGGTCTAGCTCGTGAGGAAGGATGAGGTCGGTGATTTCATAGCTGATCTGAATTTGAGAAGCATGCATTTCAGGTGAGGTTTGGTGTCAGCTGGGGACATCTGTGTGATGGGGACTAGCATAAGGTTGGTCTTATTTACGTCTCAAGCGTTCTGCCTAGGTTCTCTGTGTGGGTTCTAGGTGACTGTTTGGATACGAGCTAGATCGTCTGTATTGTCATGTTGTGCCTGATAATGTCACTGTTTGATAGTGGGTCTGATGGGCCTCGTGGGGGCGTTGGGGTAAGGTATAGATCGCCATTTCATGAGATGGGGTGGCGAGATTGGTATTGGTGGGTGGTGTTTGGTGGGTGGCGGTGGGCTGAGTCTATTATTTCCTGGAGACCTTCTGGGGCATCTGGTGTAGGTCATCTCGGACATGATATTTATTAGCCTTCGTATGTCAGGTTTGAACTGGTGTAGGTCTTTTGAGAGTTCATCTAGTCTGGATTATATTGAGGCATGGGAGTAGGTTGTCGAGGTTTGTGACAGAGGGCTGGGGGGGGTCATCTGGGTGGTGGTGTTAGAATCGTGCTTGTCTGAGTGAGTAGGCGAGGGGGAGGTTTGGAAGGACATGGTTTCTGACTTGCGGTGTGAGGGAGAAGATATTGGGAGCCTTTTGGGCAGAGATAGCTGAGTCGAATGGGTCATGGGCAAGATAAGATTATCTAAGGGGGTGAAAACTGAGGGTGTGGTAGGGGTGGTAGAGATATCTTCATTGCCGTGCATCTCTGAGATCCTTGTTACAGTAGTGGCATGTGGGCGCTGATTTGTTTGGTGGTTTGGTGGGGGTGACTCCACCCCTTCAAGGGGTGTGGAAGAGTTGGTACTGTGTGGGCTGATCGCTATGCTGGAGAGAGGTGGGGACATGGGAGGACAGCTTAATTTGGGTAGGCAGTGCAGTGACATTAGTTGGGGTGTCTTCACGACATGTGGAGAGCTAGGGTGTACCTGAGAGGCTGCTGAGTCCTTATTAGATACTGCATGCTTGATATGTTTTTTAAATTCACAAACACTGGAGAACCTACTCCCAGTGGTTGGACCCAGGAGCATCTGAACTTGACTTTCCCTTTCAAACAGCCAAACCATCAGTTCATTCTGACAACCTAGGACCTGGAAGTGTCCTAATCACAGTGCACCATATATGTTCACCTGACGTTTCTGGGATGCAGGCAGGTTGCTTATCCATTTAGTGAAAATCTCCACAAAAAGCACACGGATCACAAGTTAGTACATTTTCCATTACAGATTTTTCATTAAGGTTTATAAACACTAGAAGACATAAGGGGGTCAGAGTTCTATCAGAAGGAGGCGGGCTGGCAAAGCTGGGAGAAGAAGGAAAAAGGGTCAAAGTCAAAAGTATTATGTCATCTCAAACAAAAAGTGTCCCTAAACAGAATTTGCCAAACTCGAATGTGTACTCTGGAGTCAGAATCAAGACATTAGGATCAGCAAAGGCATGGACTGATCTCCATGTGGCTGCTCTGCAACTGTTATTAATATGAACATTTGACAAGTGCAGCAGTAGTTTTTTACCTCTAGTTAAGTCACTATGGGAAAGAGGCTCTTGGAACTTTCATTGCTTGTGGTAATGGATAATAATGAGTTCTCAGAGACACTTTATTCACTAGGAATGTAGTATACCTCTATCTTTCACCAAAGACTGCAAAGTCTTGATTTTAGTTGGGTCAAAGGAGAGACCAATAATTTTGCAAGGATCATCGTTAATTTCTAAAATGGAAATTATATTCTTATGGAGAAAGTCTTAAAGGCCTCCAAGGAATAATAAAAAAGGTCGTTCTGAGGAGGGTATTTTATGCCAGCTGTAATAGCAGACAGATGAATCTTAATGTAAGGCTAGATGAAGAGGCTAAGCAATCACAGTGTCTTCCTGCTGTGTTTGAGTATTGTTTTTATCCAGGTATTGTGTTGTATTGTGTGGGCTGTCTTGTGTTTCCACTTTTAGGGGCATACCGGAAGACCGGAGTCAGTTCAGATGGATACAGTGTGCCTGTCCTGTGTCTGCAGAGTCTGCAGAGCATCTTCCATTTTGAAGGAACAAGAGCATCTTCCATTTTGAAGTAACAAGAGGACTGTGTGGCACAATGTGTGGCTTCTTTCAGGACGTTCAGAGTTACAGGAAGGGCAGGTCCAAGCTTCCATACCAGAGACTGTCTCCAGCAAAGCAGTAACATTCAGTGATTTAAAGCTACGTTGTTGAATGGAGCCTTCAATCATCCTGGGGAACAGATTCAGTCTGCTATGCAATATCATGCTTGGTTTGTGTCCTAGGAGGAACCCACCACTCTCCTGAGCCTGGAGGGCAGGAACAAAACCACTTAAATGCTGTTTCACTTGCAGACATTCTTGCCTTGTAGTATTTTCAGTTGACTGACCATCAACAGAAGTAGGATGGGTGGAAAAACATCAAGGGAAAAGTGCTTTAAAGTTGTATTTCACTTGGAGTTGGGTTCCAGATATCTGGCCAGATTTATAGATTCTCAGTAAATAACAAGTACATTAGATTTGATGGTTAGGTAGATGATAATCCACAAAGAGTGAAATATATTCTATGGGCACGTTGAAAAAATGACATTATATTGTATGTTGTACAATTGGACGTAGGAGTCGCAATACAAACAGTTCTCTATCTAGGAGAGTTTCCAATAGTCTCCAATTTAACCACATATATATAATTCTGTTCAACTGTATTGCCTATGTCTTTGAAATAACACTAAAGAAACAACAAAATCAACAGAATTAACGATGGCCAAATAACAGATCAAAAAATGTGCAAATGAACTAATTGATCGTCTGAAAGTGATTTTCAGATGGTATCATTACATGCTTTGGGGAAACTGATGCATTTGCATCTGTCAAACAGGTGGGCTTTAGCTAGGGCTGCTCACTCACCTTATAATCAATGAGGAATAAATCACTTGTGTCAACAATCCAGAGTCTCAAGGATATTGTATCAGAGACCATAAACCACACTTTCACAGTGAGCGGTATATGTTTTTTCTCCGCTCGAGTGATAACGTGGATAGTGTCATCATCGGGTCGTAATCACTTGAGGGTTCGGTTCTCCAAGTGATCAACCAACCTCCACCAGGAGGGAGACTGTCTTGGTGGTCGCAGTCGTGAGAAGCAAATAGTGATTAAAAATATCTCCTTTCCTGTGAAGGGCGTTTATTGATCAGGAGAGGGATATGGTTAAAAGAAACGGTAGTGCTAAAGTGGATTCATTACTGGTCCACAGCACCTCACTTGCCAGCTAGTGCTAGCCACTAAACCTGTCTGCGCAAACCAATATCCCCCAGAACCCCAAGCAACAAATTTGCATGCACCATGGGTGTTTGCACCTGGACTGCATAGCTATCACTTCAGCACCAGCAACCTTTAAACCAGACAATATTCCAGTAATTCGATTGGGTGCCCTCATGCCTTGTCGCCCCCGTACCCAATCACTCTGCCCTCCACCCCTCTGAAAGAAAAACAATGAATCACTCAAAGCCCAATCTCCCCCCTTTCTTATATTTTCTGTTTCTTTTCTTAGGCAAAGAAGTCAAAATTGGATCTGATGATTTCATTAGAGCAGGTGACTGTGCAAGCCCCAGGCAATTTCTTCTGTTCTATAAGAATTGCTTGCAAGCTAGAAATGCAGTGTAGCAGCAGCCACCAGGAAAGGGCAAAATACATCTTTTTTACTCTCTAGATTGATGGGATGCCGGTCGCGTGCCCTTGTTTACTGGGTACATTTCAGCAGCATGCTCTGGTGCTTTTTAATATGATCCTTGCAATACAAGCCTCATTGCCACACTCAAATACGCTTCATTTCCCCCATTCAGAGCTCATAAGTGGATTTGCCTCTAGGATATCAGGGGGGGGGGAAATCTATTTTTCTTTCCTGACGCCGCCGTTCATTTCGTGTCGCGGGTGCGGAATGGCTCCACGTTGCAGACACCGCCTGTTATTGCGCCTTATTATCACGCTCTCTTTTTATTAAATATGAGGTGATTACCCGTCACCTCTGTGAAGCTATCATGGGTTTTTCAGGCGCGGCTCTTGGAGAACATCATTTTAATTGATGAAAGCTGAGTGCCCCCAGGAGGGTCTAGGGAGGGGGTGCGCTCTACCATAGACTACAGAAGCGGAAGCAAGTTTGAAAATCAGGAATTTGGATCACTAAATTCGCCACCACAAATTTGCATTGCCTAAATTATGGATTCGAAATCCATGAAGCAGTAGCAAAATTTCAAATGATCATTCGGAATTCCTTTACCCATTGAGGATGGGACTCTGTGGACAGTGCTGCAATGCTAGTTGACAGGATTAAGAGTACTGGCCTGTCAGGATGTCTTCAAGTGCTGCTCTCCTGGTCTGTTGAGTTGCTTCCTGTGCTGCTAATCTGATGTCTACTTATCATTCAATTTTTAATGTGGTCTGCCTAGTGATGCTACATGGATTTGTGCGTAAGCATCAAGAAAGTCACGGGTTTGAGGCACACATCATATGCCAGCCTAGTGATGCTACATGAACTTGTGCGTAAGCATCAAGAACGTCACTGGCTAACGGCACACATCACATAATGGCCCTGTGACTACATTTAACGGTGCTTGGGTACCAAGAAAGGTATGAGTTTAAGGCATACATCAGATAACAGCCTAGTGATGCGACATGGACCTGTGCATAAGTATCAATAAAGTCGCGGACTAGAGACACACATCCCTAGTGATGTGACATGGACTTGTGGGTAAGTGTCAAGGAAGTCACAGGTTTGAGGCCTACAACAGATAACAGAATAGTGATGCTGCATGAACTTGTGTTTGAGCATCAAGAAAGTCACAGGTTTGGGGCACAAACCAGATAACAAATTAGTGATACTGCCTAAACTTGTGGTTGAGTATCGAGAAAGTCACAGGTATGAGACATACATCAAATAATGGCCTAGTGAGTCTCACAGTTACATGGGGGCTCAAGGAAAATATCCACATGTCTGGCTGCCACGTGATTGGCAGGATTCCAATCTTTTGTTGTTAGAATGTATGGCCCTACCGGGTGTGTTATTGAAATCAGCAAGGTCGACATGAGCAATGGAGTATCGCACGATGGCATAGTCTAGGCATGTGGAGCTGAACAAAGGGGAATTGGGAGTTCTTTCGAGAAAACTCAGGTTTTTGGAGAACGTAAGTGTACTCTTTTTCTGTTCCTGTCCAAGAGGAAAAGCCTGGAGGTACCGAACAGAGAAAAAGAAAGAAAGACCCACACACTCTTGGAGAAAACTCTCAGGGTGCCATGGTCATTAGTATTTTGTTTTTTCCAAAACGAACTCCTGTTTTGATAGTGTGTTTTTGAAATACAAAAAAGTTGCTTAGCTGCTGCATGAACAATGGTGGCCACCCAGCTAGCATTCTTAAGGAGGAAGCCTAGAGATGTCTGCCATGGTGGGTGGAGACCTGTAATTATGGAGGGTAGTGAACACAAGCCCCCACCCCCTGGCAGACAGCAGGCCACCCAACAGACCTGTGAATTACACCCTTAGTCCTGCTGCTCAGTGCTTAATTTGCAAAAAATATGTGACGAGACCAACATTTTTTTGGAGCCCACTGTTAGTGTTGCTGAATTCCCAGTTGACAAAAACCTAGGCTGCCTACTCTTGATACTCTCTTATGCCTCTTCCTCACACTAACTTACTATTTCTCCATCTTTATCTCACTCTTGCAGGCTCTTTTTGATCCCAGCTTTCTCTTTTTGTCACTTTATTACCCTCCTCCTCTTTTTTTCCCCATTTTAAATGAGCCAAAGTCGTATGATGAAAAATAACACGTGGTTCAGAAAAATAACACGTGGTTCCCAAAATGCCCACCACCTGCAACCACCGGCACAAATTATGCACTGCTCTTAATTGTGTTCCACTTGTACTTCCTGTTAACCAGAACAGGAACCATCTAAGTGACGTTCTGTAAGAAATATTTAGCTGACTCTGGGTTTCCAAATTCCAAGCATAAAAACTGATTAAGGCGGGTTATTAAGAACAGGACCAGTATTTGTAGAGGAAAACCTAAGAGTTGCCTGCATACATATAGCAACCTCACATGCAACACAACTCAAGGGAGGAACAGGAAACACAGACATATCCACAAGAGACTGTCAAATGCAGAGCCTGGCTGGCCCAGTGTCTCTACCAGAAGATGTTCACCATCCTTTGGGCCTGGAACCACAGATATTAGCCGCAGAAAACAGTGAGTCTCATGCAGTACTATAGGCTCTGTTAGCCACTGTCTGCTCCTGAAGTCCAGCTTCTGCTTCTTCCCACAAGTGCCTCAGAGCATAGTTAGACTACTTCTTCTCAGCCACTGATGACAAGTGTTAGTGTGATCCTCATCACATGTCTGCATCACCCATAAAGAGTGGTCTCGTGGTCCAGTCCAGCGTTCAGTCACTCCTTGATTGGTCAGAAAGTGTTTGATGGAACACCTGGCCCACTTACCTCTGTTGGATTTACATCTTTCCGCACAAAGGAAGTTGCATATCTATTCCTCAAGTTTTCCCGCTCTTTCCTGCTTTCTCTCTAGAAATCTAACCAGTACACCCACTACCTGGACAAGAGTGTGGCAGGAAGTGCAAGCAAGTGGCATGGAGTGATATATCCTGACCTACAAGGGAAATCATTTTTCAAGTCCTATTCGTTTTACCTTCAAGGACTTGAATATAGGGCCCAATAGGTACCCGTTTCAATGTCAGTTTTTAGTTACTGGCGGGTCTGCGACCTGGAGGGTTCCACCCCTCTTAAAGCGCTGCCTTTACACTAATGGTTTTAAACTACATTGGAATTCCACATATTTTTCGTTTGAATCTCAGTTGGTCGTTAATTTGTTTTTGAGACCAAGCTAACAAACATGAGCTCTTTTCAGTACGATGGGGATTGGGGTTTTGGGCATAAAGTTGTGACTGGTTTCAGCTCTCCTTGGTAGGAACTGGAGATTTAAGGTATTTGAAGGAGGATTGATGTGTTGGAGGGTAGTTGGATTTTTGAATTTTGATTTACTGTTTCATTTTGAGCTTGATTCATTTTAAGGTATCGCTGTAGATAACTATTGTGTTATCACAAGTTTAAATGTAATGCTTGAACTGGATGGTTAGTATTGATTTTCCTTTTACCTTGAGTGCCCCACTTGAACACCTTATGTTTTTTAGGTCTCGCTTACCAGAAAGCACAAGCTGTCTAGTTGCAAGTTGTAATTCATTTGCAAAACATTCACACATCCCATTCAGAGTCGGTATTTCGAAAGGACGCCCTAAACACGCCCCTTCCAAATACCAAATCGCAAACACAAATTGGGATTCGATAACGTGTTACCGAATCGCAATTTGTGTTTCATACATATATTAAATCATTTTTGCGGTCGGAAACGGACCGATCTGCCGTTTCCGACCGCAAAAATGCTTAATACATGTGGCTCTTAAAGTGGACTTACAGCCCACCCATTGCTTGGCTTTATTGTCACCCTCAATTGCTTTTTTCTCATTTGGCTGCTTGCCTTTCTCTTCTCTTTGGCCCTCCCATAGCGCATAGCCGCTTTCCCCCAGTTTTGATTGATTGATTGAGTCAGTTGTAACCTTCCACTTCTTACATTTAGGGAACTACTTTTATTCCTTTACATACAACACTCCATGAGAGTGCATGTGTTTTCTAGCTTTCTCACTTGTGTTCTGCATGCCTCCCCAAATAACTCTAGCTGTGTTGCTCCCCACCCTCCCATATAGTCTGCAAAAGCATAGCAACAGGGATATTATTGCTAGAGTATGTATGTATGATGGAACAAAGCATTCCGTTGCAATGCATGCCTTTACCACAGATGCGTTACAAGGCAAATGCTTTTACAACGCATAACCTTTACCACACATTTTTCTACAACATATATGTGTTCACCACGCATGCCTTTACAACGAATCGTTGTAAAGGCATGTATGTTAAAGACATATGCATACTAAAGGTTATCCTTGACCCCTGCCCTTTGCCCTCAAATTGGTCCCCGGTGCCCCTCCAGTTCCCAGCCCTTTTAAAAATACCGACCCCTGCCCTGAGCCCAAAAACTAGACCCCAGAGTGACCCCCCCGCCCCCAGCCCTTGTTAAAAATACTCAACCCTGCAATGAGCCCTTAAAATAGAACCCAGTGCCAGCCCCCCTGGCCCGAGCACTTGTTAAAAATACCCGTCCCCTGCCCTGAGCCCTAAAACTGGAACCCTGCGCGACCCACACCCCATCCCCCCCGCCTCAAGCCCTTTTTTCACCCCTCCTCGCCCCGGGCCAATCTCCTTCACCTCACCAGGACAACGAGGCAGCTCTTCTCAGGCACGGCCCAGGTCGTAAAGAGGAAGAGGAAGGGTCTCTCTGTTCCCTCTAACGACACCGATAGCCTTTACCACTGCGGTGCATTTAGCACCATGCATATGCCCTTATCACCAGTACTATGCATATGCCTTACCATTCATACCTTTACGTTAATTCGTTGTAAAGGCATGTGTGGTAAAGACATATGCATTGTAAAAAATTGCGGGGTAAAGTTGATGCGGAGTAACAGTGCATGCGTTGTTACGCATGCGTGGTAAAGACTCTGAGTGGTAACAGCCACGTTGTAATGGCTGTTTCCCCTGGAGGTAGGCTGAAAGCAAACTTTTAGAGTTGTTTTTGAATCGTCTCCTGCATTCCACAAATTGCATTTATTCAAAAGCTTTGGAAGTCAAAGGAGTGTACGGCACCGGGGGAAGGACCATCTGCTGCACTCACTCATCGGACATCTCCGGAAGAAGGTGTACTTAGCATGACACTTCTCTTGGAGGCCCACAAATACTCTCCCTGGATTTCCACAAACAAACCAAAGGGGTGAATCTCGAGGAAAGTAAATTAGACCCTGACAAGCATTTTACCTTTGCATTCTGAGACTACCTTATTCTTTTGAAATTCTGCTCAGAGTTTCTTGAATGAATAGTATTTGAAAAACAAAGAAAGCCATTTAGAAAGATTGAAAACATTGAATTCAATGTACAGTTTTGAAATACCATAAGATATATGTTTACTTTACCTCCAGTATTTTGAAATGTTTTTCTTTTATTTACTTCAACTATACTTTTCAGGCAAACATTGGCAAAGCCCACATCTCAGCACTAGCATGGTACAGTGAGACCTACTGGCTTTGCCAATCCTTGTTCTATTTGGTGATGGAAAATGTAAACAAATGCAAATCATATTTCTCTATGGGTAAATAACTCATGTGCAGCATTCTTCGCATTATTCATGTCTCTTTGTCGTAGTCCCCACCACACCACAGACGCAGTTCATAAACCAGGCCTTCGCTGTCTCAGAGATGCAAAGAGCACCCTGCTTTGTACACACAATTTACAGCAGGCTTCTGTATTGATGAATTTATTCCATTGAGGGCATCTGAAATGGAAATGAGATGCCTGGCATATATTTAAACTAATGAGACGACCAGGTGCTCGCTGCTTCGCATTCCAGGCAGAGCGCTGTTCCCGCTCCGCCTTCGCTATGGTTGGCGCTCGCTCTTCCTCCCAGAGACATTGCTGCATTATTAGTATCACTTAAAATGAAAATTGGACTTTATGTCTCTAAAATTATACAATCTCCTGTTGTCTCGTTTTCTTTGCACCTAGGCAAGCGGTCCTAACCTAATCCGCGCCACAGGAACAGATTAACATTGCCCCATCCTTTCTGTTAGGCGGGATTTATGTAGCGCATGTTTAAAGAACTAGATGAAATTAGCTTGCATTTAATGCAGCGTCCTGCAGGCCAATAGATGCTCCTGCCTGGTTTATAGTCTCCCTGATCAAACCTTTCAACAGCTCAGCAGGAGAACATTGCAGTGACCACTGGAAAAACAAGGGCAAATACCAAATAAAACACTTGGGAGAATCAGTGAAGTTAGATATGTCTCCCAATCTCATCCCTTTCCAAACTGTAGAGAGTTCAGATGTGTGTCACCTGCTTGTTGTTTGACTTGAAACAACATGGCCACGGCACACAAACATTTAAGCCCCTTCACTGGCTATCACAATCAACCCCAAGCCTGCTTTAATGCGCTTTGCCTTATGCACAAGGCGATGCATGGCCATGCATCAAACTACTTTTCAAATGTGTTTGCCCCTTACCACCCAACCAGAAGGGAGACAGCCTTTGCAGCGCTGTCTTTACAATGTAAGTAAGTCCGTTTTTATATAGCGCAGCTACTCACCCGTACGGGTCTCAAGGCGCTGGGGGCCGTCGTGGTAATTAAGTGAGCTATTGCCCAGAGTCACATGGTGCTGAGCTGAGCTGCCGCCGGAGCCAGGGATTGAACCGTGAACCCTGTGCTCCGAAGTCAGCTGCCCTGGCCGCTGCACCACACCTCTCCACATGGGATGGCTTTAGCACACATCTTTCACCATGTAATCCATAAACCCTAAAAACACCCATTACCATCCTATACCCCTACCCACCTCTAAATCCCCCCCCCAAAAAAAATATATATATACATGTACATATATATATACATGTGATCAAGACCGGGGAGACCCGGTCGAAACGCGTCATGCTGTGAATTTTTCGCAATAAAGCACTTCTATATCCAAGCACGCTGTGGTCCGTACCTGATTTCCGTTGGATTGGATTTAATCAGGATTGTGGTTCTTCATATGTATATATATATATATATATATATATACACACACACACACACACACACCTTATGCTGGTAGGGGTCTCCTGAATAGTTTGGGGGGGGCCTCTGAAGATGGGTTGCCACCCCGGCGATGAAGGTACCTGCTTTACACCCCATGCACCACGATGGCTTTAATCACACACAGAACAGCGGTGCCAGCTAACCTCACGCACACAATAGGCAAAGGGCAGGGCCACTGCAGTTATGCAATTGTGCGGCTGTGGCGATTTTCGCATAATTATAGATTTGCTGCATTTGCGACATAATCCATCTGCAGAGTTCCACACAAAAAACAATTGTTTCTATTTCAAATAGTTCAAAATTTACTAAAAATGCAACGACACATGTTGCCCTGCAGTGGAAGGCCCTTTAGCAAAGCTGGATTGGTCACCTTTCTGTTGCTTATTGCTACATTTGGGTATTAAACGGGTACTAATCAGGTGAAACTAATACCCAGACAGTGTTACCAAGTTAAAAAATGAGGTAATAGTGAAGTAGTACTACTACAAAATGTGCTGCATTATGCCGCATAATTGGCCTTTTCTTGACGCATAATTTACTCACCCTTGCTGCATTTTTTGGCCCTCTCCTGGCGCATAATTCCCGTGGCCCTGGCAAAGTGCAGGCAGCACCAGTGGAAGATCAAACAACCCCCCTCCCCCCACACACACACACATCTCCGCAAGCACACAGAAGACTACAAAATAATGACAGTGTCTAAGCAAATTGAATGGCGTAGATGTTCACACTTCTCTTGGAATCACGCTTGTTTCTGTCTCTCCTTGCAGACAACAGATTATTGAATTCAGAAACATTTAACAAAATGGCGCCACTCCCAGCATGAACTCTTGTGATGAGAGAGGATGCTACTCTATGAATGTTAACAGGCTCAAAAATCCACTGAGCAAAAGAAAGCGAATAGCTGCTTGTCACGAGGCACTTCTGTTCTCTGTTCTGTGCACTTTGTTGTAGACCTTACCTGTGGAACAGGCTAATTACCAGGGCAGAAAGCCCCAAAAAATGATGCAGCCCCCAAGGCTATGATGGTGTACTAAAATAAAATAAAAATTGCCAGTTGAAAAAAAATGAGTTAACTTCTTTAGATTGGCTGCATTCCATTTATTTGTTCAATTAAACCCACCCGAGAAATAAGATTGCCGGCTTTCCAAGAGCGAAATACCGGCCATTTGTTCACGTTTTATTGATTCTGCAAAGGCCTGAGGTGATACTTAAATAGACTTTATATACAAACGCCTATAATGATTTTTAACTTGACCTTTCTGTCTTTGTTCACTTTAACTATCAGTCAGGGATCATTAAGGCAGCTCTAGAATACTTTTTAAAGTGCTTCTTTATTTACTGTTTTAAGTATGCACTGATGTGTAAAAAAATACCGGCTTTAGGTAATGTTCCTAATTTTTGTACAGGCAGGGATAATAAAATACTGCTTAGGCTGATTAAAAAAAACTGTCCAGGTAGCAACTCTACCGAGAAATGGCACTGTGCTTCCTGTAAATAACTCCAGGACCGAACCGGTGTGACCTTTCGGACTTTAGTTCATTAAATCTCTCTGGCGTGTTCCAAAAGCAGCCAGTTTTTTCCAAGAAGTACCAAAAAATAAGCAGATTGGAATAATTTGAAAATTAAGGTCATTTAATTTGCCCTAATAGATTCACCCAGATTTACTGGCAATCCCTGCATATTGGGCATTGTAGAAACAAGCAATGTCTGCTGCACGTGCCAATATGTAGAAACCCAGCCCCAGCGCCGGCCTTGGGCATGGGCGAGCTGGGCCCAGACCTGGGGTGCCAATATTCTGAGGGGCGCAGCAGGGAGCTGCCTGATTTCATTTAATGCAAACAGCAGCTCGTCCATCCCACTTGGTCTCAATCAGGTCCTGTTAAAGACTTTGTAATCAGCCATTAATGTACCTCAGCGTAATTGTTAGCACCCCATCAACCCCTGCCTTCCTCCCATCTTCCTCACACCTCCTGCCGTCACACAACAACGACCCACCACCACCACAACAAACACCTAATTTTCTTTCCGCCCAGGGCACTGTGCTAGTCAATCCGATTCAGGGCCAGCCTTGCCCAACCCCCCCACTTTAATTTTTTTTAAATTCCATCCTTGGGAGAGCTCAACTTAACCCCCTCTGACTCAAACCTGTAACCCCCTGTAAAATGATGCTGAGCTCTTTCAGAATTTGAACACAAAATGTATTTAAAATGCTTAATTTACCACTGATTTCTCTGAAATTCTTTAAGGGCCGCTTCCAAACCAGTGCTTAATTTGAGAGAGTAGTTTCCGGTGCGCAGCACCGGCACTTAATTGTCAGCACCAGCTCTAGTGCCTGTGCATCACATGGCAGCGCTGTTTGAGATGTGCACAACAGGCTTGTTTATTAAGTCAAATGGCATTGAAAATGAAAAATACCATCCTCTCACGCCATTATTATAGCTTTGTGTGGCCAGAAAAAGTCTGAATTGTCATACTTGTAGGAGGAGTGCGATGGTTAGGTGTCATGTTGGTAGTTTCATTAGCAGCGCTGACAGGGGCAATGCATGGTGCAGGCTGCAGTGGCCTTCCGAGAAAGGCCCTGGCATTTAATTTTTTACAAATTAAGCACTGTTCCAAACAGACCCTTTAAGCGATCTTTAAATCCTTCAAATAGTTGAAAAATGTCACTGGCCCAAAGGGCATTCTTAGATACGGCCTTAGGTTCTCTGCTGGCCCATAATGCTGTTCGAGGCCGCTGGGGGACTACAACGCCCACAAGTCTTTGCTCTTTGTGCACTCCCAGGAGGGAGGTGCTCTGCCTCCCTAAAGCGCTCAATAGCGCCTGGTTCCATCGCGGCGCGGGACGCTCTGCTGTTCGAGGCCGCTGGGGGACTACAACGCCCACAAGTCTTTGCTCTTTGTGCACTCCCAGGAGGGAGGTGCTCTGCCTGCCTAAAGCGCTCAAAAGCGCCTGGTTCCATCGCGGCGCGGGACGCTCTGCTGTTCGAGGCCGCTGGGGGACTATAACGCCCACAAGTCTTTGCTCTTTGTGCACTCCCAGGAGGGAGGTGCTCTGCCTGCCCAAAGCGCTCAAAAGCGCCTGGTTCCATCGTGGCGCGGGACGCTCTGCTGTTCGAGGCCCCTGGGGGACTACAACGCCCACAAGTCTTTGCTCTTTGTGCACTCCCAGGAGGGAGGTGCTCTGCCTGCCTAAAGCGCTCAAAAGCGCCTGGTTCCATTGCGGTGCGGGACGCGCGCGGGCTGCGCCCGGGCGAAGCCCGGGTCAAGGGCGGGCCCGTCCTTGCCCGTCATCGCCAGGAAGAGGCAGGGCAGGGCCACCCCACTAACGCTGATTCTAGATCTGCACGGAGAACAAGGTATTGACTTTATTGTAGGTTACTTGTGTAAGCCACCGGTGCGTTCCTTGCGGGCAATTGTGTGTTATTAACTTTAAAGCCCAGAGACTGATTAAGTTTTGTCGAGCCTGACCTGCAGGGTACATTGTGTATAACCAAAGATTGCGGTTTTGTTTGGCTAAGGATAGAATTATCCTTAGGTGTGCTCAAATCGTTTGTTTTCAAATTATCACTAATTGTTTGTTAATTTATTACCCACTCAAATCCTGGTATGGGTAAAAGGAAGGTGATGGAGGCTATAGGAGGAGGGAGAGTGGGTAAGCGTAAGAAAGTTAAAAGGTCGGATAAACACATAGAGTCTACGAAAAACAACTGTGTTATGACACGTATAGACAATATCATCAGCGATTGCGAGGAGATCCTCGCTGCTCCTGTAGGTACCAAGTGTGGATTACTGGGAGTCCACTCGGCTGGGCCCCCGACTCCCCCAGCCAGTTAAATCCATCCCAGAAATGTTCAAGAAGCACACATATAAAAAACCTCATCTCATACCCAGGTACAGGAAGCTCGGACTGAGCAGATAGCTATGCCACAATTGTCAATGTCATTAAATGTTCTTAACTCCGCTGACTACCATGGGGGTTGTGAGATTGAGTGTAACAATCGATTTGCCCCGCTGACGGATATTGAAGAGCCCATTGGCCCCAATGAACCCGAAGTACAGATAGATCCGACAGGTGCAAGTAAGGTTTCCAATACGGAGGCCTTAAATAAAGGATGTAGTTGCTTGCATTCTAGCCACCAATTAGATGGCTTAAGGGTGCACATCGGCTCGCTTACAGAACTTGTTAGCTCCCTGAAAACCCTGGTTGTGAAATTAACAGATATAATTCAAACAACAGGGCTTAACGTAGATCTTGGAAGCCTTAGACCAGCATTATTGGGTAGATCTATTGATAGTGTTCCACCCTCTACTCTTTTGGGAGGTACAGGCTTAATGAATGCTCCTTCGGCAGGTATAGAATCCATCACATCTATAACGACTCAGACAAACACAGATAGAGTACTCTTTGGAAATTGTCAGGAACCAAGGTCCTCTGGCCCTAGCCGTGTTAGTTTCCGGCAGCACCCTACTACCCATAGTGCACTAAGGATTCCAAATACGCCGTTGCTTAAGGGTCTGAATCCTTCAACTTCACATTCAAGCAGTTCTCTAAAAGCTAAAGTTTTCCTAATTAATGTTCCTAAAATAACATCTGAGTACTTTTATGAAAATGAGCAGGATTTGATAAATAAATGTATCCATTGGTTGCGATATGTGAGGAATTGTCGATCAGTTATAAGAGAAGACATATACTCTGCGAAAAGATACACGAACCATGGTTTTAGTACAGATTACGTAAGTCTTTGGCTAACTACTACTGATCTTGTAGATAACTTAGTATCCTTTGATCTCAGAACTTCATACATGGCTGTATCTAATATAAGAATAAATATAGTCCCCCTGCAACCCAAAGCAGGATTGTTACTCAGGTCCAAGTCCCCATTACCAAAGAGGGCTCTGTCTTGGATAAGGTTGATTGATGCCTAAAGGGCGGGCTTATGACACTGCAGTATGAGGCACTGCCAGCCACGAGGGGGGAACCCATTGATTACCAAACTGTGCAGATTCCCGCCACAGTGGTTGATAGCATTACCACCGATCCCAGTCCAATCAACCGGTCGCTATTATTAGCTTCTTGGAATATAGCGGGATTAAATTCAAAGACAGTGTCAGCCGACTGTTCATTCTTTATTGGGGGCCAGGATATATGGGTCTTTCAGGAAACCTGGTCAATAAGTCCAATTTTCCGTCCTGGGTATTTAAACTTTTTTAAACCTGCTATAGCCGGCAAAAAGGGAAGGCCCTCAGGTGGGCTCACCACATGGGTTAGGCAACATCCAGGCTATATGGTCGAGGAGATCTATACTGACAGCCCTGATATCCTGGCCACTATCATTCAACCAAGCCAAGGATCTGGTATATTAGTTATTAATATCTATGCCAGAGGTACGGTTGCAGGAAAACTTTCTAGTACAGTTTCTCTGTTAGAGATCTTTTTAGAAGAACAGAGAGGGAACTATGACCTGGTGATAGCTGGAGATCTTAACTGCACATTTGAGCCCCTTCTCCATGATGAGAATGGCTATGGTAATGAAGAGGATGTACAGTGGGGTATTCCATCATTAAATCTGCCGTCTATAACGAAGTGGACTGAGGCAGTTCTCCAATTGAATAGTTTGTGCCTGGAGAGGGGCATTAGGGCAGTAAATGGGAGGACATTATCGGATTGCAAGGGATCCCATACATACTCCAATGGGATAAGTAGCGGTCGGATTGACTACTTTCTTATCAACATGGAGATGTGGTCACGTGTCATTGACATGAAGGTCCAAGAAAGAAGTGAGAGTGATCACAATCCACTCCTTTTAAATTTACGGGTACCGGGGATTGCCCCACAGCCTCAGATAATTGAAAATGCAACAGCAGATGTCTTTCTTGAGAATGATATGAGAAGGGTGAAGTGGGCAACAGTTCTAGGGAATGACAAATCATTAAAGAATATGAAAATCTCAGTAGAACGTACCCTCAATATCCTTTTGGATCTAGAAACCCAGGATGATATTAATACAGTGATCTTGCAGGTACATGAAGACTTGTTCACAGAGCTTAAGAGTTTCTTCACTAAGGTACACAAACCAAGGAACTCAGCTAGTATAAAATCTGCTAACTGGTATAATAAGGACTGTAGAGAGGCATATCGAAAACTAACGCAAGCCATAAAATCAAAATCTAGGGAAAATGTAAAGCTTGCTAGAGCTAACTATAAGAAAATTCAACTTAAAGCCAAGCAAGAGTCAGATGAAAAACGCTGGGAGGAACTTCTGTTGGCGAGTAGAGAAAAAAGGATGCAGAATTTTTGGCAGTTGGTGAAGTGGGGCAGTGGGGAGCACAGACAAGTCCCTGTTAATCACGTAGCACCAGATCAGTGGATTTCCCACTATCAAGCCCAATTTGCCGCTACAATTGACAGCACTACTCAAAGTTTAATTTTAAGGTCAGAGAAAACTGTAAACTTTGGTCTAGAAGAGGTCGGTAGAGCTTTAGATGTGATACCCAAAGGACGAGCGCCAGGCCTGGATTGTATTCCGGCCGACCTGTTTAGGTATGATAGAGAAAACTGGCTAAAATATATTCATATAATCGCGAATGCGATCGCGAGTGGGGCTCCAATCCCAGATTCATGGCGTGGTGCGGAAATTATACCAATTTATAAAAAGGGTGATCGCACGTGTCCGAGCAATTACAGGCCAATTAGCCTGATTGACTCATTGCCGAAGATAATGGCTAGGCTTGTGTTGAGTAGGATCCAATCTTGGATCGGTGAAAAAGATGTTTTGTCACCCCTCCAGGCTGGCTTTCGCCAAAAAGTGAGCACTATAGACCAAGTCTTTAGGTTCATGATGATCTATTGGCGTTGGGTAGTGTTAGCAGAGGGTACCCTTTACGCGGCCTTTATAGATCTCAAATCGGCGTTTGATTTGGTGCCGCGTAATAAGTTATGGGAGGTATTAAAAGATCTTGGGATGCCAGTTGAACTTCTAGTATTGGTTGCTAGGCTACACAAATCCAACTTTGCGCAGGTACGATGGGGGTCGCAGGGCAAGGTCACTGATAGGTTTGAAGTCCGGGAAGGGTGTGTCTTGGCCCCTACACTTTTTTCTTTGTTTATTGATAGGGTTGTATATTATTTCTCGTCACATCCAACCGATGCCCCCTCTCTTGCGGGTGTAAAGATTCCGCTCCTTATGTTTGCGGATGACACTCTTATCCTATCTAAGACGCAATCGGGTCTGCAGTGTGCATTGAATAGATTTGAGACATTTTGCAGGGACCACGAGCTGGTAGTCAACGTGGATAAAACTAAATACATGATTTTCCATAAATTTAAATTGGTCCAAGGAAAAGTATTTATGAATAAGGCTCAGTTGGAACAATCTGAAGTGTTTACATATCTGGGAGTGACACTGGGCAAGAAGCTGAACTGGAAACCCCAGATAGATCTGATGACTTTAAAGCATGTCCAGTTAGCAGGCGCTCTACTAAAAGAACACAGATTGTCCAAAACCAAACCAGTAAGTCCAGCTCTAACAATTTATAATGCCAAGGTCAGGGCCTCCATTCTCTATGGCGCGGAGCTCTGGGGCTTCGAAAATGTTTCCTCTCTAACTGTAGCCCAGAATAAGTTTTTGAGATCCTTAACAGGCCTTCCCCAATCTACTCCCCTTAAACTCCTTTTTCTTGATTTGGGTTGTAGTACTCTTGAGGACTTGGCTCGATTTAGGCCAGTAGCTTATTGGAGAAGGATCTGGACTATCCCAGAGTTGGCCCATTATGCCGATGCTCTGAAAGATGTAAAACGGGCTGACACATCGAGTAGCATCTTATGGTTACAAAAAATAAAGCATACTCTGGTGGAAATGGGGTATAGACACTTGTGGGAGGATCCAGAAAGCAATTTATTTCCATCTAAACAATCATATAAGGAAGCTTACTGGGCCATGGTGAAATCCAAATCTTTGTCATGCACTACTAATACTTCTCTCTCTGGTGTTTTCATGGAACACAAACAAGACACCAGATTTGAGTCTTATTGGGATCTTATACTAAAGCCTCTAGATAGAAAATTGTATCATCAATTTAGGGTTGGCACACTTCCGATAAAATCTTTTATGCAAAACTGGCAAAGCCCACCTACTACTAGATGCGAATCCTGCAATATGTATGACGAAACAGTTCTTCACATCCTGTTTATGTGTCCAGCTTACAAGCGCCCTAGGGACAAATGGCTTAAGCCAATTTGTTCCAATATGGGCACAAGATTAAGCAGTGATGCATACCGTAGATTGAAAACCAATACACATGTTCCTATAGTTGTGGCTACAGCCACATTTTTGAGTTGGATGTGGGGAATTCGAGCTAAGTGTCTGAAGTAGCAAGGAACCTCGAGGGCTTTGTACATGATGAACGAGAGGTCAAGCATACACATGGACAGCCTATTGGTTTTATTACTTTCTACCTTATGTAGATAGGCATAATAGCAAATATTGTATGGTTAAGTAGTGCCTTTATACATAGGATTTTACGAGATTGTTTGACCCTGAACTGTGAAATCGATTGTTGTAATATAATAGTTTTATCGTTCTTAGTAAAATAACTTATTTATTTATTTTTATGGTTTTTTAGTTGTTTCGGCTTTTATAAAACTGTCGTATATCCGTATGAATTTTTCCAAGCTATTTAAAAGTCTCTCTATGTTTTGCAATACAAAGTGATTAACTATTACTTGTTTTTAACTTGATATAGGATGATTAAGTGTATATTTATTACTGAATCTCCTTATTACCTATGCCCAATTTTAACGGCTATGTCATCTATGTTTTACATTGCTTTTATGACTTTTTGTCGAAATAAAGCTTGTGATTGATTGATTGAATAAAAATCTGCTAATGTCTCGGTTGGCCGAAAGCAGCACTGAACAGAAAAGCAATATAACATGAGCAAAATCTATCTAAAGCGAAGGCTACCAGCATAAAGTGTTCACTGTATGATATAAATGCTAATAAAGCTGGGGCATATGAACCCTAAATTCATATAAAAGCTAAACAGTTTATTCTGCATTAAATTTAGTGATAAGCAGTCTCCCATCTCCACATACAAGCACACACAGACACACAGATACAGAGAAAATCACACAGGCCCAAATCCAAACAAATATTGACTAATTTGTCCACCTTGTCACATGCCATCAGGGCACAAAGAGCTCCATAGGCAGAGCCATTTGGACATTCAAGAGTAAGGTATTCACAATCACAAAAGATGACTATACCTATAAACCCTTTTACTAATGCACAGTGTTACTCCATCTTGATATACTACAGCATGCCATATTAGTGGGCATGAGTACATTCCACTCTTGGTTTGAGGAATGGGTGTTGCAGTACAGGGTCTTACTAGAAAACTCAAATGTTTCTATAACCTGTAATTTCCTTGACATAGTTGGAGATTTACTCCTTTCAAGTCCAGGAGTAAATCCCTTTCCATATTAGAAAGGGAAATGTCACATTCTTAATTACTGGTAGAGACGATTAGCAAGAGTTGCCACTGTTTTTAAATAACCAATTGCACACGTTTACACCTGCTGGAAGCAGAAAAGTACTTGCAAAATTATTTTATTGCAGTCAGCACAAAAAAGACTGCAACAAACACAGGTGATGCGTTTTGTCTCTACGACCTTCTTCTGGCCAACAGTACCAAAGAAATAAAGAAAGAAACTTACATTATGTGTAAACATAGTGAAAAGACTTCTGATTAGGAAAAGTTCATAAGATTCTTATTAATGTTTCAAGGGTAATTCTCACATGATTTTATACTTATATGCATAATGTATTTTATCACATAATCTCCAGAATTGTTATGACTTCAAGTATTCTTATCATAAAAATCCCACAATGTATGAACATAGAAGAAAGACTATCATATTTAAGATTCAATTAAATATTTGTCATTCAAGGGTGGAGCTTACAAATATAAATAAACATTTACAAATCATTAACCATAAATGACATTCTTAATACAATTGTAACCTGTTTATGATCTATCTCAGAGTTGATCGTATTATAATCAATTCAGTCCATCTCCAGCCATCGGAGTAATAGTGGCAAAGAATGTTGAACTTTCCCATTGCGACAATAAATGTATTTTCCTTTTGTCTAAGTATTTCTTATTCCATTATTTCCCAATGCATCAAGTATGTGAACTGTTTCTTCTAGTGAATAGTCATATAGTCCTTGTGAATTAACTATTCCCCAAAAGGGCCTGTTTATTGTGATTTATACCTGCTCCCTAACACTCAAGTGGTGAACTATTAAACAATTATTGTCCCGGCGATGTGGTTCTGTCTATACTTACGTATGCGTAGCTATGACCTGGTAGAAAATTCATACCTAGAGTAAACATGGTATGTTAAATTATTTTGACATAATAGAACATTAATAATCAGCATTAATCTATAGCAGAACATTCTATCGAAGAGATAGTAATCTCTTTCAGTACGGAGTAGCTCAAGACTAATAGTCAGTGTAGGTTGTGGAACTATTTCTTTTTGTTCATGCATTACAGCTTCTTCTGTCAAGATGACTGCTCATTTCCTCTTCAGTATTTATTCCACTTAGATGTTTTCTTTCTGATGAAATGATATGTCTCCGTTCTGGCTTTCTAAAAAGAGTAGTTCGGTCTCCCTATCTTACACTTTGTTTCACAGTGTCAATGTCAAAGTACACCATCAGTTCTGCATTGCTTTGGATTTCTGGGATGCAAAATTACTAGTGACTGGGTATTTTTTAAGTTAGGACCCTCCGTGGGCCCTAACTTACAAAATAAAGACATCCTATTGATGAAGGGAGCTTTTCTTCTGTTCATTTCAGGTCTAAGGACCTAAAGCTGGATTTGCACACCGGAAGGCTCTGATTGGCTGTCAACAACAGAGAAAATTCTTCTATAGCTGTCATTACAGGAACCAGGGCTCTGTCCCACACCCTGGAAAAACAAAAGCTGAAAGATCTATAAATGTGCAGGGGAAGCATCCCCTGACTGCCAGGCTCCAGGTTGGACCTCACAGAGACTCCCAGCTCTCTCCCCTTCATGGGGACAACATAATTTTTTTAATGCACATTTTGCAATGAGATTTGTGGATTCACATATTCACGATCTAGAAACAGATTGACAAACCCTTCAGGCGATCCAACAAGAACCTGTGAGTGTCCAAGTATTTGCAGACCCACATTGGGGTTCATAAATGCTCCCAAAATTGTTTACAAAATAATAATAATTTAAGAAAAGAAAACATGAAAAATTAAGTAAAATGTCATAAAATGGGCAGTCTCCTATTCTCAGCAATGGAAAGCCACTTTTGAAAGTTGTGTAGGGTGCCTGGCCAAAGACCGTGTCCTAAGGCCAAACACACTGGGGTGGTTTGGTTGCAGCATATAGCCTATGGCCAGGTCCTGGTCCTGGTCAATACCATAGAATATGCTTTCAGACAACTTGGCTGTAGTATACAATCAAAAAAATCCAGAAATACACAAACAAACTATGGTTAGAGTAACTATAGGTTTAGAATTGGTTATATCTTATTAACATATGTTTAAAAAAATCTCAGAAATTCACATTAAAAGTAAAGATAAAGAAATGTTATTGTTACAAAACAAAACCTACAACCATTGAAATTCATCAGTATGGTTAGCTCTGCAATCCATCACTTTCTAGAGTGAGCTATGGTGTGCATTGTGCATTGCATACCAAAATAGAATTTCAGGGCTTTTTATGGGTGTGTATTTGCTGAACCATAACTGTGTTTTTTCAGTGGATTTCTGGTGTTTGTTTTCTCATTGACCCTTCTAGTTACCTGCATGAAATTGAGAGTACCAAGAGCAAGTCAAATATACTTAGGGGCCGATTCCGATTCGGGCAGGAAATCTCTCCGACCGAGCCGGACCCGGAGAGATTTCCGACCGAATCGGACCCTAGCAGCCCGACCGAACGAGTACGATGCGTACGTATACAATCGGACTCGATTCGGTCGGACTCCCATTGAAGTCAATGGGAGCCGGTCGTACAACGCGTACGCGGGCTCGCATTGACTCAGTAGGTGCGAGCGAACAAGGCGCCCCCAACAGCGGCTACGCGTCGAGCGACTCGCGCCGTACATGCACAGGTAGGGGGACCCATGGGTCCCCCTGTGTGCGACTCGTGCGGCTACGCATACAGGGGGGTCCGACACGGACCCCCAAAGTGCGGCTCTGACTGCTCTTTGGAGCCGGACTGCGCGAGTCGGTCGGACTGCTCGAGGCGCGCATCGTACTTGCCCGGCCGGGGAACGTCTCCATTGCGCGGTGCGAGCGCAGCCGTGCGAGTCGGTCGGAGCGGTTGGGACCCGCGAACGAGTCGGTCGGCGAGTCGCACGCGCTCGCATCGTACTTGCTCGCCCGGACGCACGTACTGAATCGGTCGGGAAAAAGGGCTCCGAATCGGATCCGGTTCAGCCGAATCCGATTCGGCGCCCTACGGCCGAGATCGGAATCGACCCCTAAGTCTCTGCCAAATTTTTTGCAGGTCCATCAAATAGTGTCAAAGTTTTTAGCAAATCAGAATGATCTGACCCCCACCCTTTAACTTTGCCTCCTCAACCAGATAAATCTGCATGAAACCTGCCGTACATGCACTGGGTGAAACTTGCTAACTTCCTGCCACTTTTGATGTACATTAATCAAACAGCACCAATGTTATAAACAAATAAAACAATTATTTCCTCTCTGTAGCTTTGCCTCCCTTGATAGATTGGTGCACAGCCTGTCATTCCAATAGAAAACTAATCTTTTCAAGCTTCTGCAAAAACAATTTGCAGACTTGTCACACAGTTCCAAATGTATTAACAAATGAACACCTGTTTGGCCTCCACTTTTTAACTATGCACCCCCCCAAATTGAATCGCAAAAATTTTGAAATACCAAGAGTAATCTCAACAAACTGAGGGGCTGATTATGATGTCAGATGGACCGCAACCGGCCAACAGTCGATTGTGGTCCATCCGACATCTGCTGCTGCGTCCACCCGCCGCATTACGATGCGGCGGAAGAAGGCATCAGGCAGAGGGACCGTCTGCTGGTGTTCCGACGGGCTCCTTGAAAATGACTTTGAGGGCCCCTAGCAGTGCCCCCTTCCACCCTGGCCCTCCGCTATGTGGTGCTGGGGGAACCTATGGTGCCTCCCTAAATATTCCTGCACCATGTGGCAGGCACCTTATGGTGCTTGCCACAATGTGCCTGTCACATGGTGCAGGGATGTTTTCAAACCTCCATTTTACTATGGTAGCTTGTGCTGCAGGCCTTTTCCGCCCGCCGACAAGCTGGCATAGCAAAATGGGTGTTTCCGACCACCCTATGGGCGGTCGCATCCTAATACCAAGGTCGGAACTGCCAACTTAGGGGCCGGGCGGTTATGTCCGCCCGACATCGTAATGAGCCCCTAAGTGTCTGTCAAACTTTATGGATATTTGTCAAATAATTCCATAGTTATAAGCAAATCAACAAATTACTTTTCAACTTCCAAGATATGCAAAAGAATTAAGGCCAATAATTATGAAACTTTTGCGTTGCAAGACGACACAAGGACAACGGAAAGGCTTCAGTAATATTTACAAAGACATGCAAGGCTTTATTTGCGTGGCCTTGAGTGCCTTTGTAAAGTAATGTAACACAAGGCAGCTGCTCGTGCTGCGTTACTTTACATTTCAACTTGGGAGGCATTCCATGGGTGGAGCATGGGCGTTTCCATACATCCACCCATGGATTTTGGTGCGTTTCCACATTTACTAAGACTTGTAAGCCTGGAATGCATCAAAATGCTACGACCTCCCAAGTGAGGAGTAATGAGGAGAAATATCTTTATTTCTCCTCATTATTTCCTCTTTCCACATGTGCTGCATTCTGCACACATAGAAAGTGGAACATGCCTCTAAGGATTGTTTTTGTGTAGGAAGGTGTCCCTTACTGCACAAAAACAATTGTGCCTGTAATGCAGACATGCTTGCACTATAGTGCAACAGTGCACGCACGGGTGCCAAGCAGCACACAGTGCGTCAGCGCAAGAAGAAATCAGGCATCTTTGTAAATATGGATCATTTCTGCTGGGTCTCAACTTTGCTTGCAACCCTGCATTGCATGACATTTTAGTGAATGTGCCCCTAAATGTTCAAGCCCACCGGGCATTCGTTTCAATCACAATTACCTCAAAAACTACAGAACATATTTACACCTATACCCAAAAAGTGTGCTTTTTGAGTAAATTTCTACTTTTGTGACAATTTTGGCATGAATCATTTAACAGTTTTTTTCTGTAGATGCTAGCAAATTTTACCATAAGAGCTAAAATGGGAAAGCACATCTTTTTGATGCTCCCCCTATCCCTTTTAGCTTTTTTCCTCAGATAGGAAAGCGCATACAAATCGGCCTGGAGGACCTTACTGCATATGTATATTCATATATAATATTATATATTACACAGTAGCTTTCACCACTGTGTAGTTACAGTTATGTCACATTCTCTATAGGAAGAGCATTTTTGGTTTCGCTTTGACTTTTTGCACCTGTTGGTGAATCTTCACAAAACTTTCTGAATAAAAGTTCATCCACCTCAGCTCCTGCCTGGAAAGTTTTGTGCAAATCTGTCAAGTGGAGTAAAGAAAAAGGGGATCCAAAAACATTGATTTCCAATGTTAACTCCCATGGGAAATGTTGGGAAGCAATAGAGAAAAAGCAGTTGAACAGAATTGCACCAAATTCGGCAAAAAGTTCTAACTTTACTCTAAAACCATACTTTTGATTATTTGGTGTAAATCTCTTGAGATGTTTTTTTTTTAATTCACGTTTAAAGAGGTGCTCCGGGTGGTCATGAAGGGGTTACAAATGTAATGATATCTGGACAGTTGGTCCGGTGGTAGTCTCGCTGGACCATCATTTTAAAAAAGGGGTCTTCTGATTGACCCAGGGAGCTTTTTCTCCCTTGTGCCTTTTCGGTACCACAGGACTAGAACTGGTCTTGTGGTAGCGAGTGATTGATTGGCTGTCCACACCACAGCTCCACAGAGAATGCTGAGGTAGTCATTACAGGACTCAGGGATTCGGTCCCCAAGTCCATTTTGTTTTCTTAGAAAAAGTCCATAAGGGGCTTGGTGGGTGCACGTGACTCCCAGGTCCACTTTATTAAAATTTATATCGAACACAGGAAAAACGAACTGTCCACACTCTCGGGTAGGTTTGCAGTGAAATTTAATTAACAGGGGTAACGCGTTTCGACAGCAACGCTGTCTTGTTCACACAATTGTCTCTCCCGACTGCACAGTTTATATAGATTACGAAGATGTATGGTAATAGAAAGCGGACTACACATAGTGGTACATAGCGCATGTATGCAAATTCGACCAAAACTGTGGCGGCCATCTTTTAACATCATTAAATTTAACTGTAACGACAAAGTGCCCATGAAAAGTGCCCATAAAAATTAATTAACATAAATTAGAAAATGATACATGTTTGGACACATTTCTAAACCAAAGTATCTTCTGTAGACATGAGGTTATAGAATAATACAACCCTGATTGCGTCATCAGTGTATGTAAATAATAAATCTTGCATGTAACACATAATACAGTTCAGGTTACATTTCTTTTTTTGTTACAGCTCTGCCATCTCATGTAAGAGACACTAAGTATTTTTTGACCAAAATAGAGGGCATCACTTGGGAAGATGATTTCCTCCTAGTAACACTAGATGTGAACTCACTTTACACCATAATAGACCACACCCAAGGTGTAAAAGCGTGTTATCACTATCTTAAAAATAGACCCATTGGCTTTTTAGACCATACCAACGTGCTTATCGAAATGATGAACCAATGTCTGAAAAATAACATTTTCATGTTCAATGGGGTGATGTATAAACAGGTCCTTGGCACTGCTATGGGCACCTGTTTTGCCCCTAGCTTTGCCAACCTGTTCCTGGGGCTCTGGGAGGAGGAACTCAGAAAGGAAACCAATCTTGCATCAGATTTTTCCAAAGTACGCTTATGGTTACGCTATATTGATGACCTTTTCTTATACCCAGGAAGAAGTCTCTAATTTTGTTGAAAAACTTAATTCTAACAGCTATAACATCAAACTGTCATCCAATGTGGGTAAACAGGCAATTGAGTTCTTGGATGTATTAGTTACAGCTAAACACAACACTCTTGAGACTTGTCTTTTCAGAAAAACAACCGCAGGGAACACCATTCTGCACGCCTTAGCAGTCATCCTGAAACTCTAAAATGGAGTATTCCTTATGGAGAACTGCTGAGGGCGAGGAGAAACTGCAGCACAGAGGAAGCATATATCCTTGAAAAGGACCTCATGGTAACCAGATTTATCTGGAGAGGTTACCCGAAGTGGGTACTCAGCAAGGCAATAGAAAAAGTCAACAAAATCAGCAGACCAGAAACCTTAAAAGAACTTACTACAGATAGAGAGAACTACACAGAAATCAGTAACACAGAACCCAACGAAACAAGAATAATCACTACTTACAATCGTAACTCCCAAGAGATCTATAAGATCTTTAACAAACACTGGTCTATTTTGAAAAACGATTCTACCATTGGCAAAACCATTCAGACACGTCCTAGAATTACATACAAAAAAGGCCACAGCCTCAAGGACATCTTAGTTCACACTGACATCACACAACCTAACACACTAAGGGACCACAACTTAAAGGGTTTTTACCCGTGTGGCCACTGCAAAGCCTGCCATAACAGCCGCTTTGTAAAAGAATACAGTATACCAGGCAGAGTAAACAAAAAACAGATCACCCAATTCCTCACGTGCAGCACCACCTTTGCAGTATATGCACTGGACTGCCCATGTGGACTTCGCTACATTGGCAGTACCACTCTTATGGCGAAGAAAAGAATCTTAGAACACATGCATGCTATAAATAATAAAGATCCGCATTATTCAGTTGCACGTCACTTTCAAACACACCACCTACCCAATAGCTCTCTACTGAGCTATTTCATAATCGAACAGGTACATACAGGCAACCGTAGAGGCAACAGAGTACAACTGTTACGTAAACATGAGTCCAAATGGATTCTAGAGCTCGAGACCAAACAGCCTGGGGGCCACAACTTAGACGAAGAACTTAGCATACACTTGCATACAGATTAATTGTCTAGGTCACCTTGCAAGTTCCTCGTTTTCAGAAACTGATCCTTCATGACTATGTGAAGCGTGCAAAACTGTTAAAGATGTATATAGATTATAGACTAGAAACTGCTCAAGATGTATATAGATTACACACTATGGTTTTTAATTTTGCATGTTGGTTTTAATCCTGCACTTTTTTCCTATATCTCCATAGGAGGAAAGGAAGGGACCCTCCGCCAGGAGACGGACACGTTATCTCACGGATTCCCTACCCTTTTCTTGCCCCCAGTTGGGGGCATCACTATATTCAGATAAGAATTCTTTATGCCTTTATATTTATCTTTGCTCACTGTTCTCCTCCCCTTTGTCTTCTTGCTTCTCCTTTGTCTCTCAGGATTGTATGACTACAATTTATTGGTTCATTATCCAGCCGCTTTCCCGCTGAGCTGAATCTGTGCCTTATATTATGAATTGTCATTTACAGTATGTCACTGACTGTACCCTGTGACTTTGGATACACACTATACCAATACACCATGGTCTACAAACTAACAGTATTTAGCACATCAGCTACCTTACATTAGTACTTACACATATCGCAATGTACCATATTGGCTACATAATACATATGAACAGCATAATTTCCTGTTCACCTACTGCTGATATTCCCACATGGTGTATACCAGAGGCACTTTGCCTGACAGAAAACACACTGAGGTAAACATCAGTCACACACTATGGCACTATCCATGTATACATTATGATAAATCTTACAGCTCACTGCTTTTCATCTTGACTACACATCCTCATTACCTATGTGGCGCGTCCTCAGGCACCATGCCTCGAAAAGAAATGTAACCTGAACTGTATTATGTGTTACATGCAAGATTTATTATTTACATACACTGATGACGCAATCAGGGTTGTATTATTCTATAACCTCATGTCTACAGAAGATACTTTGGTTTAGAAATGTGTCCAAACATGTATCGTTTTCTAATTTATGTTAATTAATTTTTATGGGCACTTTGTCGTTACAGTTAAATTTAACGATGTTAAAAGATGGCCGCCACAGTTTTGGTCGAATTTGCATTCTGCACATGCGCTATGTACCACTATGTGTAGTCCGCTTTCTATTGCCATACATATTCATAATCTATATAAACTGTGCAGTCGGGAGAGACAATTGTGTGAACAAGACAGCGTTGCTGGTGAAACGCGTTACCCCTGTTAATTAAATTTCACTGCAAACCTACCCGAGAGTGCGGACAGTTCGTTTTTCCTGTGTGCGATAAATCGACGGCGTGCTCCGCTGTCTATCCCCGCCACTTGCCTTGGGCCCGTGATCTCAGCAGGAGCCTTTGCAAGTTGTGAATATATATATATATATATATAGATATATTACAGCTGGCATTGTGGTACCCAATGCAGTTCCCTGTTGTACTGTGGTATCAGCTGTTTGGTACAGCGGTACCACTAATATTTTTAAAAACAAAATAGAGAGAACTCCTGTTCTCTTCTTGACGTTTTCAGGCTGATGGACAGCTCAACTTCTGCCTGTTGTAATTCACAAAAGATTGGAAGGTTTGATAAGAGAAGGACAGACTGAGGAGTTGGTCTTCAGTCAACAACAAGTATGTCCTCGTGCTCTGAGGAGAGGTGATGAATCTCCCTTTCCATTGATCTACAAATCTTAAGGAGCAAAATCACCAAATAGCCCTGAGCACCTTTTTCCGCCAATTTTGGTGCGTGTAGGTTATATAGAAAAATAGAAGGAAAGCTCCACAAAAAATAACTTACTTTATTTAATTAGGAGGAAGTACCCTTGTTTGACAAAAATTCCAATGTCTCATCTTCTTCATATGAAAATTAATTTTGCCACAGATTCCTGTTAAAAGAAGCTTCAGGACCAAACACAACGCTGAAAATATATACAAACATCACTGGAAACATTACCTCATGATCTTTCATGCAGCTGCAGTGTAGAATGTGTACTAAATATTCACCCAATGAGGTTGCACTTACTAATCAAACAACAGAAAGACCTTCAGTTTGGTAGACATTTGATGAAAAACTGTGGACGCTTCTTGGATAAATATGACGGCAAATTTCCATTCTGGCCCAGATGCGCAATTCACAGAAATGAAACCTCAACGGGAAGCACTTACAAATATGTACATAGCAGGTGCACCAATTGAAGCTCCACTCCTGTAAATGTTAAAACGATCCTATATCCTTGTGTTTGATCAAGCCGAAGCTAAGTGTGATCTCCCCGCACTTCCACTTCAAAAACTATTTGAAAATGGGCTTCAGGGGGAAAGAGGCAGCATTGGGGGGAAGTTGCAGCACATAGGCAGTGGCATCACAAAGGACGAGGGTGGGGCAGGGCAGGGGCAGGCACCCTGAGAATGGGGTGGCAGGGGCAGTAACAAAGGCCAGAGGCAGTGGCTGTACTACAGATCAGGGATGGAGGGGGATAGACATGCACACAGAAACCAGGAGGACAGACAGGAGCAGCAATGGAGGGAAGTGGCGGCACAGGGGAAGTGGAAGCACAATGGACCAGAGAGGGAGGGGGCTGGGGCAAGCCCATGGGGAACAAGGCGGGAGGGGACAGGTTCTTCAACAGAAGGGAGTGGAAGCTCAGGGGCTGTGGCACAATGGCTCAGGGATGGAGGGAGGGGGTACCGTCATCAACATGGAGAATGAGGAGTGAGGAAGGCAGGGGCTGTAATGGAGAGCAGTGGCTGCCCAAGGACAGTGGCAGGGCAGAGACCATGGACAGAGCGGGCAGTGATATGCACACAGAGAGAGGGGGATGCAAATGAGCCAGGGAGAGGGTATCGTAGTACTCTTACTGACCGTGCCCAAGAATCACCCCAGTGTTACCATGGGACTGTCCATGCTTTTCTTAGTGAAGCTTGCACAGTCCCGCTGTACAATTCCCGTGGGAGTGCTGCATCACCTTACGGGAGGTCTGTGCTGGATTCTTTGGGAGTCCCGCTGTACCAGCAGCATGAATTTTATTTTTTATTTTTGGCACCTGGCAGGGTACCTCTTGGTCTCCTCGAGGGGTGCCAGGGTATCAAAGTATCACTTTTTTTACACTGGATTTCAGGTCCCGGAGACTGAGTCCCTTATTGCCTAACCCCAATGGGCGGGCAACCCCTGGCAATCATTGCCAAATGCCAGGCCCCAGGAATAAACGCCCCCCAAAGAAAGTACCACACATTTTCCCATTTTGTTTTTTTCTGTACCATGGAAATACGTTGTAGCGTGACCAAGCATCACCTCAATGGTCCTAAGGAGCCATGCATGGTCCTAAGGTATGACTCCCTCCTGTGGGAATACCGCAGTACCTCAATGAGGGGCCACGCTCAGCCCTGTGGGAGCACCTTGGTACCTGCGGCATTATTATTAGTTTTTTTTTTCTGGTTGGGTCCCTCTGGATCACCACATTAATGCCAGGGGTCAAGGTGGCCCAACCCTGCTCCCTTATATGTTTTGTTTAACTTAACTTTAAGACATGGGCACAGAGTCCCCCTGTCCTATAATGACAGCTGCAACATTTCTGTATGAGTTATGGCCAGACAATCATATCTCTTGGTGCCAGTCCCACGTGAACAAAATGGCTGATGGGGAAAAAGCTCCCTCGACCTATGAGATTTTCACAGAAAAGCAAAGAAAACCCACACTTTCTGAGTACAGCTCTTACTTTGTACCAAATATGATGTAATTCTGTTCAGTAGTTTTTCTATATTGCTTCCCATAATTTCCTATGGAACTTAACATCGGAAAACAATGCCTTGTGGCCCTCCTCCCCCTTTTTCTATGCCCCACTTGACAGATCACCCTGGAACTTTCCTAGAAGGAGCTGTGGTGGATTAACTTTTTGTTTTGGAAAATTTTGTGAAGATTCATTAGACAATGCCAAAGTTATTAGCAAAACAAAAAAGAAAACCACTCTTCCAATGGAAACTCTGACCTAACTATAAATACACAGTGATGGCCGCCACAGAGTAATATTACATACCTATATACAAATCTATTACATAGTCCTGCACTTCTATGTGTGGTAGCTGCATACATTCCTCAAATAAGCCAAAATCTCCCATGCTCAGCCCACTGAATTTTAAGCATAACCAGGCAAGGTTGGAAACGGGGTTACCGAGTCCGTTACGGTAGCATGGCGCGAGGCGGAAAAGCACGCGAAGGCAATGTGTAAGGCAGTTGTGCAGCACACTCTTACTTTGACTCAGAAATGCTAAACGCAATAACATGACACCACACCAGGCTTGTGTATTTAATCTTTTATATAAATCAAAGTAGCATCAGATGAGGCAGATTAATTCAGATCTACATTTAAAATCATTGCATTACTCAACTGGTGCACATTCTTATTAAAGCATCATAGCTCATCAACATTGTAGGCCACTAAAAGGCCGCAGGAATCATCTCCTAAACGTAGCACCAATAATGATCACAAGGTGCAATAATAAAACATGGTCCTAAACATGCAGTTCACTTCAAGAATATTCAATTACTTAAAAGAAGGCTTTTCACGTCACATTTCAAACAGAGCCTGCATTAATCTAGGCGCACCCACATTCAGTACAGTGGGCGTCGCAACTCCAGTACACCTGTAACATAAAACACTTCAACTCTTGGCGGTGTACACTTCAGCTCAATTCAATTAATCACCTTCCCCCTTAGGTAAAGACTTTGCAGTTATAAGAATAGGCCTAGGCAGTAATTTCAGTAGGCGTCATCATTAAATGAATGAACACTGTGGGGAACCCCTCAACATGTCCTGTATTCTGGGGCTTCTGTGTCCCTCAGGGGTTAATTTCAGGCCAGGCCCACTCCTCTCCGGGGCAAAGTTACACAGGTTAATTCAAGGGTTAATGGTGGCCCCCAGTGGCGTCTCTGTGGGCCCTAGGGGCCTCCTGGGCTCACCTGATGTGTCGGTCGTTGGTCGCGCTTCCTTGCGACTGGCGATCTCCAGGCCCGGCCCGTGTTCTGAAGGGCGGGGCCCGGTCGGGGTGCCTCGGCCTTCTGGCCGGAATTACGGGTCGTTGCGGGGGCCGGTATCACCCTCCTCCGGCCCCCGGGATCAGGTAAGTGGATTTGCGGGCTTGCGGATTGCGGAAAGGGGAGCGGAGCCGGCAGTCCTCTCCGGCCGTCTCCCGTCTCCCCTCTGCACGGCCGGAGCTCTTCCTCGGCCTCCGTCGGCGCTGGGGCGTCGGGAGCCGGCGCCCAGTCGCTGCGCGGCCATCCCGGGCGCGGCCGGCGTCCCCGGTTGCCCAGCAACGGCGTCGGTGGGGCCTGGAGGCCTCGCGGATCGCGCTAGGCCAGCGGCTTCTTCACGCGGCCCCCTTGGGCTGCGGCGGTGATTTCTTCGGCTGCGACTCGCGGTGGGGCCCCGGGCCCGGCGGTGATGTCTTGGGGGCAATTTGGAGGCTTCGGTGAGGCGCGGACGGCGCACCTCACCACACTCACTCGAGGGGCCTCCTCACCACAGCGCTTCCTTCGGTGAGAGCGCGGACGGCGCACCTCACCACACGGCCTCGAGGAGGGCTTCCCTCACAGCAGCACTTCTCCTCACGCGGCCGCGGCGGTGATTCCTTCACGAGGTCAGTGACCTGAGGGGGGGCAGTTTCTCCCTCGTGGAGACACAGCGCGGGCGCACCAGCAGCCTGTGGGCAGGGCTGACTGGAAAGGTTCTTGGGGGCAGCTCAGCAGCAGGCAAGAGTGGATAGGGGTGAAGGTCTAGCGCTTCAGGGCACGGCGCTTTACCTGGTGATCCCCAGTTTGGCAGTTCAGGTTTCAGGCCTTGCTGGACGGTCAGGCCTCCCCAAATTAAGGTTTCTTGCGGCTGTTCCTGATTGGTTGCTTCTTAGGAGTTTCTTGTCAGGAGTTTTTGTCAGAAGTTTCTTATTATGAGTTTCTTGTCAAAAGTTTCTTGTCAGAAGTTTCTTCTTATGAGGGGGAATGAGTTGGTGGTTCTGGGAGCGCTTGATGTTACTTCCCAGCACGCTGAAGGTGGTTCCCTGGGTCCCCTCACGCTGGGCAAGGTCAGTGGGTGGTGGGCGTTCCTCAGCTAACTTACTACAGCAGGGCCTAAGCCTTGTCAGCAGCAGTAGTGTAGGTCTCCCCCTAGGCCCTAAAGCCTGTACTCCGGCAGAGGTTCTCCCAGGATCAGTGGTGCCCCAACTGACTAAAAGATTTCCCTCCAAGCCTCTTATACCCCTAGGTCAGGTGACCCTCCCAAAGGCGGCAAAACATAACTCCTCCCACAGCCCGGAAGGTTCTGGAACCTTCCACATGTCTGGCTATGAATGACGAGTGTTTGTGGGGCAATGCATTCATTGTGTCTCTTTAGTATATTTTCATCTATATGCATCATTTTCTGTAATATAAGACATATTTTGTGATAATCTTTTGATACTTTGTTAATAAAAAAGACAAAACGATTTATTGTTTCTATTGCTGTTTTCTCCTTGCATGCATGAGATTGCTTTGTGTATTTAATTATCATCATAGGACCCTTTGCGGGCCTTTATTATCTTCAAAAGGGTGGGTACTTCTCTGTTTTTGTACTGTTTAACTGATCCCCTATATTACCCACCTCTATTCTCTATTAGGGGTCCCTCCTGTCTACTGTTATTACGTCACAGCCTGGTTGCTGTGGAGGTTTGCTACCTTGGGAAAGTGCATCTGGTCACAGTTTTTATCTTTTTCTTTGTTTTATTTCCTTTCTTATTTCTTGTTATTGTCCTTTTTATCACTTGGGTGTGTCAAACGTTGTTTGTTAGGGTGACATCATGGCGAGCATAAAAACATTCGGATTTACGGATGAAGAGTTTGCCAATATGATTGGATCCACAGTTGAGAGCAGTAACCAGTTCAATCTATCTAAGGGTCTGGAACAAGAATGGAACAAATTACTAGATATTAAAAAAAAGTCCAAACGCACTGAATTCCATGCTAAATTCATGCTCGAGTATCTGAAGGCAGGTACCATTCCTATTGGACTGAGAGTCCGAAATATCCCCGGTCTCTTTGTTGACATACGCCAGTTTCTTGAGAAATGGGCACTCATTGCCAACCGTTGCTCAAGAGACTGGATTATGTTAATTATTGAGACCGCGAGGGAGGTCATAGCTATTCTTAATAAGGAGATTGAAGACCTTGAGGAAAAACTAAAGAGGGACAATTCTGTCGAACTTGGAAAGAAGAAGCTGGAAGAGATTAGCCAAGAGTTAGATTCCTTTTCTGAATATCTTATCAAAAGAAAAACAGAAAAACTCAGAAAGGATATACGACTCTTTTCCCTAGAGCGAGCCTATCCGTATTTATCTACCAACTTCTATACCCCTTCTGACAACCAGGGTACCCACATTGATGGTCCACGATGGGGTAACAGGCGGATTACCACTTTTTCAGACACTACAGACTCAGATGGTGAGGGACCATCGAATTACGAGTCTGAATATAATCCCAATTATCAGCCCAGACAAGTATCGGAGAGAGATCTAGTATGCCTAATCGTTTTTAGGCCAAGGCAGAGGGAATTTTCGCCCCAAAACACGGAACCCCCAATCGAGGAACTACAATCGTGGTCAGAGTCAACCCCAGATGTATGTTCAGACCCGACAACAGCAATACTGGAGAACTTAAAAAACATCCCTGTATTCAATCTGTCGTCATCCACCATTGAACCTGATGCCTTGGAAGTGTTATCTAGGGGTCTCTCCTTTGTTCCCTCAGTTAGGTTTAATAAATTTGAATTTATGAAAGATCTGTATTCATTTTTAGAAAGATTAGACTTAGGAAATTCTTCTCCACGAGAACTCCTCTGGAGACTGATTGTAATTCTTCTGGTTTAAAACCCCCTCTAATTTTACTCCAACCCTGGACGAGGTGGGCCCGGAAGTGGCCATTTTTGAGAAAGCGGTCCTTGTGAAAATTGAACAAGTAATTAAATTTGTTCCCAGACCAACTGATAATCTCTGTCGAACAGAGAATTCTGCCCTATTGTCTCTGAAAAACAATAGACAACTGACCTTCAAGCCCTGTGACAAGGGGGGAGGAATTGTGATTTTTGACACCCCCACTTATATTGACAAAATGAATATCCTTCTGTCATCTACCCAACATTATAAACATATTTTGAGAAACCCTGAACATGCCCTAAAAAAACGGATTGTGCATTTAGTGGAGACAGCTGTGGAACAGGGGTTTATATGCACCAGTGAAGCTGAATATCTTACACCTACTTATACTAGGATGCCCATTATTTATGGGGTAGCAAAGACTCATAAAAATCTAACGTCTCCTCCCTTGAGACCTATTGTATCCACCATTGGGGCAGCCACCGAACCCCTTTCCAAATATGTGGATCAATTTCTCAAACCCCTAGTCCAAAAACTGGACTCTTTCATTCGTGATACTGGACATTTCATTTCCAAGATCGAAGGACTGCAGTACTTCTGTGATAGAGAACTCCTAGTCACCCTTGACCTGGAGTCCTTATACACGAACATACCACAAGATGGAGCTATGGAAGCTATTCAGGATATTCTGTCCAATGAACCTGATATTACCAATGCCCCCTTTATTCTGGAATGTCTCCAAGTGGTACTCGGTGAGAACTATTTTGAGTTTAATAACAACTTTTTTCACCAGATCCAAGGAGTTAGTATGGGAGCGTCCTGTGCCCCTAGTGTGGCGTGTCTATATATGGGCCAATTTGAACGAGTCCACATACACAATGAGATCGCCCCATTCTATGAAAATGTCCGAGCCTGGTCGAGGTTTATCGACGACATCTTTTTCATTTGGGTTGGTGATTCCACTACTCTGGAGGAATTTATCGCATGGATTAACGCTGCGGATGTGAATCTGAAATTCACGGCCCATTCCAGCAGATGTAAACTGGAATTCCTGGATGTCTGGGTTGAGCATAATGATAACAAACTATCTGTGTCCCTGTACACTAAACCCACTTCCAGAAACACTCTATTGCAATATGGGAGTTATCACCCCGTTTCCAAAAGACAGTATTCCCTTTAGTCAATTTCTCCGTCTCCGGAGAAATTGTACTAACATCAGGGATTTTCTTCAGCAAGCAGATACCCTGAGAAACAAACTGGTCAACCGTGGATACCCCCCCAAACTGGTCAAGGACTCCCTCAAGCGGGCTCGATATTTCAATCGTGAGGCCATGTTCCAAACGCAGGAAAGAAAGAAAATGGATAGAGTAGTCTGTGTCACTAAACATTCCAACATTAATCATAAAATTAGGAACACGGTCAACTCCCTTTGGTATCTGCTCAATCTGGACAACAGTGAGTCTAAACTTGCCAAGCCTCTTTTTGCATTCAAGAAAAACAAAAATTTGAAAAATCACCTAGTGACAGGCAAGATAACCCCCACTATTGGCCTGTGTCAGAAATCCATCATAGGTCCTAATCCTATCTATGGAAACCACAGATGTGGTTCGTGCCAGGCTTGTGCTAATGCTATGATTGGTGACGTCATCAAGATCAAGGAACAATCTATATCACTTTATGAAATGACCAACTGTAGGACATCCAATGTAGTGTACATCATTACGTGTCCGTGTGATGCCATCTACATTGGCGAGACTGGCCGTGAAACAAGATATAGAATTGGTGAGCATAAATCAAACATACGCACCAAAAGACATCAGCACCTTTGGTGGAGCACTGGCTCAGTAACCAACATACTGAATTAGATCTCAGATGGTCCATCCTTGAGAGAATCAAAGTACCTCCAGGAAAGGATCCCATGCAGATTAGGAAAAACGCGAAGTTTTTGGATTTATTTTGGAATTCTGTAAAGAATGGCCTCAATGAGCACTGTCCCTGGGAGAATGCTATTATATAGCAACTCTCCATCTTGACCTCCCTATATGTCCACCTCTGTATTTTGTGGTTCTCTCTATTTCTGTGTACTGCCATCTCACAGACCCTCCCCTTAATTCGAGTGATTATTGTGGTTTGCATATATATATATTTTTTTTTCTCAATGTGTGGTCCATTTGGCCTGGAGTTGCTTCACACATCTTTTTGTTTTAATATCTGCTGTCTGGAGGAATTTTATCTTCCTTCCTTATTGATGGCTGGCTTGTATTTGTTATCGTATTTCTCCTTACATTTTTGAGTCCTTTGTCTATGTTTATATGTTGCCTGCCGATCCAAGTACGGGCGACATGTTTGTACAACCCATGCCTAGTTATACCCACTCCTATTCGGGTTGGTCTGTAATATGGGTGACGCCGCGACTTGTAATCGTTCTTTCTGTGAGAGAGGATCCCTTATCGAATCTATTACTTGGACTCGATGGATCAGTCGGATATTGACCATTCCCTTCCTGATAACTATATCCCTTTACCAGTTAGAAATGGCCGCGGTTTTTCTCTAGTGTCTATCTCCCATTAATTTATGGGTCCTTTGTTTGTTTTTACCTGCTCATGTTTGGCGGGCTTTCTGCGGATACACTCCCTTATCTAGATTGCTTTCTTTCGTTCCGAAGGCAGACGGCAGAAGGAAACGGGCGATACCAGTACCCGCATCCTTGAGCTTGGGTCCTCTATCCAGGTAATGATACTTGCCCTAAAACACGGTTTAGTGATATGCGTTTCGCTACATAGGCCCTGTAATTGTGTGGATGCACTTTGGGCTTGAAATAACTGCTGGTCTAATTCGTCTTGGGAGAACTTTCCTGCGATAAACAATATTAATGGTTGAAGTATGCTATGTGTGATTATATATTTTTTCTGCTATTTGAGCCACACGCTTTGGTGCAACGGCCTTTTTTCAATTTTTAATTTATGATCTTTTCGCCTAGGACCTTTTTAATTATGTCCCTTTGGTATATCCCTAAGACCCACGACTGCTCGGTGTGTCAATCAAGAGCCATTATCAAATACGATCTGGCAGAAGCAGCACAAAACGTGATTCTTGGCCTAATGGGCCGTTGGATCTATCCTATTGGGTACGTTGTCATTGTTTGTTCTATATTTTAAGTTTCTATTTACAGCGTGGCACGGTCCATTTTCAACTTGGGTCTGCTCATTTGTTTTACAGAGATGAAGGTTGCTCTCTCTGATCTTACATAGATCGACCGAATTATCCTCTTAGTCTGTCGTTGTTGGACCATGATTTGTACAGAATACCACTATTGGTATGTTCATTAACCTATTGTCATCACTACTGTATTGGGTCTTTACCTAAAGAACATTGGGTATTCAATTGGAGTACCCTCACGTGGTTTTTATTATATATTTTTTGGAACCATGATGAACCATTTCTGTCTGGTGGTTGGGTCCTCAGTACCACTGTCACTTATTGTTTTCATGACGTATTGTTTCCTTTAAATGGCACTCGATTGTTCTGGGTGTGGCTGTTTGCTCATTTCATTTCTTGAGGATGCACATTTCCTTTCTCGTTTTTCTGGCTCTTGTTGCTGGATTTTTATTCATTTATCCCCTTACATCATATCTTCCTAGCTTCTCATGCATGCACTGAACATGAAGTTATGTTTGTTGTAGAATATTATAAATCATATGTTTATATATACATATATATCATTTTAGGTCTATTGAGTGCCCCACGTCATCCTTGTCAGTGATGACTCGCCCTGAGGAAGGTGTGGCCCGTGAATAGGGTTTCCACCGAAACGTGCGTCGGCGCTTGTCCTGTCAATATCTTTATTTATTCTTTATCCTACAATTTTGGATCTGTATATAGAATATTTATTCATTCTGTTGGTTTTCTTTTTTATGTTGGATATTTGTTTGTTAATGTTGGATGATTCTTGAGCATGTCTGCTGGATGTTTTGAGCTCATATGAATGATATGAGTGGGTTTGTATGAATGACGAGTGTTTGTGGGGCAATGCATTCATTGTGTCTCTTTAGTATATTTTCATCTATATGCATCATTTTCTGTAATATAAGACATATTTTGTGATAATCTTTTGATACTTTGTTAATAAAAAGACAAAACGATTTATTGTTTCTATTGCTGTTTTCTCCTTGCATGCATGAGATTGCTTTGTGTATTTAATTATCATCATAGGACCCTTTGCGGGCCTTTATTATCTTCAAAAGGGTGGGTACTTCTCTGTTTTTGTACTGTTTAACTGATCCCCTATATTACCCACCTCTATTCTCTATTAGGGGTCCCTCCTGTCTACTGTGATCTCCAGGCCCGGCCCGTGTTCTGAAGGGCGGGGCCCGGTCGGGGTGCCTCGGCCTTCTGGCCGGAATTACGGGTTGTTGCGGGGGCCGGTATCACCCTCCTCCGGCCCCCGGGATCAGGTAAGTGGATTTGCGGGCTTGCGGGATTGCGGAAAGGGGAGCGGGAGCCGGCAGTCCTCTCCGGCCGGCTCCCCGTCTCCCTCTGCACGGCCGGAGCTCTTCCTCGGCCTCCGTCGGCGCTGGGGGGCGTCGGGAGCCGGCGCCCAATTGCTGCGCGGCCATCCCGGGGGTGCGGCCGGCGTCCCCGGTTGCCCAGCAATGGCGTCGGCGGGGCCTGGAGGCCTCGCGGATCGCGCTAGGCCGCGGCTTCTTCACGCGGCCCCCTTGGGCTGCGGCGGTGATTTCTTCGGCTGCGACTTCGGCGGTGGGGCCCCGGGCCCGGCGGTGATGTCTTGGGGGCAATTTGGAGGCTTCGGTGAGGGCGCGGACGGCGCACCTCACCACACTCACTCGAGGGGCCTCCCTCACCACAGCGCTTCCTTCGGTGAGAGCGCGGACGGCGCACCTCACCACACGGCCTCGAGGAGGGCTTCCCTCACAGCAGCACTTCTCCTCACGCGGCCGCGGCGGTGATTCCTTCACGAGGTCAGTGACCTGAGGGGGGGCAGTTTCTCCCTCGTGGAGACACAGCGCGGGGCGCACCAGCAGCCTGTGGGCAGGGCTGACTGGAAAGGTTCTTGGGGGGCAGCTCAGCAGCAGGCAAGAGTGGATAGGGGGTGAAGGTCTAGCGCTTCAGGGCACGGCGCTTTACCTGGTGATCCCCAGTTTGGCAGTTCAGGTTTCAGGCCTTGCTGGACGGTCAGGCCTCCCCAAATTAAGGTTTCTTGCGGCTGTTCCAGATTGGTTGCTTCTTAGGAGTTTCTTGTCAGGAGTTTCTTGTCAGAAGTTTCTTATTATGAGTTTCTTGTCAAAAGTTTCTTGTCAGAAGTTTCTTCTTATGAGGGGGGGAATGAGTTGGTGGTTCTGGGAGCGCTTGATGTTACTTCCCAGCACGCTGAAGGTGGTTCCCTGGGTCCCCTCACGCTGGGCAAGGTCAGTGGGTGGTGGGCGTTCCTCAGCTAACTTACTACAGCAGGGCCTAAGCCTTGTCAGCAGCAGTAGTGTAGGTCTCCCCCCTAGGCCCTAAAGCCTGTACTCCGGCAGAGGTTCTCCCAGGATCAGTGGTGCCCCAATTGACTAAAAGATTTCCCTCCAAGCCTCTTATACCCCTAGGTCAGGTGACCCTCCCAAAGGCGGCAAAACATAACTCCTCCCACAGCCCGGAAGGTTCTGGAACCTTCCACATGTCTGGCTATGTGGCCCAGAGGCGGGGACGGAATGGATACTGTATCCCTATGTCCCAGCCTGACCCTGGCTACTAGTGTGTATGTGTGTAAGGCCCCTCTGCAGTAGCAGGGGCCTGTGGCAGCCATCTTGAGTGAGAGAGCACCTGCACCTCAGCACTGGTTAGCAGTGGTAAGGCGCCCGGAGACCTAGGTCCAGTAAAAATACGGTGGCAAAAATGAGGCGCAAAAGGGAAACAAAACAGGGTAAGACCACCCTAGGGCTGACAGGTCTAACACAGGCCAACAGGCATGACAGACTCAATCCACATAGGTTTTCTGATGCACAAAATACCACCAGGGGCGCACCGGGTGGCAGCCAACAGATCTGTTCAAAGTCAACAGAAGATGCGGCCAGCAGCATGTCAGGAAGACAGTGTACAAATGTCACCAAAGTTATGATAGAAACTGCTAAAACGGAACAGCAAAGCTTCCAGTTGGGAATCAGACTCTGGACAAAGAGGATGAGGCTGTTCAGCCTTTCAAACTACTTCCACTGATCCTGGACCAGGGGTGAAACACAGGAAAGCTCAGAACTGTAGGCCACTGCTGACTGCTGAAAGGAAGTGAGCGAATTGCCGTAAGTGCGTCATCTTTTGTAGAACGTTTGTGTATAATGCTAGGGGACACTATCACCAAGACCGTGGAGCTCTCAGAACTTCTTGGTGCAGTTTTATTGATGTGATGAATAACAATATAGAGAATTATAGATGGGTAACAGTGAATTACAGGGATGTTTTTCACTGAGGTGTTCTGAGTGACATCAAATAGGCAATGAGAGCGAAGCTCAAGTTGTCTATGATGTTACACAGAACCCTGAGGTGAAAAACATCCCTGTAACTCACTGTTACCCATCTATAATTTTATGTTATTATGTGCCCCAAAATCTTCTGCCCCTGCTTTCAATTGCTAAGCAGTGTCAGAGAAGTACTGGGGGTGGGGGCATATTTAACATGGCCTCTCCTCCCTGTCCCAATTGTAAAAAAATAATACCTTACCTGCCATCCTTCAGCAGCCAGGACCACCTTCCCTGCCTTCCTTGCCCCTGCAGCTGTGCGTTCTGCTTTCAGTGAAAGCAGACGAGTGGCACTGCACAGACAGGCTCTCAGAGGGCACTGCCAGCCTGGCCTGGAAGGCCTTTATGACATAGCAACAGTGGGTATTGTTATCAACTGCTGTTACGTCATAGCGGCGAGTTATGACATTTAGAAACAGAAATGGACGCTAGTGGCTCACTACCAGAGACATACATCACATATGACATTATTTTCAGAAGAGTTTAACAGCATCTCATCCTTTATATTGAAAAATGTGCAGAAAAGCACAGACTGTGGGAAGAGATAGGGCCTCGCTGACTGTGCCTGCAAATAGCCTCATTGATTGCCTTTTGATCCGAAAGGAAAACTAATCAACTCCCTCAATACGTTACGCCTCGAAGACCAAACAAAGACTTCATTACTAACAGCTGGAGCAGGGGAATTCTACCAGAAAAGTTGAAAATACACTTGACTACACTTTGAAAATCATGTCAATTTGATTTATTGACAAATGGGTCTGTGTTTATAGCAGGAACCTGTGATGCATTCACCACACGCCTACTTCCAGATTAGCGCCCAGGGTGATCTACCTAAAGCTGTGAAACTAAACCTATCAATCTCAGAAACATCGCCACTCTGTCCTTAATGGTTTTCAGAATGACCTTGAAAGCAGAGCTTAATTTGTGCAGGTAGCAGGAACCAGATCCTGCTAAGTCCTGCTTTTTGGGAAGCAGGACTTATCTGCACCTCCTCCTTTTTCCTCTTCTCATTGATTGCGCCTAGAGATGATTTTGTTCATGGCGTGCCCTTAATCAGTTCCAAAAATGTATCAATATGCAACCAAATACATAATTTCCTACAGACTGAGTGATAATCAAAGGAGAATCTACAGAGAGATCACTCAAGGATCTGTGATAACCATTCCTTGTGAACATTAAAATGGAGAATATTGGCTCCCTCCCACTGTGAGTGATGTCATTCGTCCTGTGCACACTTTGCACATGTGTAAGAGAAGTAGTCCCCTTCAGTGAAACGGACAGATGATCAAATGTATCCTTTCAAAGGCATTTTCCCTTTGGTACTACTTATTATTTTTCCTTTTTGAGAGCCTAGCAGTTCCCCAGAAACTGCCACCAGGCCCTCACTAAAGGCCTTATTATGAGTTTGGCAGTGCGGGAGCAGGTTCGCCCTGCTCCCGCACCCCCAAACCCATGTAGGAACTGCCCGCCAGATCAGAAGTTTTCAGCTGGTCTGGCGGGCAGTTCTTTGGCATTTCCAGGGCGGTGCCTATGAAATAGGCACCGAAATGGGAATGTCAAAGGAAGTACCTGCACGGCATAGACTGCTGCAGTCCATGCCGTGCAGGTACTGGTGTGCATGAGCACAGGGGGCATATGTTGTGCCCCCCTATGTGCATCCACATGGAGTGAGGCACCAGGGGGCCCTTTAGGGTCTCCTTTGCTTCCTCACCACCACACTTTTCATAGCGGTCGCACCGCCATGAAAAGTGTGGCAGTGAGGAAGCTTGTAATATGCTTTGCGGGGCCGCAGCCGCCCCACCAAGCATATTGTGGCCTCAGGACTGCTGCACAACCGCCAGGGAACGGCGGTTCCCTGGTGGTTGCTGTGGTCCCAGGGCGGCTTCCAACAGTCCCACCAGCAGTCCGCACAGCGAGCTGGGTTCCCCTTGTGTAGTCTAAGAGGACAAAGATACCGGTACGTGGTGATTTTAGTAGCCACTTCCATACTTGCGGTGTTGCGTGCCGTGTGCCGTGCTCTGTGGTAAATGTCCCCTCACTCCTTCCACGTCAGGGTCCATCCCAACTCTAGCTCTTACTGTTTCTGCCCCGACCTTTTCTCCTCAGTTTGAGTTTGCAGCAAGAGGGCATATAAGTCAGTGATAATGCGTTGCTTGCTTTCCTTGGACAGAAGCCACATTTTAAAAGGTTTGAGCACCCACTACGCTCGCCTCCCCAGTGGCGAACCTGCAGGTACCGCAGGTGTTCTGTCTCCAGCAGGCCATAGTAGGCCTTTAGTTGTTCAAAGGGTATGAGTCCTTTAGGGTCAAACATGTTGGCTATGGATCTACAGCCTGCCGCCCGGGGCATGCCAAGCGGCGAACGCTGTGGGGTGAAGGACCGGAGTAAACTCTGAGTTTCCAATTATGGGCATCAAAGGTGAAGGGAAGGGAATGAGGTTATGGCCTTCCGGATGGAGACTTGGTTCCACACCCCAAGAGTGGCTCTAGTACAGGCGCGGCCGGCACAGGTAAGAGCTGTGAGGCTGGGCGGTGGGGGGAAGTCGACAGACGGGATAGGTAAAATTAAATAAAATATAAATAAAATCACTTACCTTGCGCTCGCCGCATCACCGTATCGGCGATGCAGCAAGCGCAGGGTAAGTGGTTTTATTTAGTTTTTTATTTAATTTTACCTATCCCATCGTCTGTCGACTTCCCCTTCCACTGCCCCACCACCTCCGCTCTTACCTGTGCCAGCCACGCCTGCTCTAGTAACAGGAGAGGAGTACAGGCCCCAAGCCTTCTGATTTTTCTTTAGTTAAGCGATTTTCCACAGATGCTCTCCCGCTATCGCCCTATCCATAACGCACCAGTGCTTCTCTGACTCCTTACGGCCCCACTCCACCAGGAAATGTAGATGCGCATCCTGATAGTAGTGCAAGAGGCTAGGCAACCCCAAACTCCCTTCCCGGGCGGGGTGGAGAATCTGATCGCGGTTAATGCGTGGTCACTGTCCTTTCTGAACAAAGCGGTTGATTTCTACCTAGAGGCTAATTTGAATTTACCAATAATCTGGAACCAAGATGTCATTGACATTAAGACCCTAGAACCAAACTGTGACCCCCTACAGTTAGCTGCCACCACAGGAATGGTGGCCTGCTGGGGTCAGCAACCACGTCTCAACTGTTTGTAAATAAAGCCATCCATTATTTTTTACATAAAGCTAATTTTCCTAAAAGGAGACCTTTTTAGAATCGTTAAATGGGCTTAGTACATTTGAAAAAGGGTTTTAACATTCTGAAACCCACTAATTTACAGGCATCTTATAAGTTTTTCTTATATATTGCTAAACCCGGAAGCATCTTACAGACTTACCGCACAGAATGCTTAAGAAAAGCGTGGGTGCTGAAGTTTGCATTTCCACCATAAAAGCAACCACAATCCCAAGTTTACTTTGCAAAGACAGCGTCATGCTAGCACCAGTGGCTGAAAAGACAGGAATTGGACCACAATCACTGATAATTTGACAACTGAACGATAAACCTACAAATAAGATGATCCATTGTTGGCCTTGGGTCTGACTCTGGTTAGGCCTGGCTTAGTCCATCCTGATGGGATCTTGGGAAATGTAGTTTATTACCGTATGTCATTAGGAAATCCCATTTAGCAGGGCATTGACATGTGGTGTTTTATGCTGTAAAGTGAACTTCATAATAGGAGCATTCATGATTGGTTTTCCTGGATATGGTTGTCTTAGGGCGGACTGTGTGTCCTAGGTTTGTTGTTGGATCTGCATAGGTGCAACAAGGTATCTCCAGGGGAGCTTGGAAAACTTGAATCACCTCCCCATTGGGCAGATACAAGCCGGCAAAAAAATGAGAGGCCACAGCAAGTGGACAGCCGTTCAGGCCAGGAACCAGCAAAAAAAACGATCACGTCGGGCCCTGCCAAAATACATAGCATGAATAATGCAAGGAGATATAGTACCCATGTTACTTGCAAGAAATTGCAACAACAAACATTAATTATAGTAAGTATAGGGAGCAAAAGCAGGTTGAATGTAATATACGCAAGGCAAGCTATTCACAATATTGATGGTCTCATATGTATGTACAATAACTATATATGCGCCTGTGCACCAAAGTACTGGTGCAAGTTGAAACTGAAGTTTCTTTTCCTTGAATTGGCCAAACCACCCTGCTCTGGAGTGCACTGTGTGAAAGTACCTAGAGTGATAGAGGCCCCTTGGCATGCTTGCTGACTGGTGAAGTGTTGTTCAATTACTGTCTTTAGCAGGAGCTTAGACAACCATGCAGATTGAATGCATGGTTGATTGCATGATGGGGAACTGCAGCCCTCCATGACTACATCACGTGGGTATTTGACTCTCAAAATGCTGACAGACAAGAAGGCCAGGTCACAGCTGGAAATAGTAATGTAGTGGGGATAAAAACAAGTCTTTATCCCTTTTGTGACGAGGGAGCTGTGTGCAGGTTGACAAAAGGGAGAATAGGTGCTGCTAAAAGATAACTAGTCCTTGGGCCACACAGATCATCTAGCCTTCAATCTGGAAGATTTCAAGCAATCAGTGTTTGGTTGCAGTGGGAGCACGCGGTGTCCAGAAAATTATGACAGAGAACTTCTTTCTGGGGTGGGTCATATTCAACAATCCCTAGAAAAACAATAGTGTTTAGAGGCGTGGCTCTCCCCCTCAGCTCCCTTCCTGGGTGAATGGTCAATCCCTCATAGGAATCCTTGTTGCTTGGATCTTTGCAAACATTCAGCAGGGGCTTCTGTGGTCAGGGGGATCCTGTGGGCTACCAGGTCTTACAGTCTACCAGCAGCCAGATCAGGAGCTAAAGACTGGCTGTATGTCAACCTCAGTAGGTACTGTAGACGTAGGCTGGGTCTGCCAGTGGTCAGTGGCTCTCTGTAGAGGAGGAGCAGTGGTAGATGTCCCGCTGGTCTCTGGAGATGAGATAGTCCCTCCTCAAGTCTCCTCTCGAACAGTGGCGTCAAACTGAGAAGACTTCAGCAACAAGTGGGAGGAACCCAGTGAAATCCTATATCTCGCAGGGTCCTCTCAGAGGAGCCCAGGGGGCTGAAGACTCCTAATATGGCCCGCCTTCAGGAAAATAAAAAGCTCCTGCCAGAAAATCTTTGAGGGGGGAAGGAAAAGTTCGACCAATGAATGGCATGCTCCTTCCTCACGGAACTGTCACAATGATGTCACCACACCACCTGTCTTTTTAGAACCAATGAGAGCCTAGCATCTATTTTCTTGGCTTAAGCATGACAGTGCTTACATACACAGCACAATAACATTTCCGACCTGAGGCCTAACACTGTAGCTCCCCTTAAGTCATGACCTTAAGTCATGGACTCAATTACCCAGCAGTCGACCCAAGATCTCAACGAGTTAGCTGCTGAGATCCCTCTTATCTCCAGGAGTACAATCAAGACACCAACCCGCTCTAGTGCCCCCTGAGCTAACAAGGCCTCAGTGGTATGTGACCGTCTCATACCCAGCCCTACGAGATTACCAGAGGAATCACCATATCAGGATCCTGCCAGCATCCCTAGGCGACTCGACCTTCGATCACCTATAGGTCAGCCAGTCAGATGTTCTCATTATTGAGAAGCAGGTTGAACATCATGTCTGGTCTTACGAGCTCCGAGTTCCCCTTTATGCATTACTCAGAAAGTCCTCAGTTTTCAGCTTTAAGCAATATGCGAAAAGACAGTTGTGCTGATGGAAATTACTTACGTTTATGAACGTAAGAAGATAACACTTAACGTGATGAGTCCATTAAATAAAACTTAAAGGAGATTAACACGTGGTCGAACACTGATAGCTTTGCGTCGAGGTCCATCTGAATAGGGCAAATGTATTACGAGGAGTCCGCGACAGTGAGCAGCCGCCTGGTCCGAAACTAATGATGTGGCATTTAAAATGCTGTCAGGGGACGCCATGTCTAATACACTGGAAGGGTAAACATCATTTACCACGAATCCTTTTCCCTGCAGGCAATTACAATGCGGTCGTTACAACGACCGCGTTGTAACAACGCATACCATTACTCCGCAAGTTGGAACAACGACTTGCGGAGGGGTCAGAAGGTGTTGGATTTAAAATCCAACACCTTCCCTACTGTTGCACATACTGGAGTTGGAATAATAAATTATACTAATCCAACATCCAGCGCCCACCCTAGAGCAAGTCGCTGTTACGCTTTGCGAAGTAATGGTATGCGTTGTTACAACACGGTCGTTGTAACAACCGCGTTGTAATTGCATGCGGGGAAAAAGAATGCGTAGTAGGATGGCATATTCACACTGGACCTGCCGCGAGCCCAGGGCTTGCAGCACCATGTGACTCCTTAACTGCAAAGTCCATTTTATCCTTTCCTCGAAAACTGCTCTGCAAACTAGGGTGGCAAATTAATCAAGACGAACATAGAGACACTGGGAGAATGGGCCATGTTGGTTTATACCTGACCCTAGTCCAAAAATGGGTGCTGGAGGTATATTCACCCATTCCTTCTATTCTCTGGGCATGGAAACAGTGTTCTCAAAATGGATCCTTCTTGGCAATGAGGTCGTCACTTCTCTCTAAGCATCAAAACTAAAATGTATTTAGACAGGAACAGGAGGTAGGTTCCATGAGTAGGTGATTGTTTTCACCAGAACAGACGAACCAAACCCTGAACTTCATCTCTCAAACCTACCTTGCTGAGGAACAGAAAGAGCGCTGTAGAGATCAGAGAGATGCTGATGAACACCCCTGATCAGGGCCTGGCCTGCCGTCTGAATCTCCTGTATGGACCTCTAGATAGCATTCGACACCACTGACCACAATGTGAAGCTTAAATACTTATATGCAGGCGTAGATAGAAGAGCCACAGTCAGGTTCACATCCTTGTAGAACCACACCCAGAATGTCAAGGGTGTGTCACAAGTTTCTGAAATTACTAACATTAAATGGGGGCTCTGCACAGATGAGATGATTCAACCTCAACATCATCCTGTTAGCCCCATGGCTGGACTGGCCTATAGGGCAATCAGGCAGTGCACAATGGGCTGGTCAGACAGGTCAATGAGTGGGCTGGTGTTTTGGCTGTTTGTGGGCCTGCTTTATGGCCTGCTGGGCCGGTTGTTACTGATGATTTCTCTGATGTTACCACAAACATTACCTGCAACAAGCTCAAATGCACGTTGTCTCCAATACCTTGCAAAACACCCATACAGCGTGTCTTTGCAAACTTAAAACTGACCTGATTTGCCAATGTGGACCACTTTTTTCTCTATGTGTTCGCTTATGGGGGCCACCTTTAATTAGGTGCCCGGTCCTAATTTCTAAGTCCGTCCCCAGGTAGCCCAAATCATTAGACTCATCACATCATTCACCTTCTGCTCACAGGCAACACCATGACACATCAAAGACTTGCGGAAGAATCTGGTGGACTTCAAAGAGTGGTGGATCGCCTGAAAGATGCCTAACACTGGATGATGATCAAAAGGCTGCGCCTCAACAACAAGGAAACTGTGATTCTGAACCTAGCTCTATTAAATTCTTCTCACTTAATCTTTTACATGTCCACACACAATACGCCCTATACATACACCAACACAGAAACTACTTAAACAATTAGGACCAGATTTATCAAGGTTTTGTGTCACACTGGTGCCACGCAAGGGGGCGCAAGGGTGACACAGACCTAAGTGAAAACGTTCAAGCCATGCAAGGCCACCTTGCGTGGCCCTGCATGGCTTGCTAAACCTAGAGTAATACAAGGCAGCGCAAATTGCTGCCTTGCGTTACTCTGCGGTAGCGAGGTGTTCCATGGGTGGAGCGTGGGTGTTCCCACTAATCCACCATGGATTTTGGCTCATTCTCAGATTTACCATTAGTGTTAGACCTGGGAATGGGTCAAAATGCTACGCTTCTCCCAGGTGATGCTTAACAAGGAGAAATATGTATGCCAGTGATAGTCACTTATTTTACGTTATATGTATATCATGAGCACAACATGTGAACTTGGCTAAATGAGTGTGGAAGGGTGATCCCCCCTGTTAGAAATGGGATCTCTAGTTGGCAAGGGCTTGCACCTTTGTCCAAGTAGGGACCCTTCTTCCTAGTCAGGGTAAGGGTTGTTACACTCGTGAAGTAACCCCTGCTCACCCTCGTGGTAGCTTGGCACGAGCAGTCAGGCTTAATTCAGAGGCAGTGTGTAAAGCATTTGCACATAACCAACAGTAATACAGTGTAAGCACTACAAACGGACACCACACCAGTTTAGAAAAATAACCAATATTTTATATACTCAAGACAAGACCAATTACGACAAAAATCCACAATACTATACTTTACGAATGAATACTTGATACGTTAACTTCTTCTTTGCAGGAATAGCACAAAAGCAAAGTTCGTACGCAGTCGGTAGCTCCGTTCGAGCCTACCGTGATGCTGAAAACCCCAGAGTCTAACAGTTCCAGCCGACCGCGTCGATACGGGCCAGCAGAGTCATGAACAGACTTGGTTACAGTACCTTTCTCGTTGTGGCTGGTACGGAGTGTACGAGCCGGTCGGCGTTCGTCGCGGTTGCGGTGCAAGACGGAGCGATGCAAGGTGCGGTGTCCCTCGATGCGGTGCAGGCAGCGGCTCGATGAGCGTCGTGGAGACGGAGTCGGTGAGTCCAAGGCGTGCGATGCAGGGCGAGACGATGCTCGATGCGGTGCTGACAGGTTGCGATGCAGGCGACCAAGCCGGAGTGCGGGAGCTGGCGTCGGACAGCGGTGCGAGTCGGAGCGGTGCGTCGCAGACGTGCGAGCGGTGCCCCAAATGCGGTGCGGTCACGACTCTTGAGCCAGTTGCAGCGACCGCGTCGGTCGGGTCCGGTTGGTTCAGTGAAGCGATGCGATGCGAACTGCGGTGCCCACAGGTCACGGTGCAAGCAGCGGCTCGATGTTGGCGGCGTCGGACGCCGCCACGGTGAGACCAGGGTTGCGATGCGAAGCGGGGCGATGCGGTCTGCGGTGCAAACAGGTCACCGGCCAGGGATGGATTCGGTTGACGGAGTCGGTTGCAGTTCCCTTCCTCTGTGGCGACTGAAACAGCGTTCCAGAAGCGGTACCCAGAGGGCTTGTGAAGTCTTTGTAGTCCCTGAGACTTCTTAACAGGAGGCCAGCTCGGTTCCAGGCCCTTGGAGATACTCAGCACAAGTTTGTAGAAAGTTCAGTCCAGTCCTTTCACTGCCCAAGGCAGAAGCAGCAGCTGCAGGCCAACCCAACAAAGCAACAACACAGCAAAGGGGCAGTACTCCTCCTGGCAGCTCTTCCAGCTCTTCGTCTTGGCAGGTTCCTTGATTCCAGCGAGATCTAAATTCATGGGGTCAGGGCCCCAATATTTATATCCCAAATTCCTTTGTTCTCTGAAGGCAGAGAGGCCTTTGCCTAGTCCAAACCAGTTCTGGAGCACTTTGTTGACAAGTCTCCGTCCCTTCTTTCAGTGAGTAGGCCAGGGACATCAGACGCACCACAGGAGGTGGAGCCAGCATTGTGGAGGAAGGCACTGTCCTATTCAGGGCCCAGGTGCGACCCCTCCCACCCATCTACATGTAGATCTTGCTATTCAGCCCTGTGCTGACTCACCCTGTCTCCTGGCATCCCCCAGCCCCTGTCACTCACACTCCAGACAAGGAATACACAACCTCGCAGAGGCAGGCTTGGATGGTGAGACAAGAAAATACCCACTTTCTAAAAGTGGTATTTTCAAACACAGAATGTTAAAACCAACTTCACTAAAAGCTGCATTTTATCATTCTGAGTCCAGGCATACTAAACTCGAATTTCTACTGTGTTCCCGGGGTCAGTTAGGATTATAAGCTGTAATAATCAAAACTGCCCGTTCTGGCCTAGGGGAACAGGTAGCCTTGCAATAGTGAAAAACGAACTAGGCTGTAATTCACTATCAGGACATGCCGCACACACCAGGGCATGTCCTACCTTTCGCGTACAACGCACCCTGCCCACAGGGGTACCTTGGGCCTACCTTAGGGGTGACTAACATGTAGCAAAGGGAAGGTTTAGGGACTTGCAAGTGTGTGCACTTGCCAAGTCGACATGGCAGCCCCAGGCTGCGCACAGGCTCTGCGATGGCAGGCCCGAGTTACACTTTACGGGCTGTTTGCGTGGGTGGCACAATCCAGTGCTGCAGCCCACCAACAGCATTTGGTCTATAGGCCCTGGCACACGTAGTGCACTTTACAAGGGACTGACACATAAACCAAATAGGCCAATCATGGAAACACCAATCCATAACACATTTTATACAGGAGCACTTGCACTTTCCCACTGGACCGCAGTGAGGAAAGTGCGCAGAATCATTACACCAGCGAAAACAGAGTTTAAACCGGGAGGTCAGAAAGCAAAAAGTCAGGGGAAACACGCCAAAAGATGCCAAGTCTAACACCCCCCCACCCCTGAGTTTTGTGCAGTGGATTATGGGTAGCACCAGTATGGCATGTGATGCAAGAAGTACGCAGCTGTATGCCTACTACGGTTTGCATATAAAATAAACCTCGATACGTTCACTTAAGATATAAAAGTGACAGCACATTTGTGCATGAGATGAGTGCATATCACACTGGAAACGTCTATATAGTGGCACATAGTGTGTGCTTGGCACTATAGATATATGTATGCATTTGTTGATACATAAGCATAACAAAATTGCAATCTTGGAACACTACTTGATATTCAGCATTTCTATTTTAGGTTGGACCAAAATTTGGCAAGTAATTCACTGCCAGTGCTGCTTTGAATGAATTGCATGCAAAAACACTATCACTGAACGTCCTACGTCACTAGGGGAGTGTTTCTCAGACAAACTTACCCTGACGAAAGCTCAGGACCTTTTTTGGCCTGTGAGAGTAGGGCTGAAAAATGTTCGGATAATAGGGTCAGAGGACCATTGAATCCTTAATACCCCACATATATTTGATTTTAATCATTCCCATCCACCCCATCAATAAAGGGACACCTTGGAATGGATTAGGAATTTTTATTTTATAGTTGCGCCCCTAGTCTAAAGTCTTTCAAAGAGCTCTCTGGAACGTGGTCGAGCCCACCCTGACTTTAAGAATTGGGGTGAACCCGATGATGAAGCATCACACTAATAGAGTATGTGAGGGTTTTATAAGAAAAAGGAATTCTTTCCTTCCCTACCCTCGTAGGAGTGGTGTCTAGGTATGGCAGACTATCTCTTCTCATTTAGCTAAAGTATCATGACATTAGGAGGGATACTCTTAAGGTAGTGAGAATTTGAAACTAGGAGGTCATATCCCCCCAATTCCTTTCTTCTCTGTTGAAAGGAGCTCCCCACCCTTTAGGTTCCGGTCGGTGGTCGCACACCTCCCAGTCTGGGTCATTAGGTGTTTGACAATCTTTGGCCTGATTCATCTCCAGTTTGCAGGAAGGGTCCAGTGAGTATTTACTAATTGTATGATCTTGCTTCTCTTGTACTCCTTATTGGGCATGGAGGATGGAGTGTTAAGTCGTGGCTAGTCTGAGAATGGGTGTCGTCGGGACATTTTTGCTCTAGTCTTTGGGAGAGCTCCCTTTTGAGTCAGCAGCTTATGGTGTTTATCTTTGATGACTTGGGATTTCTATTGCACTCCCTGCTGGGCATTGCATTTGGCATATTGGGCCATACCTACTTTGACTTCTTTTACTAGTCTGGAGTTTGAGCATTATGTTTCACTCTATGTTTGTTTCCTCTGGTGTAGAACCCTGTTTGATTTCGGCATCCTCTTGTGCTCCCTGCTGTGCTGTAGGGGGTGTGGGGTATTTTGCCCTGACCATCCTGGATTTTGAGATTGCTCCCTATTGGTCCAGGAGATTGTCAATGGAGACTTTGTTTATTTAGTTCCCTTTTATGATCCTTGCTGGTCATCGGGCTTGGGGTGTTGGACTCTGGTCACTTTGGCTTCCCCTTATAGGTCCTCCTGGGAATGAAGTGTGGCGTTTAGACCGTGGCCACTCTAAGTTAAGAGAATGCTCTTTGCTGAGTCAGGAGTCATTTAATGGAGAGCTGATCACTTTGGTTTGCTCTTATGGTCCCTGCTGGTCATCGGGCTTGAGGTGTTGGACCCTGGATGCTTTTGACTTCCTCTTGTACTTCCTGCTGTGCTGGGCTTATTGAGTGTTTTGTCGTGGGTACTCTGAATATTGAGAATGCTTCCTGCTGTATCAGAAGACTCTGAATGGAGATTTGTTCAATGCATTTCTTTCCTATGGTCCTTGTTAGTCTGAGGCCTGATGGATTGGCCCATGGTTGATTTTGCTTCCTCTTGTATTTCCTGAAGTGCTGGGAGTGTGAGGGTGTTTGTCCAGAGGTATACCGGTATATGTGCATGTTTCCTGTTTGATCTGGAATTGTGGCACTTGTCTTGAGTACTCTACTTCTCTCTTGTGCTCTCTGCTAGTCTTGGGGCTTGAGGGGGTACTCCTGTGTAATTTTAGTGTTCTTGTGTGCTCCCTTATGGACATGGAGATTGTGTCTCTTCCTCTCAGGCTTCTGCCAGTGCTCTCTGCTTGCTTGAAAGTAGAGGTATTGCTTTTTGGGTTAGGCCTGGCAGGTTCTAATATTCTTTTATGTGGTATGCTGCGTTGGAGACTATGGATAAGACTTTACCCACTTTGTTTTTTCTTTTGTGATCTTTACTGGATGGTGCATGTAATTTGGATCCTGCCCATTCTGATGTACTTGGTACTTCCTATCCAGCATGGTGTTAATAGATTTGATTTTTGTAACTTTGACTTTGTTAGAAATTGAGGTTTCTGGTTGGCAGAGTATACACCCTGTCCAAGCAGAGCCACAATCCTAGTCAGGGTAAGTCAGATACACAATCTAAATTAACCTGTGCTCACCCTCTGGTAGCTTGGTTTAGAGCAAGAAGGCTTAACTTAAGAGGCAATGTGTAAAGTATTTGTGCACACTTTAATTAAATTAGTTGAATCAATTAATTGAAAACACCACAGAAAAGCTCCACACCATCTTCTAAAAATAGAGAATATTTATCTGAGTAAAACAAGACCAAAATGACAAACATCCAATCAGTAGTAGTTGGGATATGAATTTTTAAAGATTAAATCCAAAAACAGTGCATAGAAGTCAACAGCGCTAAAAGGTTACTTGAGGTCGCACTAGACCGGGGTAAATTCAAAGTTCAAGCTGACCGTGATGGAAGGCAGGCAGGCTACAGGACCGCTGAAAAAGTACCTTGTATGGAGCAAGCGTCGGCGTTGAGCACTCCGTGCGTCGGTTCTGATTCACACAGTTAGGTCGATGCGTCGAAGTCAAGCCTCGCAGTCAGAGTCGAAGGATCAGCGCTGCGTTGAAGTTGAGCCTCACAGCTGCGTCTTCGGTTCTCACAGATGGCAGAGTACAGCAGCACCAGCAGAATTGCAAGTAGTCTTTTATGATCCTAAGACTTCAGAAAACAGTAGGCAAGCCAGCAAGCCCTTGGAGAAACATGGGTTCAAGGATGTAGAGAGCAGGTCCAGTCCCTCTCACTCCCAGGCAAGAAGCAGCAGGCCAACACAGCAGAGCAGGTAACAAAGTAGCAGTTCCTCATACAGCACATCAACCAGCAAGTAGCCAGCCAACACAGCAAAGCAGTTAGCAAAGTGGCAGGCCCTGCTGCAGCACAGCAGCTCTTTTTCCAGGCAGATTGTCCTTGGTTCTAGTAAAGTTCTGATTTGGTGATGTCAGGGTACAGTACTTATACCCAAATGTGCCTTTGAAGATCACAAGATCCCTGCCTTTCCTGCCCTGGCTCCAGACTCACTACGAGGGGTATGCAGCACTTTGTAGTTGACAGGCACAGCTGTATTCAGGTGCAAGTGTCAGCTCATCCCTCCCAATCTACCTCAGGAAGGCCCATCAGCCTGGTAATCGGCCATTAGGATGCAAATGTAAAACCCCAGCTCCCTTTGTGTGACTGTCTAGAGGAATGCACAAAGCCCAACTGTCACCCAACCCAGACGTGTATTCAGAGACAGGCAGAGGCACAGAGTGGGTAAATTAAGAAAATTCCAACTTTCTAAAAGTGGCATTTTCAGACTTACAGTTTAAAATCCACCTTCACCATAGGTTGTGATTTTAAATTGTGAGGCCAGAGACACCAAACTCCTAATCTCCATCTTTCCACAATTGGAAATTACACTTAAAATATGTTTTAAGGCAATCCCAATGTTAACCTATGGGAAAGAGAGGCCTTGCAGTAGTGAAAAACGAATTTAGCAGTATTTCACTACCAGGACATGTAAAATTCAAAAGTGCATGTCCTACCTTTTAAATACATTGCACCATGCCCATAGAGCTGCCTAGGGCCTTTCTAAGGGGTGACTTATATGTATAAAAGGGAAGGTTTGGTCCTGGCAAGTAGGTTAACTTGCTAGGTCGAAATAGCAGTTTAAAACTACACACACAGGCTCTGCAGTGGCACGCCTGAGCAATGTTTAAAGGGCTACTAAGTTGATGGCACAATCATTGCTGCAGGCCCACTAGTAGCATTTAATTTACAGGCCCTGGGCATATATAGTGCACTTTATGAGGGATGTATAGGTAAATTAAATATGCCAACTGTGGATAAGCCAACGCTACCATGTTTAAGTACAGAGCATATGCACTTTAGCACTGGTTAGTAGTGGCAAAGTAACCAGAGTCCTAAAGCCAACAAAAAAAAAAATCAGAAAAAAGGGGCGGAGGAAGGCACAAGGTTTGGGGGTGACCCTTCAGAAAAAGACCATTTCCAACAGACTTCCTATGATCCTCCCTGCTAGGCTTGGAGTTGGTAGATTGACCGTGGGCCATCCAGGCTTCCACTTGTGTTCCTCTTGGTTCTGCACTTGTGGTGTGAAGCCTTAACTATCTTGGCCTTGTTTTGTTTGTGTGACCTGGGGTTTTGGTATCAACCAGGGGTCATTTTGGCCTCTATGGAGTCTAAGGTTGGACTTGTCCCTCCTGGGCTTGGAGTAGCTTGATTTGAGCCTAGGGTCTATGAGCCTAAGGTCTAGCTTTTTAGTTCCCTGAGTTTCTGGTACATATAACATGCAGCATATTTGGGCTTCAGCCTGGGCTTGGTTCACACTTGTCTAGTTTCTTGATTATTGGCAATGTATTGCATTCTCCTGCCTTTCCCGAATTGGTCTTAGGATAATGATGGACAGAATTTTGTTCTGCCTGATCTTACCTTCCTTCTGGTGTGATCTCTCTTTGTGGGGTAGTTGGAAATCTTGGCTGGTTGTTTCATGATTCTCTGCTTTATTTCCTTCTTGATTTTTGGTCTGCAGTTAGGCTGTGGACTACTATCCCTGACAGGGCCATAGTTTCTTGCCCATTGTCCATGGTCATTGTCTACTGTTGGTCTCCTTTTCTTGTTCAACTGTACACCTTCCATTCGCTTTTCAGTCTTGGACTGGTTTTTCTGAGCACACACTTCCCATTCCAGATTGTGGCCCCATTGGTTTCCTTTCAGCCTGGTTGAACCAAGACAGGGTGAGATTTCTGTTTACTTATGTCTATCGGTTTGCTTCATGTTTTGTTGGTTCATAAAGTCGGGTCCTGAGAATGTAGTCTTCTCAGTTCAATGTTTTGGGTTTCAGCAACTCTTGTACTCCTTTCAGCATTCTCTTTGATGATACTGTGTTCCATTGTAAGAGACATATTATGTGGATAATATGTAGATGGTGTTTGATACTGATACATGAGATTGCTGCACTGGTATATCCTCAATTAGTGGGACATGGGTGAGTTGAGGAAGTAATTCGCCGAGTACTTAACAGTAAACTTCATTACTCCAATTACCCCCTCATCATCTCATCACTTATGGCCCACTGTCCCTTATCATGATCACAACCTCATTCCCTACTGTTTTGGGATTACAGGAAGAGCTGGGGATCTCCGTCCCCTTTGTGGCCTTCTTCAGAAGAGGAGCCTCAGGAGACAGGAGGAAAGGGAGTGGATGTAAACCAGTTTCCAAGTTTATTTGTAGGTCACGTTGTGTCGGAGAGGAGGTAGAAAGATCTCAAATAGTAAGGAAGGAAGGGTTATAAGAGTAATGCAGATTACCAATAGGGCGTCTGCACATTATTGTGCACCGAACACTAGAGCCCACATTGTATTGTGATTAAGGTTGGACAGCTTTGTTGTCTGTGCCGTGGAGGCATGTTTGGTAGAGAGTCTCTACCAGGAAAGGCTTTAATCTAGTGGTGTGGAAGTCAGCCGGATGTACACCAGACAACATATCCTACTCACTGTTTCTGTAAGGTTGCTGTTACATTAGTGTTGTTGCTTATGACATTTGACGTAAAGGATGGTATGTCTCCTTGGAGTTGGGAAAAGCCTTGTCCCCTTTAGACAAAAAAAACAAGGCTGTCCCTGCTTCGCCTACCCAAAGAGCTGTGTTGTTACTATGTACAATTCTGTGTGATGGGCCCCTCCTCAGCCAATGCATCTTCTCTGTGCATCTCCACAACCAATGCTCCTTCTGTAGCAGCACAAATTTACTGTGCATGTGCAGCTGTGCACATTATATTTGTAATTCTCTCCCTTTGTTATGGGCTACGGTCAGGCGCCTGCCCTCTTGTTCTTCGGATCACGCATTGCCACACACAGGGACCTACATGTTGCCATGCCTACAGATGCATGCCTACTGATGCATAGCCTCTCACCAGTAGGTGCAAGAGTTGTCAAGGGTAATGGGTCTAGCTAGTGGGCGACTGTGCCACTGGATACTGAGCAGACAGTTTAACACTGTTGTGGACATTGCTAAGGGCCAGATGAACGAAACCTTTGACTGTCATAAAGCCTGCGAGTTTCTAAATCGCAGGAGTTATGACTGCTAAATGGCTTTTTTAAATGTACTAAACTCATTCAGTAACAGGTTATGAATTGCAAAATAGGTTTAGAAAAGCATAATGAATTACTTCCAGGATGGAGATATTTGTTGGCATTTCTTCTAAATAATGATTATTTATGGTATGCATCAATATTTTGAGACTGAAATCCAGTAGCAAAACATTAAAATGTAACTGACTTTCAAGTTGTGACGTTAACACATTTGCAAAAGTCCTAAGGGACCCGTTACTCTTTGTAGCTCCGGGACCACTGCCAAGTCTCTCAAACAAACTTAGAAAAAATAAACTTTTCTCTAAAAATGCAGTCCATTTCCTTAATGAACAAACAAAATGTTTACTTTATTTAAATGGGATCACAGACATACTGGTCTTCTGTCCCTAGAAGGCCTTGTGGTGGTACCCAATTGGAGTCAGCCACAATTTTCGATCTACTGCATGAATATTGATGAGGTAGGTTGAACTGCGACCCACTATAATTTAACATTTTGCCATTGTACCTTTCAGTACACAGATCAGTTTTCAGAATTCTTTTCCATTTGCAAAAAGTTGGTGCACAATTTGCGACCAGTTTTGCGAACAGAAATGCTGTATATCTGGCCTTAAATCATGCCCTGCTTGTTGAAAACGATTTTTGTACATTGCTGTGGGAACCAAATCCCATTGCTTGGGTTTTCTAATGGATTTGTAAAGGAAGTATTACATAAAATATTGAGACGCAAGGGTATAAAATACAGTGGTGTGGCAATGATGTCTTCGGATCTAATGCAAGCAAGGAAAATGAGCCCTCCATACTTTGGTTTTGCACTAAAAACAACTATAATTGAAATGCACTAGGACCCTCACATGACTGGGCCTCGGTGTAACTGCACCTGCTGCACGCCCTAGATAAAATGTAAATGCCTTTGACCCAATTTCATGACTTCCTATGGCTCTGTTAGGCTCTTATTGAGGTTTGTTTTGATTTGTAGTATTGATTAGTGGTATTAGTTGATTATTTTAGTTTGCTGTTGAATATGACAGTCATTCTGCATAAACTCAGGGGCGGCTCCTCCTAAATAGCGGAGGAGCGTCGCCCCACCTGCTGCGAGCACAGCAGGCAAACAATATTAAATAAAATGGCATAATAATGCCATTTTATTTTGCACCCAGCTCACGCTGTGCACAGGGAGTGCGCGAGGCAGGGGGGCGGGGCTGACTCCTGCTATTGCAGGATTACTGATGCCCCTTTTAATACGCATGTCGGGTTGACTGGCTGGTGACCTTCGGCCAGCCAGACATGTGCACTGTACGCCCAGAAATCCCTGGGCTGTGAAACAGCTGGGGCCGGATTGCTGCCACAGGCCCCCAGCCTCAAAATCACCACTGGCTTAGCCAGCTCCCACCAATTCTGGAGCTGCTCTCTCGAGGATTGGTCAGGAGTCGCGTTCCACTGGGCAGGAAGGCAAGTCCTTCCCTTTCCTGCTCGTGGATGTCACTCCACCATCACGGGGAATGCCGCACCAGGCGAGAGCATCATTGCGTGAGTTGGGCTTACGGCGCCCCCCGTATTTTTGTATTGCCAGCCACCACTGCATAAATTATGTTCCAGCTGCTAAGGTTTCTGGCTGCTGTGGGGGAGCGGGAGAGTATGTGGTACCTTGACTCTATAGCAGAAACAATTTGGCACATATCTTGTTAATATTCGAGGGAAGAAATGCTATGTTTTCTGTAGACAAATTGTCTTCTTGACGAAAGTTTGCCTTCCAAGAGTAGCGTTTTCACAGTACCTTGCCAGAGGCACTGGTTGGTGAATATACAAATGCAAAAGACTTTTGATAGTTGTTTGATGGTGTTACTCGTACATATTAATGAGAGTCAGTTTAACTTTGGAAATACATTAGTTTTTACTAGGGTTAAAGGACATATTGAGAGGGGCTTATAATGCCTTTCAGCCTTGATTGGTCTCGCTTTGCGAGACTTAATTGAAATCATGCAACCACTAGTAAGTGACCAATAATAGCCAGAAACCAAAATTTTAGTTCAACAGCGGTGATAGCGCAAGCAGTTTAGCATGCTAATCAATGTCGGTCATGTTTCCCGTGTGTACTGTGATTGAGTGGTACCTTTTAAGGGGGCTGCTGGTGATGGCAGCAGGAGTTTGTTTTTTGGTGTAAGTTGTTGATGGGTTGTGCTCTTTCCTATATCTGATAATAGGCCACAACTTCTGCTAGTGTCCCCTCTTCTACTCCTGCTACCTCAGTTCACAACCTGGGGTTCGTCTTCAACAACTCTCTTTTGCTCAAACCCAAAATCACAAACTATCCTGTTATAGGTTGTTGGTAAGGAGACTCAGAAGGCAGGCAGCTACAGAAGCAGGTACTTTATAAAGGAACAAGTTACAAGTAAGGAAACACCACCAGGAGCTAGAATGTATTGTATTTGTAATGTACAAATTGATCCAGTCTTTGAAACTTTGGATGTAAAATCACAAACAAGGTGATTACAATTCTTCATATTGTGTGTGTGCTTAGTGTTGGGATAGAACTTTCAATTTCTTGGGATGAACCCAAACAGATGCAACTGAAGTGATGAAAGGCCTCATAGCCTGAATTTAGACTGGAAATCAGTAGGGTTGCAGTGAGTGCCATAGTCCATGGAGTGAGTTCGAGGACAGGAAGTGATGCGTTGTTGGCTTTTGGTTTATATGTAGCGTGAAAACAGAAAGTGATCCTTTCGGTTTCTTGATTATTGGTAATGTCTTGCTTTCTTCTGCTTTCCAGGATTGGGCTCAGGATAATGATGGATAGAGTTTTGTTCTGCTTGATCTTGCCTTCTGGTGTGACGTCTCTTTGTGTGGCAGTTGGATATCTAAGTTGGTTGAATCATGATTCTCTGGCTTCATTTCCTTCTTGCTTTTTCATCTGCAGTTGGCTCTGTGGACTATTTTCCCTGATCGGGCTTTAATTTCTAGACCGATGTTCATGGTCATTGTCTAATGTTGTTCTCCTTTTCAACTCCATACCCTCCACTCACTTTCCAGTCTTGAGCTGGTTGTTCTTAGCAGATGCCTCCCATTCAAGATTGTGGCCCTGCTAATATCCTTTTGAACTGGTTGGGCCAAGCCAGGATGAGGTTTCCTCTGGGTCAGGGGTTACCGTCAGCAGAGCCAGCACAGGCTCAGACAATGCTAGTCTAGCATTTCATCTGTTCTAAATAGGCCAGGAGAGCCTTGGGTTTGCGAGGCAGAAAGACTGCATTCCTCCTATTCCACCAAACCTGACTATTCCCATTTTAGGTCGAGCATGCGCTGTCTGCAAGACCTGCTGTAATCACTCTACGGAGTGTAATTACATCTGCTGCTTGCCATTGGTTCTGAACTCCATCCTTCCTATTTCCTGGCTCCTTATTGGCTGGTGCTCCCGATACACCACTTCCGTTTTTAAACCAGGAGCACCGGCCAACTACAGTTTTCTCACACTGTTGGTCTTTAGATATTTCTTTGGGGACTGCTACTTTTTTGCAGGCGCCCCATTCTGCGCTTTCACTTTAATATCGGCGGGGGTTGCCAGAAGTTTCTTAAGGCTGCTTTGCACAAACAATTCGCAGGACAAGGAAGAGAGCGACAACGTGGCGAAGTCGGACACTGCCAGCCTGCGAGCCCACTGACAAGTAAGGCTGCTTTATTAGTTCATGTTTTTTTTTTGCCTTGCACACTGGTAATGCACAATGGCCACTCCGGTGCCTCTCCTCGCTTCAGCCCCCCCTCCCGCTGCCCCCCCTCTCACGCCGCCCCCCCACCCCTCCCGTTCACCACTTGTGAAATGCTACATATAGAAAAGGGCTCTGGGATAGCCTTCTTAAGCCACTGGCAATTGTTTTGTGCATGTGTGAGGGAGATGTGTTTGCGTGTCGGTTATGGGGGAGCACAATATCTTTTGTTATTTATGTACTCTAAAGTCCATATGTAATGTAATTGGTTCTATTGTAAAGCGCTCTGACACCTTCTGGTAAAGTTTGCGCTGTATAAAAACACATTTAAAAAAATCCCTGGGAGGCCCCATCTAGTCGTTCTCCTCCCCGCTGTAGACTGTATTTTCATTTACTGTTCCCTGCGTACATTTCCGTCACTCTGTCTGCCTCCTTCATATACCAAGCATTTCCAATGCAATAGGTCTCGATTTGCGAAAGATTGAGCTATTGGCATTGTAAATGACGATGCCTTTTATTTATGTGTTGGTTTTTAAAACAGATAAATAAACGGAATTGTTGTTTACAATGACAATAGCTTAAACTCTCGCAAATGGGAGACCTATTGTATTGCAAATGCTGGTTTTTATTTTAACTTCCACCAACTTTGGTAAATCTATTTTCAAATTATTTTATGTTATGTTGTGTTGTGTGTAAGCCTGGGCGTAGTTCGCGAAGTAGCGCTACGCGAAGCTACGCAAAGTGCAGTCCGCACTACGCGAGCTACGCGTAGCACTACGCGAACTGCGTAGTGCGCTGTTCGCAATGATTGCACAGTGCCGGATGCTTGTCCGCACTGTGCAATCATTGAAAACGGCATCTTGCACAGTGCAAGCTGTCTTTTACTGCCGCTCGAGTAGATTTTTACTCGAGCTGCAGCTTCTCAACGCGGACTGGTAGTTTCTCATCGCGAGCGGTCGCGAGCCTACGCGACCACTCGCAATGAGAAACCTGACCTCCCGCGTTGAGAATCTCGCCGGGAGGTTTATTTTCCACGCTCGCGATCGGTAACTTGATGTTGCTGATCGCGAACGAGGAAAAAGTCTCGCCGGGTTGTCATTTTGCTTGCTCGCGGTCGCCAACTTGACGTTGAGGACCGCGAGCAAGCAAAAAATGACCGCTGCACTACGCTACGCTACGCTACGCGTGTTTGCACTGTGCTACGTGCAATTCGCGTTGTGCGAAGTAGCGCAAACTTCGCAAACTACGCGAGCGTAGCGTAGTGCTTTGCCCAGGGTTAGTTGTGTGTTGTGTTGTGTTGTGTTGTGTTGTGCTATGTTTTCCTAAAGAGAAAGTAATGAAATAATGTTTATTATGGGAGGCAGTGAAGTTTGTGAAGAATCTCCTTGGCAGAGGCAAAGCGAGGAGTTAAGGTGAGGCCTCTAGCAGCTTAATTTGTGCTCATCTAAGTCTGTTAATTTGATTCTTAGGAATACCTAAGAATAGAGGATTTCATTATTCAAGCCCTAGAGCCAATAATGGCAACCACAACAGTTTTCTTGAAGTAAGGGAACGATGGGGTAAAGCTTTTGTAGGTAAAAAGAGGATGATGAAATAACCGAAGGGACTTCATTCTTCATTTAAATAATTTTCATTTTTAATCTTAAACATTTCCTCATTCATTGGTTCATTTTAATTGGATTTTAATGTTTGCTCAAAGGGGTTTCATTTCAATTCACTGTATCTTTGAAAAGATGAATTTCAATGCATTACAAGGCTTTAAACCCTTTCCTGGGGAGAACATAATTTCATTAATCGTGTTATGCTTAGGTTTATTAACGAAAATTTACCCACACTCAAATTCAAAGTTTGAAATTGTTTGTTAACAGAAGACAAATCTGTCTGTGAGTCACAGAAATAGGACACACGGGGAACAGGCAGCACCCCACATGAGCATAAAATGCACAAGCACAGGAAAAATATAACATTGTAGGTTTTCGTAAACTGCACCAGTGGAGATCATGTGATGAGACTGAAAACAAGCATTTGCAATGCAATAGGTCTCGCATTTTGGGGAGTTTGAGCTATTGGTGTTGTAAATGACAGAGGGGGATATTCACAAGAACGTGTGCTAAACATCTCCAAAAAATGTTAACGCAACTTTACACATCGCAGCCTATCGCGGGAAAATAACCCAGTGTTAACGTGGAATTCACAACACGGCGGTACCATGCGATAGTCCCCCGAAAACGCGGCCAATGTCCGCGATACAACAACCGCGACCGTGATAAAAACACAAACCTCAACGCAAAAAAACATGCGATGGGCCAAAGCGCGATGAGGAAATCAGCGATAAGCAGCTCTAGGCCTGCAGTACACAGATGGCAGGTGGGAAAAACCACTATAAAAGTAGAAAAAACACACAAACACAAACACAAAATGACCAACACCCAAGCACCATGGAGGCAGCCGGAGCAGGCGCAGAGGACGAGCGCAACCCCACAAGCACCCCGGACGACCAGCCTGGGACCTCGGGGACAGGGAAGGGCAAGGACAAGAAGAAGAGGAAGACGAAGTTCAGTCCGCAGGAGAATAGGATCCTGGTCACGGAGGTGATGGAACACCATCAACAACTGTTCGTCACCTCCAACGTGTCATTGGGCACCAAAAATGGAATATGGCGGGACATCGTGGACAAGTTGAATGCTGTCGGAGAGCACAAGAGGTCAATGGACGAGGTCAAGAGGCGATGGATTGACATCAAGCGCAAGACCAAGGAGAAACTCGCAGGCAACCAGAAGGCAGCAATGCAGACTGGAGGTGGGAGCCCAGCGCCACAGCTGGAGCTGGATGACATGGAGGAGCTGGTGTCGACAGTCATCAGTGTGGAGACTGTGGAAGGAGTCGGGGGACCGGACACTGCTCGACAGGACACAACACAACCGCAACAGGGTGAGTGACCAGCAGGTACTGGGGTGACGGGTGGAGATGGCCACAATGGCACACATGCACAATCAAGCAGAGCACAGTGCACACCCACAATGACTCTGGATCATGGCCCTGATCCACAGACTGTCACAATGTACAATGCCATGCTGTCTGAATGTGAACCTGTACCATGCGGCTACATACATGTGGACACATTGTAATACACCATCTCCCCTTCACATTGCAGGGGCACCGTCAACACCTCCTGCAGAGCAGTCCCATCCACTCTTCACTGATGACGAGGAGGACACCCCCAGCATCAACACCCAAGCCCTCCAAGACATCATTGACATCATCCGCAACTCACCTCCAGGATCAGGGCAGCCCAGCTGCATCGAGGAGACCCCACCCACTACCCAAACCACCCAGCAGGAGGCACCCACAGCCCCGGCAGTCTCCCAAGACCCCCAGGAACAACACATGGCCTTCCAACGCCGTGTGCTGGAGGGCCAGAGGGAGACGGCTGAGCAGGTGCGGGTGGGGTTCGACCTCATGGCTACCAAACTGGACGCCATCCATGGGTGTCTAGGTCCCATCAGGGACCAGCTCCAGTCCCTAACGGACACCCACGGCCCGCTCCATGGTCTCCAACGAGCCCTGACTGACATCGCTGGAGTCATGACTCGGAGACAAGAACACCTGTCCGCTCAGAGTGGCTCCAGCGATCCCAGCCGTGAGCTGGCACACATGCTGTGGCTCATGGAGGACATGGTGCGGATGGAGGCGGAAAGGATGGCAGCCACCGCTGCACATCAGCGAAATGTAGCTGGGATCTACCATGCCCTGCAGATCCTCATCATGGCATTGCTGCCACAAGGCGTGGCGATGATGAATGCTGCTGCCCCCACACCATCCACATCTCCGCCCCCTGGTGTGTCAGTGCCTCCCAGTGCGGCAGGCGTATCCACTCCGGCACCTGATGTATCACTGCCACACAGTGCGGCAGACAATCCTCCTCCGGCACCTGATGTGTCAGTGGCACACAGTGCCACAGCGGGTACTGCAACACCCACAGGTGGGGCAGCGCACACATCCGAGGACGAGGATGTGGATGGGATTGAGTTCAGAAGGAGGCACTAGCATTCATTTCCGCCACCTGGCCTGTTTCTGCTTGGTGCCGCACATGGCCCCATGACCTTCCACTGACCCCCGATACACTCCGCTGCACTCACCTTGGACCGCGACATGGACTGCCATATCCTGTTTGATGACCAATGACACGGCGACCAGACTGCGGACTGTACCCTTCCTCTTCCGCAGTACTTGTCATCACCGGATGGACTCTGGCTGGCCCTCCACGGGCCTATATTGTGTAGTGTGCTTGGCATGGCCCTGTACCGCTCCAGCTGCAAAACTCCACTGGATGTGCAATAAACATCCAGAAACGCACTGCTGTGTCATGTCTTTCATCATTCATGTATGAATGTGTGGATGAATGTAGGGACAGTGATTTCCCTTACGTCAATGATGCTCATCTAGTGGGATGCCAGTCACAGTGTGCCACATTGCCTATTGTGTTCCGGTTGCCGTGGACACTACAACAGGGACACATGCATTAGTCACTTCCTTGTCCGGACATGGACTGAACCACGCCCAATCAATCAATCAATCAATCAGGGAATTGTAAGCGAGCTACTCACCCGTGAGGGTCTCAAGGCGCTGATGGGGGGGGGGGTCCGCAGATCTGTTTAGCCGAAGAGCCAGGTCTTGAGGGTCTTCCTGAAGGTGTTCAGGGAGGGGGCGCGTCTGATGTCTGCCGGTAGCTCGTTCCAGGTCTTGGCTGCAATGTGAGAGAAGGATCTTCCGCCTGCTCTGGCTCTGTGGATGCGCGGGGTTTCGGCCAGTGCGAGGTTGGAAGATCGGAGGTTTCTTTTGGGTACGTGGAAGTTGATTCTGTCGTTGAGGTATTTGGGTCCGTTGTTGTGTAGGCATTTGTAGGCGTGAGTGAGGATTTTGAAAGTGACTCTTTTCTCCACGGGGAGCCAGTGGAGACTTCGTAGGTGTTGGCTGATGTGTTCGTGTCGGGGGATGCCGAGGACGAGTCTGGCGGCGGTGTTCCATACTGTCTGGAGTTTGCGGAGTAGGGACTTGTTGATGCCGGCGTAGAGTGCGTTTCCATAGTCCAGTCTGCTGGTGATGAGTGCGTGGGTGACTGTCTTCCTTGACTCAGGGGGGATCCACTTGAAGGTCTTGCGGAGGATGCGGAGGGTGTTGAAGCAGCTGGAGGTGACGGCGTTGACCTGTCGGTTCATGGAGAGTGATGAGTTGAGTACGATGCCGAGGTTCTTGGCGTGGTCTGAGGGGGTAGGTGGGCTTCCAAGGGCGGTCGGCCACCAGGTGCTGTCCCATGCAGAAGGGGTGGTACCGAGGACGAGGACTTCTGTCTTCTCGGCATTGAGCTTCAGGCAGCTGTTGGTCATCCAGACTGTGACGTCTTGCATTCCTTTCTGGAAGTTGAGTTTGGCAGTGGTGGGGTCTTTGGTGAGGGAGAGGATGAGCTGGGTGTCGTCGGCATAGGATACGATGTTGAGGCCGTGTTGTCGGACGATGGCTGCGAGGGGGGCCATGTAAATGTTGAAGAGGGTGGGGCTCAGTGATGAACCCTGTGGGACTCCGCAGGTGATTTTGGTGGGGTCGGAGAGGAAGGGTGGGTGTCTGATCCTTTGGGTTCGTCTGGTGAGGAATGATCGGATCCAGTCCAGGGCTGTTCCTTGTATGCCTGCGTCGTGTAGTCTGACGACTAGTGTGCGATGGGAGACGGTGTCGAAGGCCGCTGATAGGTCGAGTAGGATGAGGGCTGCGTAGTGGCCTTGGTCCAGGAGGGTGCGGATGTCATCTGTGGCGGCGAGTAGGGCGGTCTCTGTGCTGTGGTTGCTTCGGAATCCGGATTGGGACGGGTCGAGGACGGCGTTCTCTTCAATGAATCGTGTCAGTTTCCTGTTGACTGTTTTCTCTGCAACTTTGGCTGCGAAGGGGAGGAGCGAGATGGGCCGATAGTTCTTGAGGTCGGTGGGGTCAGCTGTGGGCTTCTTGAGCAGGGGTCTGACTTCTGCGCGCTTCCAGTCATCTGGGAAGGTGCCTGTTTTGAAGGTGGTGTTGATGGTGCGTTGTAGTTTGGGTGCGATGGCGGCCACGGCTCTGTGGTAGATGTGAGGGGGCAGGGGTCGGTGGGGGCCCCCGAGTGGATGCTTTTCATGGTTGAGGCGGTGTCTTCGGCCGTGATCGGTGTCCAGTTGGACATGGTGGGCTGGCTGGTGTTTCTGGGGGCGGGGGCCGTCTGTGGCGCCTGGTGGATGGTCGATGAAGTTGTCGTAGAGGTTTTTGATCTTGAGGTGGAAATAGGTTCCAAGCTTGTCGCAGAGGTCTTGGGATGGGGTGATGTCTGTGGCTTCGCTGCGTGGGTTGGTGAATTCTTGAATGACACTGAAAAGTTCCTTGGAGTTGGTGGAGTTGGCCAGGATTTTGTTGTGGATGAGCCCCCGAGTCATTGTTGCAAGCCCTGCGCTGGTCCGGCATACGCCAGGCCAGACCACTCCGCTTACGCTCCGAGGGGGGGCCCACATAGCTACATGTCGCAGGCGTACACGCTGGTGGTATGCAGGTCACTGGTCTAGTTGTCAGCATGTCACCGCCACTCCCTGAGGGCAGGTCTGCACACACACCACACCCATCCGGCACAGGCATCACAGGCCATGTGACCCCGCCAATATAAGGGGCCGACAACGTCACATTCCCCACTGCCGGTGGTGACTGGATGACGGACGCTCCACGGTTCTCAATCATAAAGGGCCCATGAGTTGTGGCGCACAGGGTTAGTCGCACCCGAGGCCTTGCGCCCATCACGGGCCTACCACCACGTGGCGCTGACTGGGGTTGCACAGGGTTAGTGGCACCCGAAGCCTTGCGCCCATCACGGGCCTACCACCACGTGGCGCTGACTGGAGTTGCATAGGGTTAGTGGCACCGAAATAGGGTCTGCATGATGTGGACCATGCAATGGTGGTGGGACCGGGGCCTGGAGCTTGCACGGGCACGTGGTGTGCCCACTGGTGGACACACCGTTGGGGGAAGGTGAGCAGTGGGCCAGGGATGCGCAAGTGCGGACAGCCATCGCTGGCCGGCGGGAGGGGGTAGGGTGCGGCTGCATGCGTGCGCAGGGACGGACAGGCGTTGCCGTGTGCTGTGTGATGGACTCTGCCATGATTGACTCTGGCCTCGATTACAGATTGCAGACCTGGTGGCTTGCAGTGTATCCCGGCACGTGGTTGGAGACACACCGGTGGCAGCAGGTGAACAGTGGGGCCTGGGTGCGCAGGGGCGGTGGTGTCTCTCTCTCTCTCCCCTCCTTCCTTCCCTCTCTCTCTCTCACTCTCTCTCCTTTCCTTCTCTCTCTCTCACTCTCTCTCCTTTCCTTCCCTCTCTCTCACTCTCTCTCCTTTCCTTCCCTCTCTCTCACTCTCTCTCCTTTCCTTCTCTCTCTCTCACTCTCTCTCCTTTCCTTCCCTCTCTCTCACTCTCTCTCTCCCTTCCTTTCCTTCTCTCTCTTTCTCTCTTTCTCTCTCTGCCTTTCTTTCATTCTCTGTTTCTCTGTGTCTCGCTCCTTTGATGTGCGCATGGCACACGTTCTGATTTTGTGCTTTATTTTCCAGGCTGTGACATCGAGATTGTCCCGGACGGACTTGACAGGAGTCTTCCGCATTGGTGTTTTGTGTTGTATTTCAATAAAGTTTTTGGTTGTTACTTCAGTGCTGTGTGACTGTTTCTCGTTCTTCTGGCCACACATGTGTGTTATTTTTTGACGATGTGCGTCATCATGCGCTTTTTGTGGCTCTTGTGTCGTGCACGGTATGTGTATGTCTGGGGGGGGTGCTGGGGGTGGGTGTTGTGGCCCTCATGGGTATCCGAGCTGCATGATCATTGTCTCCATGGCATCTGTGGGTCTTCAGGTGTGGCTCTTGGCTGGGCTCCCTTTCATGCTGCAGGTAGTCGTCCTGCTTAACACCAGCAAAAGGCAGGTGTTAAATCACTGGTGCTACCGCTGCTTATCGCCTGTTTTTGGTTCGCATCGCAGATCTGGCAGTTCGTTGTGAAAGTGGTGTTGTGGTTTTTTCATGTGTTTTTGCACGGGAACGCCTACTCTGCATCTCATTAGGGTTAGTTGGTGGTGTCCACCGTGGAGATAAATTTTGGGGCAGTTGTTGCGGGAATACCGGCGATGTCTGCAGTTTGCACCCGCTTGTGAATGGGGTGTTAAATCTATCTCCACTTTTGATGGGTTAAGGTGGAGATAAATCGGCGGTAGGTCCTTGTGAATATGCCCCAATGGGGCATATTATCAAGAAACGGCGTTAAAATTATCGCCGCTTTAGCGGCAGAAAACTGCCGCTAAAGCGGCGATAATGGGCTTGATAATATGCCCTTGAGAATTCCAATAGAAGCCCATGTTCTGGTGTCAACATGGGCTTCTATTGGAATTCTCAAGGGCATATTATCAAGCCCATTATCGCCGCTTTAGCGGCAGTTTTCTGCCGCTAAAGCGGCGATAATTTTAACGCCGTTCTTGATAATGTGCCCCAATGTCTTTTACCCATGTGTTTTAGTTTGGAGTGTAGTGGATGTATGTGGTGTGAAGTGGAATTATGTGGGCTGTATTGGAATTGTTAGTGGTGGAACTGTGTGGGGTGGAGTGTATTTGTGAGGTGGCATTATGTGGCATGGTGAATAGATAGGGGTGAGAGATGCAAAGAATAGATAGAAGGGAAGACAGAGAAGGATTGGTAGTTCGTGCATGAAGTGGTGAATGAACTGGAGACAAAGGAGCAGAAAGAGTCTTTGAGAAAGAGAGAAAGAAGGTGAGAGCAGGCCACAGACTCATAAAGGAGGGCATGTGTACGCAGAAGACACCCCAAGAAGAGGAGGAGAGGGTGGAATTGAGGGACAGAAATCTTAAAATTGTGAGCTAATTAGTTTTTCACGTTTGTATTTACTCAAACTGGTAAGTTAATGAGATTATTACCTTTAGTAGGGTGTGATTATTATTATGTATGTACACTAAGCAGTAATTCAGTGGTTAATATTTTTAATTTTTGTATGCCACGGGCTTGGATATGTTGAGCAAAGTGTCCATTACAGTTTTAAGTTGTATGTGCACTTGTAATGGGCAAAAATATAAAATATGATTTGCTTTGGTTAGGGTTTAAGGCTGTATAACAAAGGTTCTAATATTTATCACCAACAAAAGATAGTTTTTAATAAATCATAACACGTATAGCAGGGCTTAATTTGAAAAGCAAAAAGTAAATCGGTCCCAAAGGTTTTCTTAGGAGCCTGCTACCGATGCAGCGGAATGCTGTGGTAGTCGAATAGTCTTGATTCCACCTCATGCCACTTTCTTCCAATACCACCCACAGGTAATTACCAGCACAAATAAAGCGCTATCAGGCAGAGAAAGGAGGTGAGTTTGTTTTTCAAGAAACAAGTATCGGAGGGCATTCAAGAACCAACGTAGTGTCAGAGACTGAAGAGATTGGTTGTGCGAAGTGGGGCCTGACAATCTAGAGGTGCTTGTAGAAGTAGGCAAGAGTCCAGAGGTAAAGGCGAGCAACGGGGAGATGACGGTAGGTGTCATAAGGGGACACAGGTAGGAATAAAGAGGTGAGGCAATAGTAATGTGGCTGAAAAATAGTAAGAGAAAAGCATGGCTGCCAATGAGAAGGGCACTGCTCTTGTGGCCGAGGCCGCCGCCTTGCTAGACCCCTCACAGACAGATTACCTTCATTGTAAGTGGTACAAAGCAGGCTCGAAAGGATGTGCGCCTAACTGGTGAAGTTTTATCCGTCACACAAGCAGAGTGTGTATTGGCTTAACAACCCAAACTAGAGCTCCCAAGTATGGAAGTGACGATATAGCCGTCAAGAGATCACACTCACAATAACACAACTGGTCATATAGCAGAAAAGCCTATTGGCTTATTTACTGCACAGATGAGAAATACTTTGCATTACAAGAAGTAATACATCAGTGTTGTATTACAGAACAAGTTTGAAAATAAAAGCATTTACGTGAGTTAAAGATGCAGGGGCAGATTTACAAGCCCCTTGCGACACATTTGCGCCGCCGTTACGTCACTTCTGTAACGCAGTGGCGTCGTAAACAATGCGCCATGTTGCGACATATTTACAACGTGACACATCTAGGGAGATGCGTCACGTTGTAAAGCCCTGCGCTACATTATACCTGCGTCAGGTATAATGTATGCAGAGTGGGCGTTCCGTCGCAAGAAAGCCTCAAGCCTCGTAAAAGTGACGCAGTGAAATCTACAAGATTTCACTGAGTCACTTTTACGACGCCGCTGCGTCAAAACCTTACGCCTGCTTGAAGCAGGCGTAAGGAGTGACGCAGCATGATAGGAATAGGCCGCCCCTGAGCATTGCTGGAGTTGCGTCGCGCTTGCGACACAACTCTAGCAATGTGCTGCCCTTACGACAAAAGATGCGACACGCATCTGTCTATCCTTGCGCCATGGTGCGCCGCATTGTAAATGTGACGCATCCGTGGTGGCGCAAGGGTATTTTTGCGTGTCGCAACTTTACTGGCGCATCCCTGCTAATATACAGAGATGCGCCAGTCCTTGTAAATCTGCCCCGCAGTTTGTAATGTGTACGGCGCTTATGTTTATGAGAGAATGGGTGAACTGGAATGTACACATAGAAAGCTGTGGCAGACAGATAAGAGGCAACATATGACAGTGTTGACGAGGGAGTAGGAGGCCATGTGTGCTGGTGACGAACAAGCCTGAGAAGATGGAGACGAAGCAAGTTAATCAAGTCAAGGGCCAGGGACGGGGGCACCTCACAGTAACACTATGAAGGAAGACGTAGTAACCCAATGGCACAAGCCTAGCTACGTAAAGCGAACAAGGCACACAAATCTAATGCAGCCGCACATAGCAAGCCTGGGAGGGGAACACATCAGAGCTGAAGTGCGAGCGTCAAGAGGGGTCCTAGAGACTGCATCAGGGCGCTCCCCCAAAGGCCTCCTTTTGCACTCTTTTTCTTTGCAAGAAGACTTTGATGATGGGACAGGACTGGAACTTGACAAGTATTAAACAAAAAACAGGTTGAATTCCTTTTTAGTAAAATGAACGTGCCTAGTGTCCTTTACCTCACAAGAGCGCTCTGTAGCGTTCATTTTAACCATGGTAAGTTTTAACAAGACAATGGCGTAATTTACTGGCACAAAACTCCGTCTGTCAGATGCGGGCCCTCACCTGGTAGAGACAGAACTCGGGCTCTTCACCCGTGAGCCCCTTCAAACTCATGAAACGAAGCTCGTCGCACCCCCCGCTCCACACACACAGATAGCCGCACAAAGTGGGCATCAGATTTCGGATCAGAGGCCTGTTGGACCACTGGTTCCCGGCCTTGTACCTCAGTCGCAAAATCAACACATGATATATATGCCAAGGATTGCCACCATTGCTGTACACCGCCTGCATACTCCAGGCACTGGTGAGGGGGTTGTAAACACACCACTCAAGCAGCTGGGGCAAGATTGGAACCAATGACACTAGGTGGGTGTGTCACAAACATGCGTACAACGTCACAAAGAGACGTCACAGAGCCCTCCCTGCAGCAAGGCTACTGTTGTATGTGGTCTTCAGTGCAATACACCTTTTCCTACTTCTCTGCCTTGCTGCTCAGCCACGATGTACTCAGCGTATGTGAACATGACGGCCATATAATAATGAAATAATAAAAACAAGAGAGTGCAGCCCCCATAGTACTGACAGCACAAAGGAGAAGCCCACGGGCTGACACCAGAATACACAAACCACAGGACCCAGTGGCCCGCGGAGAAAGTACACACACTAAATAAAATGTAACCAACTGCATCATACTACCTCGTAACTGCCCTTTTACCTCCAATCTGCTTACACAAAGGCAGTGCCACTCAAGCAGACTCCCATGGCAGACCCACCTACAAATGGTAATATGAAAGTAATAATGATGAATGTGCCCATGCACATTAAACGTATGTGCACGGCCCATGAAGCGGACACCATCGCGATTAAAAAAAAACCAATGAAGTAGTCCCTAAACGAAACGGATACAGCCCTACAGCATAACTAACCTGTAGTTGGTCGGTGCTGCCTGACAGGAAACGGAAGTGACGTCTCCAGAGCACCAGCCAATAATGGACCAGGAAAGCAGAGCAACACCGGACTAACCCAATGGCAAGCCGTAGGTGGGATTACACTCCGTATACAGATTACTCCAGGTCCTCCAGACAGCGCATGCGCGCTGCCTTGGCTCGACCTAAAAAGGAGTTGCACAGGTACCGGATTCTGAAGTAATGAGAAAGCATCCAAACGACCTTCAAGCATATCTGAGAGGCAACTATCAAAACAAGTAGTAGATTCCAAGCAAAATACAGTTTGCAAAGAGATGAATCAAGAGGTGTTGTTTCTTGAATTTTTTGATCCTTTATTCAATTTTCATTAAGTAGATTTAGACAAAAATACTTCTGTACAGATAGTTGCCTCTCAGATATGCTAAAAACGTTTGATTATTTGTGGTTTAAACTGGTGGCAAACCATTTTTTGTGGTGGGCAACTCTTGTTCCTTGTATTGTAAAAGACAAAATGACACACGTGGTTTGTGCGACAAACGGGTCCCGTAGCCATCTCTGTTTGTTAAATGTGGAAATATACTAATTTCAGCTTAATTTTTCCACAAAACCCAAAATAAATATGGATAAATACAGATAAAATTTGCAAAAAATAAATATGGATAAATACAGAGGGAAATGGCAAAAAAATAAATACCATAAAACCGGGAGCCCTAGTTATAATGCACAATGACAATTCAGCATTTTGTGCTATCTTTAAGTGTGAAATGCATCCCCTCGTCCATTTTGGCCACGAGGATGCAGTTCATGGTTAAAAAAAAACCACTGCAAAAATGCATGAGATGCAAACAACAGTTGCTCCCATTCCATTTGCACTCTTTGTTCCCGTGCTCCCAGGATAGGATTTTTACCAGAACTTAATCTCAGTTACATATTGTGGCCTAATGGCATAATCTCTGGCATTTCGCCTAACATCCGTAATGCAAAATGCCAGAAATTACATAGGATTACTCAAACATACACAAAATTTATCCCAGGATTATTCGTGAGCCAGGCATGGAAAAAAAGGCTTTATCTGGCACAACTTGAAGACATGATGAGTATGAGCAGAAAGGGGGTGTCAGGGAAGGTCTTTTCCCATCCAGAAAACTGTTTCCCCATAGGATAAAAAGTAAGTTGGACCTAGAGGGGAAAGCTTTGAAACCCCTCACTTAACATTTACCCTGACAGCTTCCACCCACTGCCTGTACAGGAAAGAGTTGCCGTACAAAGCATCACACTGACAAAAGCCTTTTCCCTGGTGAGAGTGATGGTATGATACATGAAAGTGGGAACCAGCGAATCAAAACAGAATAAGTTTCAAACTAGAGGGACGTCCACCCATACCATGTACAACCAGCAAGGCTGAAGCATGTACAGGTTTTTAATGAGCTAGTTTAAATGTACTAAAAATGAAAAAAATGGGTGTTTCCCCAAGGATGTTCAGTGCTTAGATAATCTTGAAGAAAGGCTAAAGGACTCCAAGAATACAACTGCCCTAGAGCAATGGGTGGATTTATTGAATTGGTACGAGAAAGTAACGAAACACCAGGAATATCAAGTCAAGAGTCGCAAGGGCTTCCAAGAAAAATTGACACACCAAATCAGTTTCACGAGGGATAAAATTCCCGCTACTGTCCGCACTTCTCTGAGTAGGTTGCGCACCAGTATTAGCAGCTGGAGACAGTGCATCAGAAGCGGATGTGCAGGATGGAGGTGAGTTAGAAAGGATTGAGCTAGCAAGGAAGGCCAAGCAAGTAGTGGTATGAATGACAGTAGTGCAGCTAGCACAAGGACTAGATGAGAGAATAACACAACACCCCAGTTGACACCTGTAGCACAGTCCTGATCGGTGCCTCACTGCTCTGAGATGCAGGCTCGGAATGATGGAGAATGCATTCTGATTACTATGCAGCATCCTCTGTATCTGACTGCTGAGTGAAGGACCAGATACTTGGAAAGTGGGCCCTATCTCCAGCGATGTGACAGTGACACCAGTGTTCTTTCTCCAATCCACCCCAAAGTCCTCCCACCCTTAAGAACAGGGGTTCCCAACCTTTTCTATGCCTCGCATCCCTAGGAAATGTTTGATCAATGTTCGCCCCCCACAAAAGTCTCGCCCGATTCCTATTATGCATACAGTACATACTTTCCCTCTTTGTCGCACCCCCTGAATTGCCATCTCACACCTCCTTGGTGTGCGGGCACCCCAGGTTGGGAACCCCTGTTTAAGACTGTATCCAGGCCCCAGAGAATAAGGTAGATTCACCATACACATTTCCAGGTCTCTTTCTAATCTTCTGAATATTACATTATGACATAGATCGACAGTTCAGCAAAATACAAGAAAATTCCAGCTGTTTAAGCTGGGGGTTTCTCTGAGTGTAATAACCCTAATTGGTCAGATGTGAACCAGTTGTATGTTATTTTGCCCAGACAGGCCCAAGGCCAGTTGTTTACTAAGGCCAAGTGGCCACAACAAACCCCTACATACCATGCTGCATTAGCCACTTCTAGAGATGCTTTGTTAAGACAGAGGTGTGCCGAACAAAAACTGATTGAACCAAAATTAATAATTGCAAACAAAATATGGGGGAGGCTACTGCTGGTTTCTGAGATTGACTGAAAGCCACATATAGGTATTTGAACAAACCTATGCAAAAAGCACATAGCAGATAAAAAAGGAAAATCAGCCCAAGATTACGACTCATCGCATCGTATGGGTATTGTCACATCTGCCCTACGGGACACACGAGGTACCCAAACCAAAGGCCCTGGGGATAAATCAACCTGGAATCCTAAACTGGGGGCAACCGCTAATAGCTCCACAACACCAACAACTGGACACGATGAACAAACAGACTCGGATGGAGGGGCTGGCAGGGAAACTAGGTGCACGGGAAATAGGTCAGACACCACCACATTAAACCTGTCCATATGTTTTGATAATGGCAGGCGTACCCCCACTAAGACAGAATCAGGAGGAAACGTGGCATGAGTTACGTAACAAGGACATCCACTGGTGTAACGCATATAAGAACTTTAAGGTGGCAAAGAGTCACAAGATCATTATGGTTCGGAGGGTAGGTTGGATTGGTGCCTCTGCGAAAATCAAGCTGGGGATTGTTTTGTTGTCAACTTTAGAAATCCATGCAGTGTAAGGAAACTCCTGGGTGTGAACGAACAGGGATGGGGCAGGGAAATGAATATTGTTATCCTCCCACTGGGCTACTTTTATAAGCCTCCAAATGGGATAATGGTACCAAAACGGAGCTTCCAACAACACCAGCCACTCCAGAATATGCTATATAACAACAGGTATGCAGCTCTGACAGAATACACAGAAGTTGTCTGACAAAAAACTAGTGGGTTGCACAAGGAGGCTAGTATAACTACTGTGGTCCCCCTGGCACCACATTCAAGCCAAAAGTTGGGTAAGCTCACTTCACAATAGTGGGGAGCCCAACACTGGATTGCACAAGAGTACCTCAAATGGTTAAATCCTTTTCGATAAAAATTCTAAGCTGGAATGTAGCGGGGCTCCACTCTAAAATAACACTCCCAGACTGGCAACTGCTTATAAATGCTTATGACATCTCGCTTTTCCAAGAAACGTGGGAAACCACTCCTGTGATCTTTGAGGGTTTTTTGTGCTTCAACATATCGACTGTCTCATCACGTGCAGGGTGCGCTTAGGGTGGCTTATCCATATGGATTAACCTGTTATTAGGTGGGTGGGTGGAAGTTTTGAAAGCCTCAGGGAGTGATTTCCAAGCAGTTTTATACAAAGGGTCCATAACTCTGTAGCTTGTAAATTTTTATAATAATGACTTTCATAATGTTCCAAATCAACTTTTTCCAGGTTTATTTAATTTCATATCCACTATAGTAGAGATTGAGTCACAGAAGGGTTATCAAATGCACCTGTGTCTAGCAGGTGAGTTTAACGCTTGCTTACCCAGTAACAGAGCAAAAATCGATAAAGCCCACTTGTCGAGATCAGACAAAAGAGGGAATGAACTGGAGGCCCTGCTCAATGTGGCAGATCTGTATGATATATCAGAGGGGGAAGGGTTAGGCATTCTAGGGCCACCCACTTTTAGGGGGAGCAATAGCTGGTCTATAATAGACTAAGGGCCACATGCATCAAAGAATGAAAGTGCGATTCCTAAATAGCGATTTTTAGGGAATCGCTATTTAGGAATCGCAATTCCTTATGCATGTAGGAATCGCAAAAAAATTTGCGATTCCTACAAATTCCTTAATAGCGACTCGCAAATTGTGACTCGCTATTAAGGAATGCCTTTCCATTCATTCCTATAGGCCTAGAGGCCCATAGGAATGAATAGGAAGTCATTCGCAATTTGCGAGTACCAAATAGGTACTCGCAAATTGCGAATGCAATTTGAAGGATGCTAGGGGGCCAAAAGGCCACCCTGCTGCACCCCAAATTTGGCATGTGTGCACATGTGGCGCACACATATGCCCTAAGGGCATATGTGTGTGCCCCATGGCACTTAGAAAATGCAATTTCATGCATTTTTCTAGGAAATTACAAATTACCATCAACTTGAAGTTGATGGTAAGTTGCAATTCCAAATTGCGAAACGTAATTTGCGAATGCATGATGCATCGCATTTAGGGAATCCCAATTTGCGATTCCCTAACTGCATTCGCAATTAAGGAAATCGCAAAAATTGCAATTTCCTTAATTGCGAATGCCTTTGGGCTTGTTGCATCGGAAATAGCATTTTACTGGTCGCAAACGGGCCGATTCTGAGAATCGGCCCGTTTGCGACCGGTAAAATGCTTGATGCATGTGCCCCTATGTCTTTATTTCCCAAAATCTGGTTAGCCTTCTATTACATGGTGCCGTCATCAGCACCGATTTTGGTGACCATAACCCAATTGAGATGGCTCTATTAACACCTGCCAGGGATCCCGCCTCAACTTTACCCAGTCTGAGACGGGTAGAGCCAACCCCAGTCAAACTTAGACTGGCTTGGAAGCCATCCGAACCGATAAAAGCTTTGGAAGAAATAGTAAGTCTAAATATGTCTTTGGTGATGGAGTTTTACAGAGACAATGGGTAGAGAGGGGGTCGTGGACATTTTTGTAGCTCTTTCTGCTGAAATTATGGTGTCCCTACTGAAGCCGGTCAAAACAGCATCACAGGTGATATCTCTCTCTCAGGGTGTTTGTTTCACACAAGCAGCTGTCTTAAGTACAGACGGGGGGCCCTGCAGCCAGACTAGAGAGTTTTACAGGTGTAATCATTGGACAGATCTATATTTCATATTTCATATATCCTCATTACCCCTTACTCCCCGCGACACCCTACATGCACCAGCACCCCAAACTTGCAGGGGTTTCCAGAATCTTTTCCTCTTAGAGTCTTTCCCTAATAAGTCCATCCTAGACATATAGAAGAGAGACGCCAACCACTCCAAATGCTGAGGTGGGATCCTTCCCACCCATTTACGACAAATTTCTCTTCTGGCCAGTAGAATTGTATAGAACAGCCGATCTCTAGGGATGCCCGTAAGACCTTCCATTACACCAAAAATTATCAGTAATAGACTTACTTTGATTTGTAGACCGAAAATACCTGATATTGTTATTTCCACTTCGTCCCAAAACTTCCTGATTTCTGGGCATTGGTAGAACATATGAACATCCGTCGCTTTTTCCAGGCCACATTTTGCGCTTATGGTGGGTCTTCCTTTCCCCATCTTTGACAGCTTTTCAGGTGTTATATATCCCCTATAGAGTGAGAAAAAGTGGTTTCTTCTTAAAAAAGCAGGCTTGACAATGGGGTATAATGTATGCATCGATACTTGCCATATATTTTGTAACTGCTCCTCGGCAAGTATCTTCCCCACAGCTCTTCTGCCAGAGGGAAATCTCCATCCATGGTGTCTTGTTCTTCCCAATACCAGAATGAGACTTCCTTGTTTCCAGGTGGTTTTACGACCAGTTGCTCTTCCAAATCATTTCCCACACCCAACAGCAGTTTTCGGCTTTGTTCCCAACTTTTCAATTGTATATATTTAAACTTTGAAAGATTACCCTCCATCATCACATTTAGTTCTCGCCATGGTATAAGACTATCGTCTCGTGTCAGATCTCCCCAGACCCTTACACCTGCATTACTTAAAGGGAATGCCAGTTTGTTCTAAAGACACTCCGGGGTCCCTGGTGATTCCCAAATAGGGGCACACTGAGAATAGTAATCTAATTTTGAACGTCGTCTGATGTGGTACCATATTCTCACCATTGCTTGTAGTACCTTTAGTTTAATTTTTTTAAAGTACTTTGGGTCTCCAAATTTAAAACACCCTGAGAGAGAGATATCAGCAGGGAAGGAAATGTTTATTGTCGGATGCCCTTAAGTGGTTGGTCTCACTTCGTAAAAGGGCTTAAGTAATGGACATTAGACCCTGAGGTGAATGAGGACAAAAAAAAAAATACAGCATCATAGGTGGTTCGATCATGCATGTTTACTGGCAAATCGCCTCCTGCATAAGACACTCATTACCCGCCCTCGAGATAAAGACCTTGTGGCCCACCTGCGCACGGAGTACAAGTCTGTGACCAGAAAGCGCAGAAAGGAAACTATAATTGACCAGTGGGCCACCCTTACAGACACTGCTAAGACAAAGGATAGTAAGGTTTTTTGGAGAATAGTATCATGTATGAGGACAAAAGATCATGGCCTCTAACTCCTTAAGATCTATCTCTACGAGTTTGGAGCCTGAGGGGCCAGAATGCTTATACAATTACTTACCTGCTGAGCCTATCAAAAAACGCATCTAAATACTTCAAACACAGACTCCTTAAATCACACCCTAAAACCCTCATCTCAGATCCCTATTTCTGCCTAAGAAATGGTGTGACAATAACTGATCTGATCTTCTTTAAGAAAATACATGCTAAATGGAGGTTGGTATTTTACTCACTGCTACAAATCACCACATCCAAGAAAACCCCTCATGGTATTAGACTTTTGGTGACCCTCTCACATTCTTTCAAAGTGGAAGCAACCATCTCGCTGTATGTAGAACAATGGGTCCATCCTTATTCAAGCATCTGCCCACAACATGGCTATCTTTGACTCCATCTTCCCCATTATCAAGAGCTCATTACCTAGCAATGTAACCTCACCCCCAGATGATCACCCTACTTCCTCTAGCAACACACGAAACCCAATAATCGTGGCCTCTCATGACCTGAGTATATCAGATGATCCTTCCCCTTCCCTTCCGTGTTCTGCTAGTGGGACCTGTGTACTGAATAGCAATGCTGTGATGACGTCAATTGGACCAGAACCCCTCTCCGCTCACCCCCCAGTGAGTCAGCATGCTCACCACTCCCTTAGAGTAAGTAAGGCAGTTGGACCAGAATCCCTCGCCGCTCATTCCCCAGCGAGGCAACATGCTCACCACTCTCTCAGAGCAACTAGGTCTGTGGCACGCAACCCATTAGGACATACCCTCACCCCTTCTAATTCCCCGACCCCAACGCTCTTTGTGGTGGACTCGCCTACTATGCCCTGGTCTCTCCCCATAGCCACTCCAGTCTCACGCCCTTACCCTGTTCCCCTTAACAGGACAACAATGCAAATCACAGGAACCTTGCTCCTCTGCTTAACTAGGTGCTCATCTTCCCACCTAATAATTCACCTCACATCCCCACATCGCCCCAGCAGCTTTCTATCCGCTCCTCCCCTAGCCCACCCCCCAGCATTGCTCCCTTCCCCAAGTATCAGAATTCCGGTTCACAATCAGTCTTTGAATCTAGACTCGATGAGATCGCACTAACCCTTCACCAGCTTAAGCCTCTTACGCCTCACCGCTGAGCTATCTGAGAATCAGAAATGTAGTGGACTCCCGAAGTCTGGGTACCTCAACTACACTCTTGCTTCTGATCCTCGCCCATGGCCTTTTGCGCATATCTCACCCATCGTGGCCCCCTCACTTTTGGCCCTCACAAACCACAGATGGGAAACCTCTCCCCTCCCGAATGACCCCTCTAGGCCTTATAGAGTCAAAGACCCACTTCAAGAGAAGGATATCATCTCCCTTCTTCTGTCTTATGGTACACCTTATGCGGTTAACACAGAGACTCCCTCTTTTGTCCCACCTCAGACTGCTAACACACTGAATCTCTGCCTAATTGAAGCAATCCACTCTGGCCCGTTTAGAGAGCCCTCGGGTAACGTAAGATCCTTAAATAAGAGCAACCTTACTCTTGTCCCCACCACTACTCTTCACCCAGCCGATTCCAAATCACAGCTCAAAGGCATGCTTCTCAATTGCAGATCTGCAGTACGACACACTGCTGATATCGCTGCCCTCCTCCTGGCTCATGATCCAGACATTCTAGTGTTGACTGAAACCTGGCTCAACAGCTCCTCTGCACCCATTATTGACATACTAGTGCCCCCTAACTTTGACATCATCAGGCTTGACAGACCCGGTGGTCAAGAAGGAGGCATCGCTTGTATACATCGTAAAAATCTATCAGTTAGACAACTCCATGCTGACAACTTGCCATCATGTGAATACCTGTGCTTCGAAGTATTATGCAACAACAGGCAAGCCTGTAAATTCCACGCGCTCTATCACCCTCCACGAGACAATCTCCCCTTCTTAGAGCAAGTCATGGAAAGCATCTCAGCGAACGTGGTCTGACATGGCACCCAGATCTTCCTTGGAGACTTTAACCTCCATTGGAATGATAACAATGACTCGTCAGTCAACAGCCTCAAATCGTTCCTATCTGACCTCAACCTCACTCAAATCTGCGATAGCCCTACCCACATCAAGGGAGTGACCTTAGATCTGGTCATTGGTAAGATAGACTCTATCCAATTTGAAGCTATCACCCCATGTGACTGGACAGACCACCACTGCATCTCATTCCTCATCTCAGAATCAGTGAGACTTAATTAACCACAGCTAAAGAAACCTAGACACTGGCAAAGAAATCTTAGAAACATTAACCTATATGATCTGACCTCAGGCATTGACAACAGCCTGTCCCCACCCCTGGATATGTCTGATGTTAGAGACCTCACAGATCATTACAATAGCTCCATGGCTAACATCCTAGACTCAATGGCATCCCTACAGCTAAAGAGAATGCCTTCCAAAATCTCCAAACCCTGGTATAATGGTAGCTTAAACACTGAAAGAAGAAATCTTAGACTGGCGGAACGTTTATGGAGATCCTCTCCCTCCCTTGACCACCTCACTCAGTTGAGATCATTGAGAAATCAATGCAACAAAAGCATCAGATGCTCTAAAGCCAGTTATTTCAGAAAGCAACTGGAGCAAGCAAAGAACCGGCCAAAGAAATTGTTTGAAATCATTAAGCGCCAATCTAACAGCCAACCCAATCCTCAACCAATGGATCGATGTGTGCAGCCAAACTGTGAGGAATTTGCCGCCTTCTTCCAGGAAAAGACTATAAAGATTGAACTGAAACTAAGGGTAGCTTTGGAGAACCTGCCTGTTTCATATCCTACCTCTGGATTGGTGATGCCCCCTACCATTCGGGTTCTCCCCCCCAAAAACAATGCTGCTTGGAGCATTTTCCAAACCTTGGACGAAAGCACCATTTGCAAAACTCTGGCCTCTCTGAAACCATCCAACCATTTCAGCGACCCCTTACCATCGAACCTCTTCAAGGAAATCAGATCGTCCTTACTCCCTCTTTGGACGAGGATAATTAACGACTCTCTGCTTCAAGGTACGATTCCAGACTGCCTTAAATCGGGGCAGGTCACCCCATCCTTAAAAAACCGACTGCAGACCACACTAATCCTCACAATTTCCGCCCAATTTCCAATATTCCCACTCTGGCTAAGCTCTTAGAGAAATGCGTTCACACCCAGCTATGTAGCCACATCGAACAATTCCGCTTGCTTGACCAATTCCAATCAGGCTTTCGTCAGGGGCATAGCACGGAATCTGCTCTTACTCACATTATGGACGATGCTCTACGAATGCTAGACTCAAATGATTCTTGACTTCTGATCCTCCTTGACCTATCATCTGCTTTTGATACAGTCAAACATGATACCCTTCTTAAGCTACTTGAACACAGGAGGGGGCTTTCAGGGACTGTGCTAAATTGGTTCTCATTCCTTCACAACAGAACACAAAGACTTAGGTGAATCAGGCTCTGTCATATCCCGCTCCCCTCACTCTGGGGTTCCCACAGGGGTCCACGCTCTCACCCACTCTTTTCAACCTGTTCATGGAGCCCCTTACTGAACTCCTGAAACTGTCCAACATTCATTACCACATGTATGCTGATGACACCCAATTGTACCTGAAAGTCTCCTCCCTGGAGGACATAAGGTCCCTCAACTCAACTCTTCATGAAACACAAAGTTGGTTGACTCTCAATCACTTGAAACTAAATGCCCTCAAAACATAATTTCTTCTTATTGCCCCAGCCAATCACTCCCCAGACATCGAAGAATGGATGCATCAACTCACAGCTCTCGACTGCACTCCAAACATCATTGATTCCGTGAGCTCTCTGGGAATAATACTCGACAAACATCTGAACATGCAAAAGCACATCAGTGCTCTCACCAAAGGTGCGAACCTCCAACTTAGAGTCTTGAGGGAAATTAAACCGTTCCTACCCCATAACAACTTCAAAAATGTGGTGCAAGCCCTAGTGATTTCTAAATTGGACTATGGTAGTGCTACCGTCTGCGACCTTCCTAGAGCGAAGACGGCACCACTTAGGGCCTCTCTCAACTCCGCTGCGCGGCTCATTACAGGCTCCAAACGCTATCATCACATCACGCCTGAGTTGAAATCTCTTAAATGGCCCCCGTGTGAAGCAAGGATTCATCTGAAAACTGCCTGCATGACACATAAAGCTCTACACTTCAACACTCAATCTATCTTGCACAAAAACTTGAGCTTTCTGGGGGCTCTTGCTCCTCTAGAGGCTCTAGCACCTTACTGCTCAAGCCACCGAAATTCCATAAAAAGAAAACTTACAATCGAGCTTTTTCGGGTATTGCTCCAAAAATCTGGAACGCCTTGCCACCTGAAATAAGACTTAATAACTCCACGGCTTCCTTCAACAAGCATTGGCATAGCCAATAGGTCTCGCCTTTGGGACCTTATAAGTGTTTAGCCATGCAACACTTGATGTTGTTGCACCAAGGATATTGTACTGGATAACTAAACACTTATAAGGTCCCAAAGGGGAGACCTATTGGCTATGCCAATGCTTGTTTTTTTTTAAAGGACAAGCAGTGCTATTAGGCTCCGGCTGCCACTTAGTCCACCGCATCCCACGTAGACGCTGCAGCCATCTTTGAATGGTTTTAAAGCCAATTCAAAAGCGGTCGCCAGTGTATGTGAATCCCTATCTCAACTGTGAGACTGTTCTCCTGCTTCCCAATTCTATTAAATACAAATTATGTAAAAAGAACATCCCTTTCCGAGCTGCACGGCTCATCCTTCCCACGTTTCACACGCAGATTTGAAATACTGATGGTTTGGGCTTCCCGGAATTCAACTGGTTGAGAGGTACAGATGTACAGAGGTGTAGAGAGGTAGAGAGGTGTAGAGAGGTAGAGAGAGAGAGAGGTAGAGAGAGGTAGAGAGAGAGAGGTAGAGAGAGAGGTAGAGAGGTAGAGAGAGGTAGAGAGGTAGAGAGAGGTTAGAGAGGTAGAGAGAGGTAGAGAGAGGTAGAGAGAGGTAGAGAGAGGTAGAGAGAGGTAGAGAGGTGTAGAGAGGTAGAGAGGTGTAGAGAGGTAGAGAGGTGTAGAGAGGTAGAGAGGTGTAGAGAGGTAGAGAGGTAGAGAGATAGCGAGAGAGAGGTAGAGAGAGAGAGGTAGAGAGAGGTAGAGAGAGGTAGAGAGGTAGAGAGCGGTAGAGAGAGGTAGAGAGGTAGAGAGAGGTAGAGAGGTAGAGAGAGAGAGAGAGGTAGAGAGAGAGAGGTAGAGAGAGAGGTAGAGAGGTAGAGAGAGAGGTAGAGAGAGAGAGGTAGAGAGGTAGAGAGAGGTAGAGAGAGGTAGAGAGGTAGAGAGAGGTAGAGAGAGGTAGAGAGGTGTAGAGAGGTAGAGAGGTGTAGAGAGGTGTAGAGAGGTAGAGAGAGGTAGAGAGAGAGAGGTAGAGAGAGAGGTAGAGAGAGATTTAGAGAGGTAGAGAGGTAGAGAGAGGTAGAGGTAGAGAGAGGTAGAGAGAGGTAGAGAGGTAAAGAGGTGTAGAGAGGTAGAGAGATAGAGAGAGAGAGGTGGAGAGAGAGAGGTAGAGAGGTAGAGAGAGAGGTAGAGAGAGGTAGAGAGAGGTAGAGAGAGGTAGAGCGGTAGAGAGGTGTAGAGAGGTAGAGAGATAGAGAGAGAGAGGTGGAGAGAGAGAGGTAGAGAGGTAGAGAGAGAGGTAGAGAGAGGTAGGAGAGAGTTGAGAGGTGGAGAGAGGTAGAGAGAGAGGTAGAGAGGAGGTAGGAGAGAGGGTGGAGAGGTGAGAGAGAGGTAGAGAGAGGTGGAGGAGAGGTAGAGAGGGTGGAGAGAGGTGGAGGTGGGAGAGAGAGAGGTGGAGGAGGAGGTGGGGAGAGAGAGAGAGAGTTAGAGAGGTAGAGAGGTAGCGGAGGTAGAGAGGTAGAGAGATAGGAGAGAGAGGTAGGGAGAGAGAGGTGGAGAGGGTGAGAGAGAGAGGTAGAGAGAGAGAGGTAGGAGAGAGAGAGAGGTAGAGAGAGAGAGAGGTGAGAGAGGTAGAGAGAGGTAGAGAGGTGAGGGAGAGAGGTAGAGAGGTGTGAGTGAGGTAGAGGTGGAGAGGTGAGAGGGTGAGAGAGGTAGAGAGAGAGAGAGTTGGAGAGAGGTAGAGAGGTAGAGAGAGGTAGAGGAGGAAGAGAGGTGAGGGAGAAGTAGAGAGGTAGAGAGAGAGGTAGAGAGGTAGAGGGAGAGGTAGAGAGGTAGAGAGAGAGAGGTAGAGAGAGAGGTAGAGAGAGAGGTAGAGAGGTAGAGAGAGAGGTAGAGAGGTAGAGAGAGGTAGAGAGGAGGTAGAGAGGTAGAGAGAGGTAGAGAGGGTAGAGAGAGGTAGAGAGAGGTAGAGAGAGGTAGAGAGAGGTAGAGAGAGAGGTAGAGAGGTAGAGAGAGGTAGAGAGAGGTAGAGAGGTAGAGAGAGGTAGAGAGAGGTAGAGAGAGAGGTAGAGAGGTAGAGAGGTAGAGAGGTAGAGAGAGAGGTAGAGAGGTAGAGAGAGGTAGAGAGGTAGAGAGGTGTAGAGAGGTAGAGGTAGAGGTAGAGAGGTAGAGGTAGAGAGGTAGAGAGGTAGAGAGAGGTAGAGAGAGGTAGAGAGAGATAGAGAGAGGTAGACAGGTAGAGAGAGAGAGGTAGAGAGAGGTAGAGAGAGGTAGAGAGGTAGAGAGGTAGAGAGGTAGAGGTAGAGAGGTAGAGGTAGAGAGGTAGAGAGAGGTAGAGAGGTAGAGAGAGAGGTAGAGAGAGGTAGAGAGCTAGAGAGCTAGAGAGGTAGAGAGAGGTAGAGAGGTAGAGAGAGAGAGGTAGAGAGAGAGGTAGAGAGAGGTAGAGAGGTAGAGAGAGGTGGAGAGAGGTAGAGAGGTAGAGAGGTAGAGAGGTATAGAGAGGTAGAGAGAGGTAGAGAGGTAGAGGGTAGAGAGGTAGAGAGGTAGAGGTGGAGAGAGGTAGAGAGGTGGAGAGAGGTAGAGAGAGGTAGAGAGGTAGAGGGAGATAGAGAGGTAGAGGTAGAGAGAGGTAGAGAGGTAGAGAGAGGTAGACAGGTAGAGAGAGAGAGGTAGAGAGGTAGAGAGGTAGAGAGGTAGAGAGAGGTAGAGAGGTAGAGAGGTAGAGAGGTAGAGAGAGGTAGAGAGGTAGAGAGAGGTAGAGAGAGGTAGAGAGAGGTAGAGAGGTAGAGAGAGAGAGAGGTAGAGAGAGGCAGAGAGGTAGAGAGGTAGAGAGAGGCAGAGAGGTAGAGAGGTAGAGAGCTAGAGAGGTAGAGAGAGGTAGAGAGAGAGAGGTAGAGAGAGGTAGAGAGAGGTAGAGAGAGGTAGAGAGGTAGAGAGAGGTGGAGAGAGGTAGAGAGGTAGAGAGGTATAGAGAGGTAGAGAGAGGTAGAGAGGTAGAGAGGTAGAGAGAGGTAGAGAGGTCGAGAGGTAGAGAGGTCGAGAGGTAGAGAGAGAGAGGTAGAGAGAGAGGTAGAGAGAGGTAGAGAGAGAGGTAGAGAGAGGTAGAGAGAGGTAGAGATGTAGAGAGGGAGAGGTAGAGAGGTAGAGAGAGAGGTAGAGAGATAGAGGTAGAGAGAGGTAGAGAGAGAGGTAGAGAGAGAGGTAGAGAGGTAGAGAGAGGTAGAGAGGGAGAGAGAGAGGTAGAGAGGTAGAGAGAGAGAGGTAGAGAGAATGGTAGAGAGGTAGAGAGAGAGAGGTAGAGAGGTAGAGAGAGGTAGAGAGGTAGAGAGAGGTAGAGAGGTAGAAAGAGGTAGAGAGGTAGAGGTAGAGAGGTAGAGAGAGGTAGAGAGGTAGAGAGAGGTAGAGAGGTAGAGAGAGGTAGAGAGAGGTAGAGAGGTAGAGAGAGGGAGGTAGAGAGTTAGAGGAGAGGTAGAGAGAGGTAGAGAGTTAGGAGAGAGGTAGAGAGGTGTAGAGAGGTGTGAGAGAGGTAGAGAGAGGTAGAGAGGAGGTAGAGAGGTAGAGAGAGGTAGAGAGGTAGAGAGAGAGGTAGAGAGGTAGAGAGAGAGAGGTAGAGAGAGAGAGGTAGAGAGAGAGGGTAGAGAGAGAGGTAGAGAGAGAGAGGTAGAGAGGTAGAGAGAGGAGAGAGGTAGGGAGAGAGAGAGAGGTAGAGAGGTAGAGAGAGGTAGAGAGGTAGAGAGAGGTAGAGACAGGTAGAGAGAGGTAGAGAGGTGTAGAGAGGTAGAGAGGAGATAGAGAGGTAGAGAGAGAGAGGTAGAGAGAGAGGGTAGAGAGAGAGAGGTGAGAGAGAGAGGTAGAGAGAGAGAGAGGTAGAGAGGTAGAGAGAGAGGTAGAGAGAGAGAGGTAGAGAGAGAGAGAGAGAGGTAGAGAGGTAGAGAGAGGTAGAGAGGTAGAGAGAGGTAGAGAGGAGGTGAGAGAGGTAGAGAGGTAGAGAGAGGTAGAGAGGTAGAGGAGAGGTAGAGAGGTGAGAGAGAGGTAGAGGGGTGTAGAGAGGTGGAGAGGTATAGAGAGGTAGAGAGGTGTAGGAGAGGTAGAGGTAGAGAGGTAGAGGTAGAGAGGTAGAAAGAGAGAGGTAGAGAGAGGTAGAGAGGTAGAGAGAGGTAGAGAGGGAGAGAGGTAGGGAGAAGTAGAGAGGTAGAGAGAGGTAGAGAGAGAGGTAGAGGGAGAGGTAGAGAGGTAGAGAGAGGTAGAGAGAGAGGTAGTGAGAGAGGTAGAGAGGTAGAGAGAGGTAGAGAGAGAGAGGTAGAGAGAGAGGTAGAGAGAGAGGTAGAGAGGTAGAGAGAGGTAGAGAGAGGTAGAGAGAGGTAGAGAGGTAGAGAGAGAGAGAGAGGAGAGAGTGAGTGAGTGAGAGAGGTAGAGAGGTAGAGAGAGAGAGGTAGAGAGAGAGGTAGAGAGGTACAGAGAGAGGTAGAGAGGTAGAGAGAGATAGAGAGGTAGAGAGAGGTAGAGAGAGGTAGAGAGAGGTAGAGAGGTAGAGAGGTAGAGAGGTAGAGAGGTAGAGGTAGAGAGGTAGAGAGGTAGAGGTAGAGAGAGGTAGAGAGGTAGAGAGAGGTAGAGAGGTAGAGAGAGGTAGAGTGGTAGAGAGAGATAGAGAGGTAGAGAGGTAGAGGTAGAGAGGGTAGAGAGGTAGAGAGAGGTAGAGAGAGGTAGAGAGGTAGAGAGAGGTAGACAGGTAGAGAGAGGAGAGGTAGGAGAGAGAGGTAGAGAGGTAGAGAGAGGTAGAGAGGTAGAGAGAGGTAGAGAGAGGTAGAGGTAGAGGTAGAGAGGTAGAGAGGTAGAGAGAGGTAGAGAGAGGTAGAGAGAGGTAGAGAGAGGTAGAGAGAGGTAGAGAGGTAGAGAGGTAGAGAGAGAGGTAGAGAGAGAGGTAGAGAGAGGTAGAGAGGTAGAGAGAGGTAGAGAGGTAGAGAGGTAGAGAGAGAGGTAGAGAGAGGTAGAGAGGTAGAGAGAGGTGGAGAGAGAGGTAGAGAGGTAGAGGAGAGGTAGAGAGAGGTATAGAGAGGTGAGAGAGGTCAAGAGGTAGAGAGAGAGAGGTAGAGAGAGAGGTAGAGAGGTAGAGAGAGAGGTAGAGAGGTAGAGAGAGGTAGAGATGTAGAGAGGGAGAGGTAGAGAGGTAGAGAGAGAGAGGTAGAGAGGAGGTAGAGAGGTAGAGAGAGGTAGAGAGGTAGAGAGAGAGAGAGGTAGAGAGAGAGAGAGGTAGAGAGATAGAGAGGTAGAGAGAGGTAGAGAGAGGTAGAGAGGTAGAGGGGTAGAGAGAGAGGTAGAGAGAGGTAGAGAGAGAGGTAGAGGGGTAGAGAGAGAGGTAGAGAGAGTGGTAGAGAGGTAGAGAGAGAGAGGTAGAGAGGTAGACAGAGGTAGAGAGGTAGGAGAGAGGTAGAGAGGTAGAAAGAGGTAGAGAGGTAGAGGTAGAGAGGTAGAGAGAGGTAGAGAGGTAGAGAGAGGTAGAGAGGTAGAGAGGTGGAGAGAGGTAGAGAGGTGGAGAGAGGTAGAGAGAGGTAGAGAGGTAGAGAGGTAGAGAGGTAGAGAGAGGTAGAGAGGTAGAGAGGTAGAGAGGTAGAGAGAGGTAGAGAGGTGTAGAGAGGTAGAGAGATAGAGAGAGGTAGAGAGAGGTAGAGAGGTAGAGAGAGGTAGAGAGGTAGAGAGAGGTAGAGAGGTAGAGAGAGGTAGAGAGGTAGAGAGAGAGAGGTGAGAGAGAGAGAGGTGAGAGAGAGAGAGGTGAGAGAGAGGTAGAGAGAGGTAGAGAGAGGTAGAGAGGTAGAGAGGTAGAGAGAGGTAGCGAGAGGTGAGAGGTAGAGAGGTAGAGGTAGGAAGGTAAAGAGGTAGAGAGGTAGAGAGAGAGAGGTAGAGAGAGAGAGGTAGAGAGAGAGGTAGAGAGAGAGGTAGAGAGAGAGGTAGAGAGAGAGGTAGAGAGAGGTAGAGAGGTAGAGAGAAGTAGAGAGAGGTAGAGAGGTAGAGGTGTAGAGGTAGAGAGGTAGAGAGAGAGGTAGAGAGAGAGAGGTAGAGAGAGAGAGGTAGAGAGAGAGGTAGAGAGAGGTAGAGAGAGGTAGAGAGGTAGAGAGAGGTAGAGAGGTAGAGAGAGAGAGGTAGAGAGAGAGAGAGGTAGAGAGAGGTAGAGAGAGGTAGAGGTGGAGAGGTAGAGAGGTAGAGGGAGAGGTAGAGAGGTAGAGGTAGAGAGGTAGAGGTAGAGAGGTAGAGAGAGGGAGGTAGAGAGGTAGAGGTAGAGGTAGAGAGAGGTAGAGAGAGAGAGGTAGAGAGGTAGAGGTAGAGAGAGAGAGGGGTAGAGAGAGGTAGAGAGAGAGAGTAGAGAGGTAGAGAGAGAGAGGTAGAGAGAGAGGTGTTGTGAATCGCTATGTTTTTGTGAATCAGGTGTGGTAACTTCTGTACTTCATTTTTACTGAAAGGTATATTGATTAAAGGGGTAAAAGAAAGAGAAATAGAGAGAAAAAAGAATAAAAGCGTGAACGGAAGAGCAAAAAAAGTGCAAGATAACGAGAAGCCACACAAAGAGATCCCGGACTGACAGTAACTTTCATCATTTGGATCCCAAATTATTCCCTTTTGAAAGTCAAGCTGATAACGGGATGTTTCTTGCAGACCAGAACAAAAGGCAGCAGGCGACCAGGCGGTAGCAAGAGCTGCGCGTGAACGGAAGAGCAAAAAAAGTGCAAGATAATGAGAAGCCACACAAAGAGATCCCGGACTGACAGTAACTTTCATCATTTGGATCCCTAATTATTCCCTTTTGAAAGTCAAGCTGATAACGGGATGTGTCTTGCAGACCAGAACAAAAGGCAGCAGGCGACCAGGCGGTAGCAAGAGCTGCGCGCGCGAGAGAGAGAGCAGGAGGTGAGCCCGGGAGTGGTGCGTGCCTTCCAGAAACCCGTCTCACACCACTGCACCCTACAGACCCCCGGACGCCACTGGAGCAAAATTACCAAGGAATCACTGCAAACACACCTCGCACTCAACCCCCCGACCAACCCCACCGACCCAGAGGAAGGGGCCCGCACCCTCAGACTCTGGATGGAAGACTGCGCCAACACCCTCGCCCCAATCAGACTTACCACCCACAGAGACACCAGCCAGAGAGCCAGCTGGTTCACCCCAGAGCTCCTAGCCTCCAAACGCACCTGTCGGAAACTGGAAAACACCTGGCACAAGGAGAAAACACCTGACAGCCACGCTGCCCTCAAAGACGCCATCCGGAACCACCACCACCTCATCAGGACCACCAAGAAAGCCGCCTTCAAGAACCGCCTAGACAACAACGCTCACAATAGCAAGGAACTCTTCAACGTCGTGAGGGAACTCTCCAACCCCAGCTCCTGCACCAACGACATCCCCCCGTCACAAGCCCTTTGCGACGCCCTCGCTGCCTTCTTCCACCGCAAGATCACCGACATTCACGACAGCTTCAACCCACGCTCAGACCCCGCCAACCTCACCACCCCGGCCCCTCCAATACCCACCGACCACGAGCACCTCACCGTATGGACCAGCACTACCACCGAGGACACCAGCAAGACGATGAACTCCATCCACTCAGGCGCCCCATCCGACCCCCTTCCCCACCACGTCATCAACAAGGCCGACAGCTCCATCGCACCCCACTTATGCAACATCATCAACCTCTCCTTCAAGACCGCAACCTTCCCTGAGAGCTGGAAACACGCCGAGATCAACGCCCTACTGAAGAAACCCAAGGCGGACCCGAGCGACCTTAAGAATTTCCGGCCCTTCTTCCGTTCCCAGCTAAGGTCATCGAAAAGATCGCCAACACCCAGCTCACCCGCTACCTAGAAGACAACAACATCCTCGACCCCTCCCAGTCAGGCTTCCGCAAGAACCACAGCACCGAGACCGCCCTCATCGCCGCCACGGACGACATCAGACTCCTGCTCGACATCGGGCAGACAGCAGCCCTCATCCTCCTCGACCTCTCCGCTGCCTTCGACACCGTATGCCACCACACACTGCGTACACGCCTCTACAACGCAGGGATTCGCGACAAGGCCCTGGACTGGATCACCTCCTTCCTCTCCGACAGAACCCAAAGAGTCCGCCTCCCCCGTTCCACTCCGAAGTCACCAAGACGATCTGCGGTGTCCCTCAAGGATCATCCCTCAGCCCGACGCTCTTCGACATCTACATGGCCCCGCTCGCATGCATCGCCAGACTCCACGACCTCAACATTATCTCCTACGCCGACGACACCCAACTGATCCTCTCCCTCACCAACGAACCCCGCACCGCCAAAGCCAACCTCCACCGCGGCATGAAGGCTGTCGCCGACTGGATGGAAGAAAGCCGGCTCAAACTCAACACAGACAAGACAGAGATCCTCATCATCGGACCCAACCCATCAGCCTGGGACGACTCATGGTGGCCCACCTCCTGGGCATCGCTCCCACACCAACCAACCACGCACGCAATCTGGGAGTCATCCTCGACTCGAAACTCTCCATGGCCAACCAGATCAACGCCGTCTCATCAACCTGCTTCTACACCCTCTGCATGCTCCGCAAGATCTACAAATGGATCCCCACCGACACACGAAAGACCGTCACACACGCCCTCATCAGCAGTAGACTCAACTACGGCAACGCCCTCTACGCCGGAGCCCCGGCCAAACTCATCAGCAGACTTCAAAGAATCCAGAACGCCTCCGCCCGCCTGATCACCAACGTCACCCGCCGAGACCACATCACCCCCACCTGAGAAACCTGCACTGGCTTCCCATCGACAGAAGAATCACCTTCAAGCTCCTCACCCACGCACACAAGGCACTCCACAACACCGGCCCGGCCTTCCTCAACAACCGACTATCATTCTACGCACCCAACAGGAGACTCCGCTCCGCCGACCTCTCCCTGGCCGCCGTCCCACGCATCCACAGAACCACCTCCGGAGGCAGATCCTTCTCCTACCGCGCCGCCAAGACTTGGAACTCCCTCCCCCTCCACCTTCGGCAGACAGAGGACCCACAGACCTTCAGGAGACTACTCAAGACCTGGCTCTTCGACCTCTAGCTGCAACCCCCCCCCTAGCGCCTTGGGACCCTCACGGGTATGCAGCGCGCTTTATAAATGCTTGATTGATTGATTGCGTGCGCGCGCAGTCTGCTCATTTTCAAGCACTGCACTCATGCTTGTGGCGCGCCCCTGCTCGCTCCCGCAAGGTGGATGCCGCCACAAGCACGAGTGTGTGCTTGAAAATGAGCAGAGCGACGGCTAAAGGCCCTCCTAAGCAGCGCATGCGCGCTGCGTAGGCGAGACCTAAAAAGGAAGTCATAGAGTTATTGATGAAGACATTTTTGGGCTAGCTTCCAATCACCTCAAGATGCATTGACTTTCTTTTGTTCCCTTTAGTTCTGTTTTGATTTTCATGATCTGTTATGTTTGTTTTCTTTTCTGATTGTGTTACGATTACCATGGGGTGTGCCCATTGAACTGCCAAGATGTAAAGCGCTCTGTTACCCTTATGTGGTCTTGTTCGCGCTATATAAAACTCTTCAAATAAATAAATGAATAAATAGATCAAATTGGCACCACTAATAGCTGCCATATAAGGGGTGAGGATTGGGCAGCGCACTTCAAAGCCATCTATACAGCTAGTAAACAAACTAACATTAATGTTGTCAAAATTGACACTTCCACTTTTCCTTTTGTAACCTTATCAGAATTCATGGCTGCCATTCAGGAGAGTAAGGGCGGAAAGGCCCTCGCCGCTGGTGGCGTTCCCATTGATCTGACTAAGTGTGAGCCGACCCTATGGACACCATTATTGACAAATGTCTTTAATTCCGTGAGCCATTACACAATTCCAAAATCATGGGCCCTTTCAATCATAGTGCCCATTTTTAAAAAGGGGAGTCGCTCTGAGCCCAAAAACTGTTGCCCTATATCCCTGATAGACATCCCTGCAAATACTTTTGGAAAAGTCCTATACAATAGGATACTAACATGGGTCAACGAAAACAATGTATTAAATGAGTGTCAGCTGGGTTTTTTAAATGGAATAGGTATGGTGAAACAATGTTTGAACATAACAACTTATTATAGGCAAATACACCGTGGCAAAGCAATCTAAATTGTATCTCGCTTTTATGGACTTGTAGATGGCCTTCAACTGTGTAAACAGAGGTAAGTTATGGCAAATTTTAATTGGAATGGGGAAGGACCCCCACACTGGTGAACACTTTAATATCTCCACATGATGAAACAAAAGCATGTGTAAGGTTTGGGGCTGGTGGGGAGTTATCTGATGTTTTTAATGTTGAACGGGGTGTGCATCAAGGGTGTGTGCTTGCCCCTTTTTTATTTATTTTATATATAAATAACCTCAGTCTGGACCTTATAAACAGCATCACCGATGTCCCTATGGCAAACGGTGCACCCATTCCTGTACTTTTATACGCAGGCGATGACCCGCACCCTGAAAGCCTTATGTATTTTAGTCAACTCTTTTGTGGATTTTAAAGAGAAATTAGATCTAAGGACCAGTTTCTCAAAATCGTTTAATATATCCTGTGGCATGAAGTGCATACGATCATCCCCCATCACTGTACGGTCAAATATGTTACTGCACACCAGCAGTTTTACATATTTAGGGATTTTATTTAGGGCGTCTAGCTTATGGGCATTCCAAATCGTCCAAAATAGAATGAAATTGTCGAAGGCTGTAGGCTCCCTCCTTAGCTTACCATCACCACCAGGAGGCAGGGCCCTTGCCCCATTGTTACAAATATATTCAGCCCAGTGTGTACCTATTGTTATCTACTGGACAGAGATATGGGGCATTAGTGACCCGCAGCCACTGCAGTTGGAAGAAAATCGCTTTTGCAGGCAAATATTAATAGTGCATGCATCGACCTCACATTATATTTACCATAAGGAGATAGCACTTCATTATTTATGTGACCAAATACGTATTCAACCTGTGCTGCTGTGGCTCTCCGCTACGAGCAATGTGGAAGTCTCACTCACTAGAAAGATACTTTTTGACTGCCTTTCATGTGACAAAGGTCTCTCTATTCCCTGGCTGTCCTATGTAAAAAAGTCATTGGAAGGGATTGGGATAAGGTTCACTGTCTATGAGTCAGCTATAGATGCACTACCCAGCAGAAAGCAAGCACAGGCCCTGCTGTTAGAAAAATTGCAGTGTATTAGGTTACATGAGAAATCACACAAAAAACAGCATTGGGGATTACTTTCTTGCTAATTTTGGCGCGGTGTCAACCGATTACCTGGTGACTACAACAGGTAGTTGGGTGCGCTCGCTTTTATTTCGATTTAGAGCAGGCACCCTGAAATATTCCCTCTGTTTCCCGGGAGGTTTCCAGCACAATTTGAGCTCACAAGTTTACACGTGCAACAATGTATAGAAGCAAACCATGATTCATTTTACTTGTTTCTGTGGGTACTACCAATTATTTACGAGAATGTATTTAGTACCTTTTTTAAGACTCAGAAAATATTGTAAATGTCAACAAGCTTTTAGGTGTCTACAAGATTTAACTGACAATGAAACCTGTTGTTACATAAGTTTGTTTCTTAAGGCAGCTCTATGTTCAAGATGCACCATGCAATTTGACTAAGCTCTTATACTCTTATAGTCTTTTTACTTATGTATGCCATGCTTTTATTCATCCCTACATGACACACGTTGGTTGCCGTTTGATATTTATTTTATTCTCCCTTGTATGTATTTTAATTGCTTTTATGGCAGGTTACCCTGCCCAATAAAGAAGCTTTTAATTTGATTTTTGATTTGATTTTACTGAAAGCCACACATAGGTATTGTGTACACAGCAGAAACTTCACAAGAGGCACTGGGGACAGCCTTTTTCCAGGGTTGTTAGCAAAAGTACAAGAGCAATGGAGAACAATATGTGTAGGTTGGCAAAATAAGAGTTTGTCTGAAATGGTATCTGTAGCAAATGTTTGTGTAGCTGTTGAAGAAAGTAAGAAAGAATCTCGGGAATCAAAATTGATGTCTTTAGAGGTGCAGTCTTTCCAGCTGCTGGTCAGTGGGAGGGACACAGGAGGGCAGGATGGGCAAGGAGATGAAAGAGTTGGGAGGGGTCAAGAGCTGTAACCTAAATGCTGATCCTGTTAAGATGATTTGAACCCAATGAAGAAACTCCCACATGCGCCTCAATATGACTTTCAGCCTGAGGTTGAAGCAGAGATTTGCCCAGTTATTGGAGTTTTTTTTCAAAAAGGCTTTGATCACCACTGTCAGCATCTGTAATGCTCCCATTTTACTAATTAAAAGCCTTTTAAAGAAACTTAGGGCCCAATTTGGATTTTGGCAGACCAGTTACTTTCTCACAAATATGACGGCTATCCCGGCCACCTTATTACAAATGTCTTAAGATATAATGCACCTGTAATAAGGTAGACAGGATATCTGTCACATTTGTAATGGACTAACCCGTCTGCCAAACTCTGAATCAGACCCTAATTGTTTTGTACAGGACTTCTGAAGCTGTAAAGGCTGTTGTGTTGCCCAGTTTACCACTCTCTGTGTATTTCACCTACAACCATGTGTTTTACTGTTAATGACTTATGTTCTGCTCTCTTCTCTATTCCTATAGATCCTGAAAGCCAGGTTTGTTCATGTTCTCGGCTATTCCCTCTATCTGCTCCTTGGATTGTATAGCAGTTATGCTTGCCCTGTGTTTGACAACTGGGTCATGACATCCCTGCAAGAGAAAGGAACCTGTGTGTTGATTGCATCCAAGTCATTATCCTCCGCCTCTGCATTACTTTTGTCTGATTTCACAGAACCATCCACTCTGCGCTGTCTTGAGAGGGAGGGCTCTACCGCAAAGTGGTGACCCAAGATCATGGTGACAAAAATAATCTGAAAGCTTATTATATCTCTGCGTTTGAGGCAGCAGGACCGCCTCTGTCCCTGCTCTCTATACTATCGGCCGCCAATCTTGTTGAAGTGTCTGAACACATAGGGGCATATTACTAAGGAAGTGGCGGAGAGAGGCGTTAGCCGTCTTGGCTTAACGCCTCTCTCCGCCACTTCGGAAACACCAGGCTGCACCATATTAACAAGGATATGGTGCAGCCTAGCGTTTCCCCCTGCGATGGCGCTAAGTTACACAACTTAGCGCCAGCGCAGGCACCCTTGCACCAGAGTGCAAAGGTGTCTGCGAGCAGGGAGGTTTGTTTATGTGTAGGAAGGAGTTCCTTCCTGCACATAAACAAGCCTAAAATGCCATTTTGTAACTTTCATGTGTGCTGCTTCGTGCAGCACACATGGAAGTTACAAAATGTCATTTTGAAAAACGGTTTGTTCATGTACAGGAAGGGACACCTTCCTGTACATGAACAAACCATGGCATTTTGCTTTTCCATGTGTGCTGCACAAGGCAGCACACATGGAAAAAGCAAAACGAGGAGAAATAAAGCATTTCTCCTCGTTTCGCCACCTATAAGACCAGGATTTTTCTGGTCTCAAGTTCGGCGCTGCCACCTATTATTGCCAAACTTGATAATAGGTGGCAGCGTCGACTTCAATGGGTGTTACGGTGGAACGCCCACCGCAACACCCACTGCAAGCCCCCTTTCACGCTAAGTTTAGCGTGAAAGTGGCTCTATTATCAAGGCAGCATTAAGCCACACTTAACGTGGCTTTAAGCCACGTTAAGTGGCTTAACGCTGCCTTGATAATAGGGCGCTGACCCTATCGCCACCACAACGTCACAAAAAGTGACGTTGTGGTGGCGATAGGGGCTTGATAATATGCCCCATAGTTTTGGGATTATCCATCAGTGTTGCTGTACGTCATGTTGTGGTTTCATTGTTGCTTACAACTTTAACACAACATCTGTCTAGATTGTCCACATACAATATTAGGTCATGTTCCCTGTTTAAAATCCAGCCTCACTGTCTCCCACTTTCTTTGATGGTGAACCTCACAATTGAATCATAGCCACTGCCCACCTTACTGATGTACCTCTGTCTGACTATGAAGTTGTATTTATGTTGATGCCATTTGCCCTAGAAAGGATGAGGAGAATCACCTTGCTTTGTACGTTGTCAGCACCTCACATGAAATGGCTGAGAGTGGATGTGTGCCAGAGGTGCATTCTGACCAAGTTGCTGAGCTGGTTGCCCTTACCCACGTATGTATTGTGGCTGCTCAGAGAAGTGTCACTATTTTCACCAATCCTATGTTTTCATTTGGAGTTGCTCTCAATGCTTGCCTTTTGTGGGTACAGCGGGGGTTTCTATCTTCTGCAGATCCTCCTGTTAAGAGATGATCCCATGTCAAGGTGATGTTTAATGTTCATCATCTCCAAAGAGATGCTTCCCACCAATCTATTCAGGATGATGTGCCTAGTGGGGGACGCTTTCGCTGACAGTGCTGCTGGAGGAATTGCTTTGTCTCCTGTTGGACTTGGCCCTATTTGCAGGGTCATCCCTGAACTTTTTGCCTTCCTCCTAGTCTTTTTTCTGACCTTGTGTTGGTGGTTTTAGGACTCTGGGCACATTAGCACTGCTGTCCAGTGTAAAGTGTGTGTGCTCTCTGTGGTAAACATGGTAAGATTGGTCTATACCTGTTTGGCGTATTTAATTTACCTATCAGTCCCCAGTAAAGTGGTATCTAATATACCCGGGGCCAGTAAATTAAATGTTACTGGTGGTCTTGCAGCGCTGATTGCGCCACCCACCAAAGTAGCCTTTCAAACCTGTCTCAGGCCTCTGCCAATGCAGGGCCTGTGCGCGCACTGTTACTGCAGCTGTGACGTGACACCTAAAGTGTGTGCCACGTCTGTGACCACCCTTTTACTGCATGTCAGTCACCCCTAAGGTAGGCCCTAGCTAGCCCTATGGGCAGGGTGCATTGTAGGTGAAAGGTAGGACATGTACCTTAAGGTTGTGACATGTCCTAGTAGTGACAAACAACCATTTTGGTTTCTCACCGCTGTGAGGCTGCCCTTCATAGGAATGCATTGGGGATTCCCTGATAAGTGTTTCAGTGGTACTTCCTGATATGAGAGGAGCAGCGTGGTCAAGTTTGGTATGTTTGGAATAGTAATAATAAATGCTGCGTAATGGTGTGCGCAGATTTATTATCACTATTTTAGAAATGCCACTTTTAGAAGTTGGCATTTCTGTGTGCTATGTGTCTCTGCCTGCCTGATGTGTATTGCATGTCTGGCTCTGGAGTGACAGGGGCTGGTGAGGTGTATGGCTCCAGAGGGGCAGGGTGAGCCAGCGCTAGGCTGAATGGGCAGATCTGCATTTGGAGTAGTGGGAGGAGTAGTCCCTGACCCTGAATAGGTCTGTGCCTGCCAGGGTGAATGCTGGCTCCGCCCCCCTGTGGTGTGTCTGAGGACCGAGCCCCCACCTGACAAAGGGGAGTAGAAGCACTGTAAACAAAGTGCTTCAGTACCCCCCAGAACCAGTTGGGACTGGTTCTCCAAGCCCTGTGCCAGGGCAGAACAAAGAGAATTGCAATATAAATATTGGGGCTGTGACCCCATGTAAGGTGTGCTGGGTGGGTGCTTACTTGTACCTGCTGGGCCCCAGGAGGAACCGCCACGAGGGACTGCCCCTCTGCTGGAGGGCCCTGTGAGCTGGCCTGCTTGGGCCCAGCTTTGCCTTTTTGGGACTCTGATTCTAGCGCCTCGTGAGTGCTGCACCTTTTTCCTGCTGCTCCAGGACGAGAGGAGCGTGTGAGCCCTGCAGCGCTGGGCTGCGAAGTGTCCTGAGAGAATCCTGGCGTGGGGATTCCCCCGTGGTCCAGGGGTGAAGCGGGAGCCTACCCCGCAGTTTGGTGTTTCCCGGAACAGAGCGGAAGCCTACCCCGCATTTTGGTGTTTTCAAGAAGCAGAGCGGGAGCCCACCCCGCATTTGTGTGCTGCCGAGGGGCTGTCACATCACGAGCGGTGCCCCGGAAGAAGCGCGGCCACAGAGGAAGCCAGGCGGCTGTGCCTGGTTGGGGGCGTGGCCTAAAACCCCGAAGGAAGGAGACTACGCTCCAGATAGGGACGGCCCATGCCAGGGCCAGAAGACAGGCAGGAGAAGGCCTGGTCGTGGGCGGGGCCTAAGGCCCAGGAAGCAGAGAGCCCCGTGTGCTGCAGATGGAGAGAGAGGCTGGTGTCTGAAGAACTGGAGCCTCGCGGGCTCCCGGCCGAAGTCCTGCGGATCTGGGAAGAGTCTTGAGACGCCCCAGTGAGTGGGGCTGAGATCGCCGGTGACCGCAGGAAGACCGGGACAGATCAAGAGAGGCCCCGTGAGTGGGGCCTGCCGGGCGCATTGTGGTGCCTGGTGTCGGCCTGAGACGGCGACCGGAGGAGTAGCCCCGGTGAGTGGAATCGGAGGGGGCTGAAGCTTTGGGGCGCATTGTTGGTGCTCCCAAGGCACGGTTGGTGCCAGTGCTCGTTTCTTTCCACAGCAGCACTGCCCTGACTACGGGCAGCTGCAACGACGGGGGCATTTCTGTTCATGAAGAGGAAGGGGGGAGATGTACCCTCGCGCCCCAGTGCATTGTGCACCTTTGTGGTGGTTGCATTGGCAGCCAAAGGGCCAGTGGAAGGCCCTATGATTTAGAGCCCTGACTTTTGGACAAAGGGCATTTGCGGGGAAGTCCCAGTTGGGCCCCCGCAGAAGGCCAGTTGGCCGGTGAGTACCTGCGGTACTGGTAGGGCGCAAAGCTCTAAGGTGTTGCATAATGTGTTTATGCCAAATGTGATGCAGACATAATGTGTTTATGTTGCTTGTGATGATGCAGAGTACAGTATTTTGCCAGTAGTTACTGGTTGCGTTATTACCTGTTCTAATGGTTCTGACAGTGGCCCGATTGGCCCTGTCATGTATATAATCCCCTGTGAAATATTGCCTGGTGCCAGGTGGCACAATGTACATTTGTGATTATGATTCTAATGTGTTTATGATAATACAAAGGCTATTTTTTATATAACCTTGTGTGGAGTTTCTTTTGTAGTGTGCCTAGTGTGTCGCTGCTGTTGTGTGTGTGTTGCGCAAGGGCTTTACACATTGCCTCTGGGATAAGCCTGACTGTTCGTGCCAAGCTACCAAGGGGGTGAGCAGGGGCTATCTTCGGTGTGTAACTCCCTTGCCCTGACTAGAGTGGTGGTTTCTGCCTGGCTTAGGCGCTTGCCCTAGCCAACCAGAAATCCCATTTCTAACATCTCCCAATTCTGGTGCAGCCTTTTAGGTCTCCTAAAATGCAGAGCCACTCGTGCCTTTCGCGTAGGATCTTGCAGACCAAGAAGAGCAAGCTCTCGTAAATGAAAAGATGCTTTGGACAAAGTGCCTACGTGACTAGCTTCAGTATAGGCTGTGGCAAGATGGGAAAGGTGAAATGGACTTTCTTAGAAAGATGTTACCTAATCTACCTTGCTTGTTTCATAGCCTTGGGCATGTTGGTCGAGATGATACTCAGCACTCAGCTGTCTGCACCCTATTTCCCCTCTGTTGCTCAACAGCACTGTCGCTTATGTGCTGTCTATCAAGCCCACAATGTTGATGAGAGCAAGACCATACAAGCTTTCCATCCTGTCCCTTAGAGACCTTTTGTCCATGTTGAGAAAGACTTCATCCAAATGCCCCAGTGCTGCTCTTAATGTGTTAATTCTGCTAGGTATGTTTTCAGGATGGGAGGATGCCTATCCCTGTGCAGTAGCTGATGCTATCACTATTTCCAGGGGGAAACGTCCTTCAGACCGAAGCAGGAATTCCACTGTGCCTTTATGGCACTGGCAAAAGAACGAATGCATCTTTAGTACGCATTCATTCAGCACGCAAGTCGTTATAACGACTCGCTTTAGGGGGGCGTATTGGTGGAATGGTGTTGGATTTAAAGTCCAACACCTTCCATACTGTTGCGCATACTGGAGTTGGAATAGTAATTTAACCTGTTCCAAAATCCAGCAACCCCCTAAGGCAAGTCATTATAATGACTTGCATGCTGAACGAATGCGTACTAAAGACGTATTCATTCTAATGGTGGCGCAGTGAAGGCACAGCGAGATTCGGCTTGCAGAATACCGTCATACATTCATATCCAGGGGGATGACAAAAGACTTAGGGGTCTATTACGATGGCGGTCGGGAAACCTCCACGACCGCCATGGTAGCGGGAAAAGACCGCCCGCATGTACCGCGGCATCACCGCCGGTCGAATTACGATGACCCGCTGTCGAAATCCGACTGCGGCGGTCGGATCGCGGGCATTAACATTGCGGCAGTTGCTGCTGCCCGCAGCACCGCCGCGATGCCGAAAGGAGCATGTCCTGCATTTCCCTGCACTGCGTGCAGGCACTGCACAGTGCCTGCCACCTGGTACAGGGAAATGTAGGGGGGGACAATGGGTAGCCCCCCAGTGCACCCACACCCCACCCCAACACATTGGGGGCCCGCAATGGGCCCCCGGAAGACAATCACCGCATGCCTTTCAATGGCGGCCTGACCGCTAAGGAAAGGCTGGCTACCGCCGGCATCATAATCCTGCCGGCGGAGCCTGCTCTGCACCGCCACCATTATCCCGGTCCTGCTCCGTCCGCCAGGCAGGAGTGCGGATGGCAACCGGCGGTAAAGAGGCGGTCGGAATTTCCCACCGCTGCGGTCACCACCACCATCCTAATGTGACCGGCAGTTTTCCTGGTTGCGATGGCGGGCGGATGTCCACCGCTGGTACAGCGGGCGCCACTGCCGGCCCGGCGGTGGACGTCTGACCGCCATCGTAATAGACCCCTAAGTCTATACATTCAGAATCCCAATCAAGATTGGGGTAACAAGACATTTCTAATGTGCTTACCACTATGGGTACTCAGGAAAGGTAGAACAGTTTAATGGAACATTAAAATATACAATTTCTAAAACAGGTGAAGAATGGGGTCTTAAATGGCCCGATGCCCTACTGTTGGCCCTAATATCGAGGATGGTCGTTCCTCACCAAAAGACTAAGGGCCCGATTCTGATGCGAGTTGGAAAAGCTTCCCGACCGATGGCCTGATTCTGATGCGGTTAGGAAGGCCTCCTAACGGCATTTGCTCCTTCCAAATCGGATCGGGAACGTGTCTTCCCGACCGAGGGCCCAATTCTGATGCGGTTAGGAACAAATGTTCCCATTGAAGTCAATGGGAGTTCAACCAAATCGTATCTGGAAACATCCGGATGCATCCTACTCTGCCGGTTGGACTTTCCCGATCCGAGTGGGTCGGAAACCATTTCCCAACCGATTCGGTCGGGAAGCTTTTCCAACCCGCATCAGAATCGGGCCCTGAGTTGAGTCTATGTGATATCAGCATGGGCAAGCTAATGATGCTCTCGTCCACCTGCAGTGTCTTAAGCTTTGCTTGATTTGCACCTGTACGATGATGAGACTATAGAATATACATTGCAAACAATGGATTCTTTGCCTAAATAGCTTCCTTTCTCACGGTGAAGCCTCACTAGCCAACCAGACCTGCTGAGGTCTGCCACTCTCTGCAGCCCACCATTTGGGTTGACTCCAAGTCTCACAAGCGAAAGTCATCACTGCAACCCCGGTGACGAAATCTGTGTCGACTCCTGCTCATCACCAACACAGCTGTAGAATGCCTAGGACTGCATCCCTGGATCCACCCATCACACTGCAAGAGGACCAGAGCCAAGAGACACCAGACCTACTGAAAGATAAACTCCTGCCCTTGCAAAAGCACCACAAAGATGCACAGAAGAAACAGCCCCTGCTCCAGCCTATGGCACTGGCCTGCGGCCCCTGTAATGTGAAGCCATCCAGCTATCACATCCCTTGGTGAGTCTTGCTGACCATCTTTGCCATAAGCTTCCTTGGTTGGTTCATCATGCAGCTGTGTCAGGAGGTTGCGATTGGTGGGTTGGAAGTATTCAACCGCTTGGACAACACTCCTCTCTCCAGGAATAACCAATCGGCCTACAACACTTTCCTCCAGGTCCTCAGGGTAAGCAGGATCTGAATCTTTATTCATGCTTTCTTTGTTTGTTCCCTTATGCCCACTGACTCCAATAGAGGTGCCTTCATGATGCCAATTCCTTCTAAATAGGAGAAACAATGTACTGACCTGACCTTGCATGGGCACTTCACTCCTCAAAGTGATAATTACAAAACCCATGTTACCTGTGAGGGTTTTATTTTGCCTTTGCCAAACCAAGAACTTTTACTCCATGCATCCTCAATGGGGAAAGAGACACAAACAAATGAAAAGAATATAATAGAAAAATAAAAGACATTTTGAATACAGCAAATTGTTGTGTTCAAATATCTTTATTGCATATTGAAAGAGAAATAGATTTGTAATACATTAACAATACACCAGTATAAGGTGAGATAAATATAATAATTTCGAGAAGTATTAAGCATAAAAAAGATTTCATAGCAAAATTCAATAGACTGGGATAAAAAAGGATGTTGAACATATCATTATTTAAAAATGTAAGTGAGTAAGTATCACAACATATATTAGATGTTACAAAATTCATCAAATGATATTATAACTCCCAGGGTAATAAATCAAGTAAAGCAACTGCATATATCAAGACAAAAACATATACTAGTTGTATTGTTTAATGAATAAAAAGCGGTCAGCAGAGAGAAAGGTAAAAAAGAAGAAAGAGAAGACTGAGAAAAAGACAGGAGAAAGAAAAGAGAGAAGACAAAGAGGTATGAGCGGACATCTGCTTCAGTGGACGAAAATAAATTAAACAACAGTATCAAAAGGATATTGAGCTACCAATCCTTGAGAAGACAAATTCATATAATTGTCCAGAGATCGTCAAACATTACTGGAGATGAAAGGCGAGTAAAGTTTTTTCTCCACAAAAGTATGAGCTCCACGCAGATATGAGACCCATGCCGACCAGGTATGATAAGATAGACAATGAAAAGATTTCCATTCTGTTAGTATAATTTTAACAGCTATGGCTAAAAGTAGATCTAGTAACTCCAAATCTATATTGTCAGGAGGCAGAGGAATAAACCATTAAACCAGTAAAATCATAGGCAAAGAAAGTGTTATATGTGTATTAAAAATGAATGATAAATGTTTCTGTATCAGGCCCCAAAAGGAACTTAATAGCGAACATTCAAAGAACATGTGTGAGTGGGTGCCTGGTACAAGATTACAATTCCAACATAAATCACTATCTCGAAGTTTCAATTTATGTAAACGAGCCGGGGTCCAATATAAAAGGTTTAATGTGAAAAATTTTGATTGGGTAAGCGAAGGAGCAACTTTATTACGTAGGGATAATTTCCCAATCAAATGCCAGGTATCTTGTGAAATATGTTTAAAAATGTCATCAGCAAAATGGTGAGACCATTTATCAGCAGTAATCGTAGATTGAGAAGGAAGTGGAGCAGATACAAATTTATAGATTTTAGACGCAGTATGACCTGAATGTATCCACGTAGATAGGAGTGGGACAATACCTGAATCTAAAGATAGGGGTATCTTAGCAATTTTAACCTTTAGTTTAAAAAAGAGTAAAAGTCCATATTACAAAGATGATACTTCTTGGCTAAAAAAGAAAAGGGAAGTGGATCATGATTAGAATCATATAGATCCTTCACCAATCTAATACCTTTGGTCGCCCACAAAGAGGCTATGCAAGAATTAATATCAGTAGAAATTTTAGGATTGTGCCATAAAGAACACCATCTTGATTTATGTATAGGGTTAGATACTTTCCTATCAACATATTTTAATGCATTAATCGTGTCTAATATAATACGGTGAGAATGGTCAACAGTAAGCTTAGAAGCTGTGAGCAAAGAAGAGGTGGAGAAAGGAGTGCAAAGTTCCCTTTCAATATAAATCCAAGGGGGAACCATTCGTAAATCCAGTAAGAACCAAAGGGCACCCTGAGACGCAAGGAAGGAGATCTGATATAAATTCCAATCCAGAAGATTACAGCCCCCCAACACAGAAGGTTTTCTGAGGTGTTTGAATGCAATTCTCGCTCTCTTATCACGCCATAAAAATTTTGAAGAGATTGAATCAAGCTCATGGAAGAAGGCAGAGGAAAGTCTTATAGGCAACATGGAAGATAAAAAATGTATAATCGGGGTTATCATCATTTTAAGAGTTTGTAATCTTCCCCACCAAGAGATATATTTAGGAGACCAGGAAGATAAAAGGTCTTTAACCTTGGAAATGATTTGAGATTCATTATAAGTAATGGTGTCTGACAAGTTCTTACAGAACCAAATCCGTAAGTATTTAATACGAGTCGATTGCCATTTAAAACCTGAATCGCCCATGTGAACAGGAAAACATAATGCGTTTAGGGGGAACAATTCCGTCTTTTCTTTGCTAAGAGTGTACCCAGAGACGAGCGAAAAATCACTTATAATGTTAGAGATAACGGTGATTGCTGTTGCAATACCTTCTGAAAAAATAAGAACATCACCTGCATATGCGGTCGTTTTAAGCGTGTACGAACCAAATTGAAAACCCTTAATACCTTGATTCAAATTAAGCAGACAAAGAAGCGGATCTATCGATAGGAGAAAAAGAAGGGGTGAAAGAGGGCACCCTTGTCTAGTGCCCTGACGAAGATTAAAAAGGAAGATGTAGCGCCATTAATTCTGATATTAGCTTTTCTTTGCGCATAAAGAGACATGACCATATTAATAAATGAATCGCCAAGGTTATGGGATTCCAATACTGCTTGTAAGAAAGGCCAAGAAACTTTATCGAAAGGTTTTATAAAAAGCGATAGGAAAACCATCGGGCCCTGGAGCCTTCCCCGAGCGAGTAGCCTTAATGGCCTGGATGATTTCCTCAACATCAATTGGCTTTCCTAATTCAATCATGTCAATATGGGAGATAGTATTAGTAGGAATTGATTTAAGAAATCGTTGACAGGTAGACTTGGAAGATTGATTTTTAGGAGTATATAATGTTTCATAAAATTCACGAAAGACCCCAAGAATTTCTTGGGTATGGAATTTTTGGACCCATTCTTATCAGTAATGAGAGAAATGTGAGTCGAGTTAACATTCGTATTTTGATATTTTAGTGTGGCAGCCAAGAGCTTGCAAGCTCTAATCCGTAGCAATAAGTGAAGAGATTTTTGGGCATGAACACCAATATAAGCTCTTTTAGTGACTATGGAATTAAAAGAGTATTTCAGGTTTTTGATATCCTGCAGGAGTGATTTGTCGTGTGATTGTCTAAATAATTCCTCTTTGCGTTTAATCTCATCTCCCATAGACTGAAGGGAATTTCTAATGTCCCTATCCCTTTTGGCCATTTTTTTAATGACATGGCCTCAGTATAGTACATTTAAATGCATCCCACAAAACAATTGGGGAGTTCACTGAAGATTCATTATCCTTAAAGAAGTTATTAATTTCCAAACTAAGATCTTTCACACTTCATTATTATCTTCCAAAATTTCTGTATTCAGATGCCAGTTACGAGGCCTCTCGTATCTGTGAGATTAAGAATAGTTAAAGACACTGCAGCATGGTCAGAAATAACTATTGGATGAATCATGACATTTATAGTATGTTTTAAAAGAGAAGCATCTACCAAAAGATAATCAATGCGAGGAAAGCTAGAATGTGGCGATGAGAAAAACGTGAAATCACTACCAGTAGGATTATGCAATCTCCATACATCAACTAAATGGTGAGACGAGCACATATTGAGTAAGTGTTTATGCGCTCTAGGAGGACGAAATTTAAACGCAGAGTGTCTATCCAAGATAGGATCTAATGGAAGATTAAAATCCCCGCCAACTATTGTTCTAGAATCCTGAGGAATATCAGTAAGTTTCTTATGTATGGTACGCCAAAAAAGAGGGTCATCAATATTGGGGGCATATAAATTCAAAATGTATAGATCTTCCGAACCATTAGTCAAACGGGTAAGTAGCCATCTACCACTAGTGTCATGCCAGCTGCAACAATAGACAAACCAGAACTTTTAGAAATATGAGTGACAACTCCATTTTTTTCCCAGAGGCCTCAGAACAAGTAACATCAAGAACCCAATCTTTCCTCATAAGAAGAGCTTCTTTAAAGGCTATCTTCATCTCTTGGAGTAGAACCACATCACCAAATAAACTTTTACAATAATCCAAAATTGTGTTCCTTTTAACTGGATGATTCAATCCCCGAACATTAAGTGAAACTACATTTAAGCCCGTCATAGAAATGTATGGAGCAATAAGATTGAGTACAACTGGTAAAAAGACAAAAGGGAAGCCAAGAAATAATTAAAAACCAAAGGAAATGTATCATCAATCTCAAAATAAAAAGAAGCAGATGTCCCAGAATTAGAATATAGAGAAAGGAAAAGGGTAAAGATTAGAAAAAGGAAAAGAAAGAGCAAAAGTACTCCAGAAAGAAATGGAGCATTAAAAAAGTGTAACCCCACCAGGGGATGTCTGTAAGAGACAAATTTCATGGGGGAAACAACGTCGAGGAGCAACAGCAGAGGCCATCAACCGCGGTGTAGACAGCTCAACAATACATATGTCGACAAGCGAAGAAACAAGTGTAATAAAACTAGTGTATTACTATACTGCCTATAATCCATAAATAAGAATAAATAATACATATTCAATAAGAATAACACTATTGACAAAGACATATATGATAACATCAATAGATAAAGTGAGGATAAATTATCAGACAAATATCAATCAAGGTATTGTCAATAACAATATGAGGCAATATAAATATCAAACTAAGGTATTATAAACCGGTCTATAACCTAAATATAAAAAAGATACAAAGAAGATAATCACAAAATATAGAATGTAAAAAATCTAATCATCTATAAATTGATGGAAATCAGGAACACTCTCATATAATTAGAATATCTTAAAAAATAAGAATTAAATAGAGTATCTAGCAATAAATGCAGTTCATAAGTTCAGGATAAATATGTAATAGAATAAAAGACAACCTAATTTAACAGTTCAATAATGAACAATGATACAAATAGATAACAGACACCTATAAATAAGATATCACCAACATAGAGTAATAAGAATAGATAAGAAGTCAAGCAGAGATTAGAATAAGCAAGTCAAATAGAAAAGAAAGAGTAAAAGGTAGAATAAAGTAAAGAAAAGAAAATAGAATATGGAAAATAGAGAATAAGATACTTACTTTTGTCATATAATTACTGAGAAAGAAAGGAAATGATAAGTCCAAATACAAAATGTTATATTACCAATGAGAATTCATAACTATGACCTAAGATAAGTGTATAACAATTATAACATTAGTGATGAATGGTGTCATGAATTAATATATATAATAAGAGCGATTACCAACTAAAAACGGACCACAGAAAAAAGGAGAAACTGAGTAGGAAACGAGAACAAAATTGGAAAAGACAAAAGAAATAAAACACAAGGAGAAAAATGAGTAAGAAAGTAGATATACATTGACAGTATTACAGTGTTAACAATATACCTATTTAAAAGTCCCAAAGAACTAGATCAACCAACCTATACATAACCTGCAAGGGAACTAATCCCAGATAACATGAATAATAGTACGACCAAAAAGCATTATCCTGTAAAAAGGAAAATCAGTTAATAAAGAGTGACTAATCTAAGATGAACGACACTTCAGTATGTAATCACCAAATATAGGAAGAGCACATAAGAACAGCAATAACCATACAAATTATGGCAAAGCACTAAAAGCAGAGAACCATCATCTGAATTAGATGAATAAGAAACATTAGGCACAGACAAGTCAATAGATGCAAATCATTAAGGGCGAGAAGCACCAGGAAGAGGGTCTGAGTCCATCTGTGATTCAGATTGATTGTCCAAGAATGACGAGAGATCTGAAGGTTCATAAAACATCTGTGGACGACCTTTGAAAGTTATTCTGAATCTTGAGGGGCCAGCAAAGGAAATTGGAATCTGCATATCAATGAGTCTCTTGCGAAGATTCAGGAAGCCTTTGCGACGAATTACAGTGTCTCTGGCAAAGTCTTGCGATATTGATATTCTGTGACCTTCCCATTGTATTATTTTGATCTTCCTCATTTGTGCCAGAATTTGCTCAGTATGCTGATGACGCACAGGTTTAAAGATCAAAGGTCTTGGAGAAGACATCGTTTTAGGTTTAAGAGTTGGGACTCTATGAGCGCGTTCTAACTCAAAATCCTTGTGGAACGAAATATTCAGAACATTAGGAATCCAAGTAAGTAAAAGTCAATCACTGAAGGAGCAGATTTCTCACAGTCCTCCGGTAATCCAAAAATACGAAGATTACTTCTACGATTCCGATCTTCCCGCTCAGTAAGGTCCCTTCTTAATGAAATCATGGAACGCTCCAAACTTTGGATGTGTTTAGCTTGTTTGTTTGTAAAGTCTTCAACATTACTTATTCGCATTTCAGCATTGGAAACACGTAGTGAGAGATTTTTGAGGTCATGCCGAATTGCTGCCACCTCAACTTGAAGCAGATCTGTGTTTGTTTTGGTACTTTGTGCTATATCATGGACAGTATTAAGTTTAAGTAATATAGTTTATAACTTTGCAGCAGAGTCAATATTACCCTTAGCTGGTAACTCTGGGGTAGGTGAGACCTGTTTCGATCTTTTCAGGTTCCCCTGAGAATCTCTGTCCTTAGAGTTAACCCCCATACCTGCAGCCATCTGTAACGATCACAATAATCATTGCTAAATGACTTAAAAAGCGTCAAAATTACGTTGTAGTCCATATGCCCAGAGTAATGCAGGAATTAATCAGGAAGGGCAAGATATTAATGCCTGACAGAAAAGAAGGTCAGCACTTCAATAAAATTTGTGAAAAACACTAAGCGCTGAGGGAAACTCTTGCGTAAAATAGAAACTTCCGACAGCCAGGGTGTCACACCACGAGCAACTCAACAGCAACAGCCATTTGTAGCTTTCTGTAATGAATGAATTCCATACATTCAACATTAAAAGGATGAGACCAAAAGCAGTGGTATGACCTTAAAGATTAAAGCATGCAGGGCTATTAAAATGATAGGAGGTCAACAGTTGATTCCAATCTATAATCACCACAGCTCAATAATAATAGCAGATAATAGCCACAAAACTGCTCATGTAATAATCCAGCATCATTAAAGAACATCCAAGCGCTGTTGATGAGGCCAGTAATTAGGAGATAGCTTCCTCAAAAAGATCCTGTCAGCGGCCGCCATTTTGTAAAAGCTAATGACGTGATGTAGAAAAAACTCACACGCTAGATTATAAGAATACCATGGCCTGGTAAGAACTCTCAGCATTGGCATTACAATACCTCAGGCTCAGCATGGGGAATAAACTTAGGCAGGCAGCACAAGAGCATGTTTCATTTCTTGCCCTCCGTGACCTGGGAAAGCTTCCGTAACGGACGCCATCTCAGAGCCCTGACGCAGTGAGAAAACAGCTTCGAGTGAGGCCACCCACGTAGACGCCGACCAACTAACTCCTAGGTCGTCCCCAAGGCTCACACAATGTTCCGCCACTTATTTCAATCCAATGGTGATCGAAAATCACACGACACGCATGTTAATTTGAGCGTCCGCACCTGTGGTAACGCGGAGCTCAGGAAACTGCGGCCATCTTCGTTGCGCGCTAAGCCACGCCCCCTGAATACAACAAATTGTGAATGAAGAGGATTAATTTCAAAATCGTGGCAAAATTGTGAAGGTCTTAAATAGATTAAACAGGAAACTCAATCGCATACCATATAGGTAGTGCTCAAAGGGAGACACAGTCATATCCAAGACCTGTGCATGATTTGCACCCAAGATCAGAGAGTAACACCCGGAAATACACAAAATAGTGAAACATTAGGTACATAGAGGAGTACAGGAATAACTGGAGTGTGCGGACTTTCCAAAATAAACTTCAGGAAATAAGGAAGATGGCAAAGGCAGGAAGTATTTCATCTGATGAATATTGAACTAGTTTGATGATGTACACAGTTGTGCAAGAAAGAGGGTTTGTGAAAATGAAAACACGTGTGGCTTTATTTTAGTATACCTGTAACCTGCAGCAACTTTGTTTTCTTGTTCTTGCTGACTTTGCCTATTGGACATGCCCATCCCCAAGACCAGAATCATCGTTCCTTGACATTTGAGATGTAAAATGTGTAAACCATCTTGCGCAGCCAAAACTGTTTATGTCTATATTACTCATGAAGCTCATCTAATTCACATGAGATCAGCTAAGTTCTACTTATATTCCTGGTGGGAGTTTAGTCATGTGATTGATACAAGAAATCATGTGTACAGTTGAGTATTTCTAATTAGTTCCTGCCTTTCCTTACAAGCTTGGCTCCAGTGCTGATGAATGGGAACCCCCCCCCCCCATTGGGTAATTTCTGTGACTTACAGACTATTCATTCTTTCAATAAGCACTTTATAGACTCTAGAAAAACATGGGGCAGAGCTTTCTTTGGAAGGAAGATGCCTGGGGAGGGAAGTTGGTGGAGGGAATATGGAGGCATTGAGGGTCTAGACAGTGTTCAGAGGTGTAGGAAGGTAGGGTCTTTCTGTATAGTTACCCCCACTTTTTGCCTGGTGCTGTGCTGGTTTTTGACTAGTCTGACTTGGATCCTGCTAATCAGGACCCCAGTCTATCTGCTTTCTCCCTAAACAGTTATGTTACGTACTTAGGTACACTCCAGATTGGATACTGGGGTACCCTTGTCAGTCCCTAGTATATGGTACACATGTACCCAGGTCATAGGTACCCCAGAGGCCTCCCATGAGCTGAAGCATGTATTATGCCACCCATGAGAGGTCATGCAAAATGGAACTACAGGTCTGCCATTGCAGCCTGTGTAAGATGGTGCATGCACCACTTACATTAGGTATAGGTTTACTATATCTAAGGGTCACTACACTTAAAACCTATAAGTCACCCCTATAGCAGACCTTGACAATCCTGAAGCCAGGGTGCTTGGTGCGAGAGGGTGCCACTGCATGAGCAGGACACCCCTGCAGCCTACGGAGTCCATTCTACTGGGTTGTTAGTGCTGCAGCCATTTACGACATATAGAGTGGCATTATGCGACTGCGTGATGACCAACTCTAAAACGGCTGAATGTAATCCTATCGTGTTTGGTGTCAAACATTGTGGAATCATACCCCCACACTGGTAACTGGTGTGGGAGGTATGATTACACCCCTCAGAAACAAGCTATGTGAGGTCCCTGGTGTTCACGGTACCAGTCTTCTAGTCCCAGGCAGCCCAAAAGGGTTGCTGCCGACCAGAGACACATTTCTGCCCTCCTGCTGCTGAGCCAAGCTCGAGCAGGGGAAGGCAGAACAATAGGCATCCTGTTACAGGGAGGTGTGACCACCTCCCAGACAGGATTTAGTGTATTAGGCCTGGGTGGGTGCGCTTGCCAGCGACCGAAAGTCTGCATGAGGGGCACATTTGATGTCCCTGTGCATAGCCCAGTTCAAACCAGTCCTGGGAGCTGTTGGCTCCTGCTCTGGCATGAAACAGGACAAAGGACATGGGAGTAACCTCCCCACTGTCCAGACCCTCCCCTGGGAGAGTCCCCTGAATCTGTCCAACCCGCTCCCGTGGGTACAAAAGGGCTTACCTGGATGTAGGACCCTAGATTCAACGTGGACAAGATTCTGAACCAGAAACCACTGAACTTCGACCGTCTGGACACCCTGGACTTCGTTTGGGCCCGACTTCGTCTCCCTCTCAGTCTGAAGTATTGTCTGTGCCTGTGAACCATACAGGCTCCATGCAGGACCTGTGGGGCATCAAGGACAACCGAAGGTATCTCCCTTGGAGTGAAGGAGTCACTCCCCTGCAACTGCAGGCACCACATCACGATTGACCAGTCTGCTGCTCTTGAGCTCCTACGGACTCCAAAGGCTCTAGCAATGCAGGAGGTGGGTTTCCAAGTCCCTCGACCCTCGAGGTCCGAGCTGCCCTCTTACCAAGTTTGAGGTCAGAATCTCTCGTGGGGGCTGCAATACCCCTACCCCTGTGCACCGCGTACTTTTGCAAGTGCATATGCTTGTTGGCGTTTCCAAAACAAGTGCACTGGGCTTCGAGTAGCCCCAACCTCTGGCACCATTTCCTACAAAGAACTCTGGCCTCCTCGTACCGAGTGTTCCGTGGACTGCTGCTTTGTGAAACTGCTCGAGGTCCCCTCGCGACTCCTGTGTCTCCGGCCTGTGGGTCCTCTTGAGGGTCAACACTGCCTTTTCTTCAGCTCCCCTGGTTGCTCCAGGCTTGCCCTGACTCCCCTGTGATTGGTGAGTTTCCTGGACCTTGCTGGTCCGAACCGTAACCTTTCTTGACCATCTTCGTGGGTTGCCGCTGCCAAGGCTTGTTGGTGCTCCAGCCGGACACCGACCCCTCAGCACTTGACATCCTTTGTGGGACAGCTCGCATGCGGCCCCTGGTTGTCCTTGACATCTCCTGGTCCCGGTGGCTGCAGAGTCAAGGACCCCCTCAAAGCACCTTAAGCACCCGACATCGGTGGGCATTTGTCTACTGAGCCCCTGGTCACTCCTGAGTGACCCAGACTCTGTCCCCTCTGCTTTCAGGTACTCTTCAACACGAATCCACCCTTGGATTCCGACAGACACTTTTCTTCTTCCCAGCAAGTCCTCCATTGAGTTTGACGGCGGTTTCTGACGCCACTTCAGCTCTATGCGCCCGGCTTCCCTGGGATAGGCAACTCTGGTACTACGGTATCCACGGGTGGGGTGGCTCTCCAACCTCCTAAGTTCCACGGGGTTTCTTCGAAGTCCATTCAGAAGGGTCCTTAAACTTTAAAACTGCAACCGCGACTCTCCCATAGAATTGTACGGCGCCCACAGTCGTGTTCCCACACTGCACCCGTCCTCCGTGGTGTCCCTACCTACTCACCTTGGGTGATTCTATTTCCTCTAGACACTGTCTTGACTCGAGTCGTGGTTCTTATACCACTATTTTAGTATATGGTTTGGTCCCCCCCTGGGTATTAGTTATTTACTGTCATTTCTGTGCTTAAGTATTGTGTGCTTTGTGATTATCTCTGTGTAGGAGATACTGTGTCATACTAGATACTGTTATATTAATAAATACATATTTTTATAACTACTGTGTGGTTCTTCTTTCATTTAACCAATACTATAAGGTTGCATTCTGGTAAAACAAGCTGCTTAACATTCCTTCAAGACTAAGCCTGAAGGCTGCTCTCCACAGCTACCACTTGGGTAGCTTTCTAAGGTTATCTTTGACCTCTTCAATCAACATAAGGGTTGTTTGGACTGGTACAGGGTGCCCACTTTATTTAGTGGGCAGTATATACCAGGCCAACTTCTCACAAGAGTAATGAGCAGAATGAAGAGAAGTATGAACTTGAGCTCAAAATTAGATATATGGCTCCCATGGGTGGCGTTCGTCTGAGGGATAAGTCTTTGTAAGGATGAAGTACTCAGGAAGGGACGGGCAAAGATTGTCTGCAAGGGAAGATAGTAACAGCACACAGTTTTGGGAGAGGTAGTTGGCAGTGGCGAAGCATGGCCGGGGCCACAGGGGCAGTTGCCCTGTGCGCAAAATTCTTAGGGGCATTCTTAGGGCCTCAGGGGTATTCTTAGGGGTGCAAAATTTTAAAAGAAAAGTAAAAGGATACATCCCACGCTATGCCGTTAGTGGTAGGTACCACAAAAGGGCAGGAAGAGAATGTAATTGGGCAAACCAAACACTAGATTGGGCAGAAAGCAGCGTGGCTATGAACATCATCCCCCTGTGTAGAATATTTGACTGTGCAGCGGCAGGAGAAACAAAATGGCGCGCAGGGTATACGGCCAATAAAGAACACGCATAAGTGCTGGTGTGCCTGAAAGGGCATAGAGACCTGTTAGGACCTGTCTTGAAAGCCCTCTTGTTACTCTATTAGAATTTTGTCTGAAGGGTCAAAAGTCCTTCCACCCAAAAGTTAAAAGAAGGAGGCATTTTAGTATGAACTGTGATGAGAGAAGAGGAATTATCAGCTTTGTGATTGGTTGAGCTTCCAGCGTCATAATTGAAGGGGCTACTGCTACTACACGGCATCCTTCTAAAAACATTGGCTGTTTTCATTGGTGAGAATTTAAGCTTTGTCTGCACTGCAATCACGTTGAAAGTATGGATTTCCAAGTGTGCTATCAGCATGAACTTCAATGCCCTCGTCTAACCAGTGATTGACAGCTGAGGTGTTTGTCATGGAAACAAAGTAGATCAGCTGCCTAGAGCCCTCCCACAAGCCCTGGAAGATTTATTAGAGGAGACCTGTTCTGCAAGGAAAAGTACAACCAACTAATAGGCATTTCACAATTATCATTGTGGAATACGTTATAGAATCTTAATTAACATACCAAATGAAACCAATTATGTCCTTCTGGGTCGAGAGGAATGACTGACAATATACAATTGCTACATTACGTTTACATTTTAGTTGCATTTTTCCTAATCACATTTTTAAACAACTAGTGTAATTGATGGAGAGGAGCACTGAATAAAAGTTCATAATAATGGTTACTTAAGACACATCCTTTTGTTCACAATGTGGGAAGAAAAAAAATACAAAACTTTCAAACAACAAAAATAAGTCAATCACAATACACGTTATAAAATGAAAATGTCTAATTTCTCATCCATTCAATACTAAACTTGAATCTCTCTAATGACCATAAGAAACCAAACAACCTATCACAACTAACAAATGGAACTACCAGAAGCCTGCCTGAGATTACACATTTGATTCGGTGCCTATTCTAATGGTAGAAGGCGCTGCATGAAATCTGATCACGTGGCAAAACCTTCATCCATGTCCACGTGATCCAAGAGGCTTATGTTATTTGTGAAAACTTCAGTCAGGTCTGGGACATGTAGTTTTTCTTGTAACAATAAGTATATGCTAAAAAAATCCCTGCATGCACAACGAGCTGGGTAAAAACCCAGGCCTGGCAGAGAGTGTCACACATGGCATGATGAGATGGGGCACATCTGCGTGCTCCAGCTAATGTACATCACCTTGTACACTCATGGTTCATAATACTGCATCTCTGCTGCACATCACTATGTGTACCAATGATTTATGCACGCCTTTGCACCTGAATTATGCATCATCCATTACTCCATTGATGCACAATGTTAAATGTTCACCTGATGCACAGGTTTCAGTGATTCTCTGATGCACAGCACCCAGTTTTCCCATGAAGCACATCAACCATTATCCCAGTGAGGAGCAGCACCCGACGCTTCCGCCAGGGATACTGTTAAGTGATCTCTTGTGGCACATCACTATGTGCTCTCCTGAGGGGCACAACCTGTGCTACCTTACGGCACATCACACTCAGTGGCGTAGCTACCAATGGTGCAGTGGCACCGGGGACCAGAGGCCTGAGGGGCCCACTGGACCTTTATTATTGGTGCATTTCAAGATTCAAACAGCAGCCAGGGGGCGCATTTCCTTCCTTGCACTAGGGGCCATGACACACTGGCTACGCTACTGATCACACTGTTACCCTCACTGCACATCACCTTTTGTTCCTGATGCTCTTGAGCCTGTGCTATGCTGATGGGCAGCACTATATGGGCCCTGCTGTAGAGAGTTTTGCACGGTTGTTGTCTTGTGCGTATTAATGCCTGTGTGCATGTGTGTCTCTGTTGCACTCTGTGAAAACAGGTGTGCGCTTGTGTTGATCTGTGCATGTATTACGTGTGCATGCGTGCCCTTATGTTGTGTGCCTCTGTATGCATGCACTATCAGGGCCAGACAGGCCTTTTATGCCACAGGGCATTTCCCTGGTGGGCTGGAGGCCTTGGAGGCTGGTTTTGAAAGCCCAGTGCGGTTGCTGGTTGCTGCTGGGGGTTAATTGCAGCAGGTACAGGGAGGCTTCACGAGAGAGAGAAAGAGAGGGTTGGGAAAGTAGAGACAAAAATAAGTGATGGAGAAGAGAGGTGAGAAGGAGAGAGCGAGAGATAGGATGGATGGAAAGAGAGAGATTGCATGAGAAGACAGAGGAAGCAGATTTGAGAATTTTTTGCCAGGGCTGCTGTCGGTTCCCCAGACCGGCCCTGTGCACTATTCACAGTCCAGACCTACAGTTTCTTCCACGCTTGTTTGATAAGCGTCTGCCCGATGCTGTGCACACACGTAAGGGCGGCGTAAGACTCGTCAAAGAATGACTGAACGCCTGCCAACCCCTATCACCCCCCCTGGTGGAAGTAGCCGCAGTGCTAGGTCCATTACTTTCAGCTGCCTGCACGGCCTCCTTCCCAGGCGCCAGATAAATGTGCTCTGAGGTTTGGTTTCTTAAACAAGTCATTTAGAGAATGCAAATGGGACTGTTCAAGACAACTGAGAGGGAGAAAGAGGCGGCGGGATTCAGTCAGTGTCATCGTCTCGTTTACTCAGTCACCTTGGCTGTGGAGGCATCAGGAAACCACCCACTGATTTTGAATGAATTTTGTCTTTTCTTCTCTTTGATATTAACAGGGCTCCCACAAGCTGGGAAAGGCTTATCATTGTAGTTTACTGTTTAATATTAATTGGATTTGGCGAAATATATATTTAATATCACACAGCTCAGTCGAGGGGTGATTTGTGTACTGCTGTTGCAATCTTGCTCTCCTTTCGGGGAAATAAAAAAATGATGAGGAAATTGACAAAACAAGGGCGAATGATCAATCACAGGTGTGATGGTGTATGACCCGCACAAATATCGTACTTGTGTTGGAAGAGCAAGGGAGCCTTTATTATTGTCACACCAGACCCACAATCGTGATCCTGTGTTCTAGGACCGGCACACAAGTCTCTATCAAGAGAGAGCTGTATAGTACACCTGAGGGTGACGATGAAGGTCTAGGTGAAGTAGATGTGAAGTCCTGAGGTCATTTGTTGGTGGTTACAATGGTGGTCACTGGGAAATGAACAGAGTGGCAAATCCAGATGGTTTCAGGTGCAGCTGGTGCCCGAGGTTTCTGGTTATACTGGGATGGCAGGTGGTGTGCAGTGGAGTGGCCTGATGTTTCTGGTAAGCTGAGGTACGGTACTGCATGTTTTTTCCCTATGGTTATTACACAGGTGTTAGTGGGCAGCGAGTTGGCCAATTTGATGGTGAACTTCAGTGTGGACAAGAAGGCTATGCTTGCCCGGGTGAGCAGTCAGACAGAGAGGAGCAGCTCCAAAATAGTAAAGTACTGAGTCGTACAAGCCTAAACATTACAATATATACATATGTGTGTGTATGCGAGAATGTGTGTGCGAGTGTGTGTGTGTGCAGGTTCGTCTGTGAGTGTTAGAGTATGTGTACATGTGTGCATAGGTGCGCATGTGTGTCCTTTTGTTACTGAACCAACATTTCCAACATTTATTTATTTGGTTGCATAAGTTAATTAAAACCATTGCATTACAATAAAACATTAAAATAAAATAAAAAGCACATCACAGTTCATAGAAGTAAAAAGGAATCTGGGAAAGTGCAATAGTTAAATGCCAGCGTTTGTCTAGGGGCTTCTTATCATTTTTTCAATTGGGTGTTGCCTTTTGGCTAGTCCCATAAGAGAATGTCACCCTACTAGCTCCTTCATGTCACCAAGGCTACTTTAGTTTCTGTTCTTTTAGCTGATGCTCTTTTTCTTGTCAAGTGCTTGTGCTTTGCGGCTGTGTAGGGGAATGTTCTTTCGCGGGCCTTTGTTTAAAATAATCCAGTATCAGCGTTTGTACAGTTCGAGGGCTAGGTCGGGAGGCCAAGCCAGGGTGGATAGCACCCCTGATAGTTTGTACAAATCTTCCGCAGCGGGCCAGGATATAAGGTTCTTTTTGTGTGAAGCATAATGCAGAGGCCTCCTGGCAGGTGGTTACTTTTTCTCTCAAGCAAAGATCTCTAAGAAGGATCCTCCTTTCAGTTGCTAAGATCGGGCAGCAGCACAGGAGGTGTAGCCATGATTCTCGTTTGTATTCACACAGGCGGCATGCTCCTCCTGTGTTTTGGTTTGCCCAAGCCCGGCTAAAGTCCGTAATTGGGAGTGCCAGCAGTCGCATGTACATAATCTCTCTTCTGGCCTTAAGGTTAAGCAGGACGGAAAGATAGGGCTGAGGTTTATTTATTAGATATGAATCATTCAGCGGTATCAGGAAGGGTAATGTTTTTAATGTTGCCTGGTCTTCCTGGAACGAGACTTGTTGGACTTGTTTATTGATACGCGTTTTCCAGGTAGTATAAGAAATGCAAGGCAGAGCGAGTGCTGATTTCTTTATTTCAATGGAGACCATGGCTTTCGTGAGCTGCTTATTCCATGGTGATCCAGTTTTTTCAAATGTGTCTCTGAGGCAACTTTTTAAAGAATCCCCCGGAGATTTTAAGATTCGAATGTAGTATTTTAAGAAGTCGGCCTCAAGGGTTAGTGATTGTTTGACTAACCCGAGCTCCAACCTAAGTCTCGCCCTTGAGAGGTGTTTTGGTATCTGAAAAATTATTTTGTAGGCCACACACTGTGCCCGCTCAAGGGTTTCTAAACAAGCGCCCGGGAACGCTTGATGCCCATACGAGAGTGCTGAGAGAAGAGAGGCTCGAGTGACCTTTCTAATGGCCTCTGCTGACGGACTATTTAACTTGTTGTTCAATTTTATTAAACCATACGTTAAGGCCGTCGATTTATTAATCAGATCCTTTTATGAGTGGTGGATCTTGCTGTTTCTGTGAGCCATATCCCCAAGTACTTATATTTCTGCACTGTGTTAATTATCCTCGAGCCAATTGTGCATGTGATAAGTTTTTTGTGTTTTTGCCGGCCTATTACTATGATCTTGGTCTTATCTGAGTTGATAGTAAGGTGGTTGGATGTGCAGTATTCATGGAAATTGGTCAAAGCTCATTGGAGGCCCACTTTGGTGTGATCCATGATGACTATGTCATCTGCATACTGAAGAATGTGTAAAGGACGATTGCCTAGAGGGGCCAGGCATCTGTTGACGAGAGCTTTTCCCAAATATACAGGTATACAGGTTGAAAAGGAGGGGAGCAAGCACACAACCTTGTTTCAAACCACCGGTAGTGCAGATTTTTGCCGAGAGAGACGTGGGGCCTGTTTTCACCTGTACCCAGGTTTCTGAATAGAGGGACATTATGGCTGTTAAAAGTGAAGATGGAATGCCCCAGTTCGCTAGTTTCTTCCACAACAGTTGCCTGTCAACCTTATCGAAGGCTGCGGTTAAATCAACAAAGCAGCAAGAGAGTGGAGGTTGGTGCAGCTGGGTTGCATGGTATCAACAAAAACAAATACCTCTGACACCATCAATGAAATTTTACTTATGCCTCAGTGGTCCTTTTAGTTAACCCTGGGCTGCATTTATTTATAAATTCTTTCTTCATTTTTTATTTTCAAAAACGGAGGTTCCTATCACATTACACATTAAAACATACACCTCTGTGTTTTTTGTGTACATCAGCGACTCTTATCACAGCAACTAACAAAAACATTTAACATAAATACTATTTACATGACATACATGTGTGTTACTAGTGACCTCAAAGAATTACCACATACAAAAACCACATCAATCTGGGTTATGATAATTCTTACAAAAATAACAAGGAGATAAGCTTCCCAACGTCACTTAAAAGTCCTACTGCTTTGCATACATTATTGGGACTTTATTTTATTTTGCCCTCAATATGCTCTATTTTCCAGGTCCTAGAGAGGTCAGAGAACTATTTTCAAACTCTGGTCACGAGCTTCATAAATTCAGCTCAGGGGCGCCTGTTATTGGGCGTAGTGTTTTTAGTCGGTTACTCTAAGCCTCTCGTTGGTGGGAGCCAACGCGTTTCGACCTTCCGTAGGTGGGACCAAAGGGAATATTTCATGCGAAGGTCTTCATCAGGGCGGGGCTTGGTTCGTGTAGGACATGTGGTGCCCTATTAGGCTTGCATAATACGAGGAATTGAGACTTCTAGATTCATCTGTTAGAGCGGTTCTTTCGGCATTCTGCTACGGTTGTCGTTGTTGGCGCATCTCGTTCGGGGCTCCTTGTAGCGGTACACGGGTCCAGCGTGTGTCTTCTCGATCCGCATTCATTAAGTGCACCTGGTTTGCATGGTGACAGAGGGCAGATAGAGCAATTGTCAGTTGTTGCGGCTTCACCTCGGAAGCCTGTTTGAAAGAAAGGGAGCAACTCATTTTCTTCAGCCCAGTTTTCTAGTTTTTTCAAAAGGATACGTGCATACGCTTTGGCTTCCAGGTCTAACAGGGCTATTAGGCGATAGTTGTTCGGGTTAAGCCGGTCTCCTTTTTTGTGAATCGGGCATAGTATTGATCCCTTCCAAGCTTCTGGGGTTTTTCCGAGGGTATATGCGATATTGAATAGTGGGGTCATTAGCGTTGCCCAGCCTTCTGGAGCGGTTTGGAAAATCCCCGCAGGGAGGCCATTTGGGCCCGGCGCCCCGCTCGATTTCATAGATTTTATTAATCTTGTAATATCCCTTGGTTGAATTGGGGTTTGATGCTCATCTCTATTCGATGAGACTGAGGCCATGCTGGGTGTAAGGTTGTCTGCCAGGAACTGTGTTCTCACATGGTTCTCCCACACAGGTGCCGGGACCACGTTTGACCTCGGGGGTCCGAGGGATTTTAATGTGTTCACATACTGCCAGAATCGAGCTAAAGATCCTTCTTTGAGCATAGAAAATATCTTTTTCCATTCCTCGTCTTGCTGAGCACGTTTCAGGGCCCAGATGTTTTGTTTGTGGGCATTCCGTGCTTCCTTTACTGCCAGTAGATTAAACAGTTTAAACAGGCAGGATTTCTTCCTCAGGTTCTTCCGCGTGGGATTAATGCTTCATTCCGACAGAGATTTATTAATGTCGCTTGGCAATTGTTGAACTCGCTTTGAGAGGCCTCTGTGGCACTGGAGAAGTACTCCCAGCTCTCTGGTCATCAGATCCCAATTTGTTAAAAGAATATTCCCTGGATGATCCTGTAATCGGAGGTTCACATCGTTGAGCCATTTAGCCACCTGGGGCGAGTGAAAAGGTTGTCACTTTATTCGCTTTACCACGTTCATTAATTCATCCTCTGTAGAGTGGCCTAACTCCTGGCCTGTATCTGTTATCTGGTGGTTTAAATTTAGATTTATTACCAGGAGATTGTGATCACTTTCTGTGCGATATACGATGGCAAAGCTCTGAAGATGATTAATTAAGCCACTTGACATGAAGATGTAATCGATTGTAGAGATTTTCTTAAACGTGGGACAGGCATCCGGAGTCTGGTCTGCCGATTTTAGACCTTATGTGGTGAGTAGACTGTTGAATTGGTCGTGTTCGCTATTCCTCTGTCCGGCATTATGACGATGGCCCAGGTATTTGGTGTTACTGAACATAGACTAAAACATTTGAAAGCTCTGGCTAGTGCAAGGCTGTCCTCGAATCTCTTGGTCTACACACTACATGAATTCCAAAGGGTATTAGTATTAATTATTTTTTCTATATTTCTGGGAGAGAACTGCATCTAGGTTTAGGGAAGAAAGAGCTGAGTTACAGGACTTGTTAAGGTAATTTGTTAGAAGTTATGTATATTATACTGATGATACAAGCTTCTTTATCAAGCTGATAATGTTTCTTACAGACTTCCATAGCAGTCCAGAAGGAAATGTGACTAGCCTTGCTTCAGTGTTTTCTCTATTTTCTGTTTACCCCTTTCCCCTCTGTATGGGCTGCTGTGATTTCAGCTGCTATTATAAAACATGTAAATACAAATGTAACCCAATTCTACCTGCTAAACCATGGTCTTTTCATGCCAATTATCCAAACTTCCTGTCAAGGGAATCCCGATAAGCTCTGCAAACCTATTCAACAATCATGGTTAGTAGGCAGCATGTAAAGAAAGTAGTGTGGGGTCCTCGGCAGGCAGAATAACAAACAAACTGTATCTGTACGTAGCGTGCTGTGCTGTGGCTAGCTGGCAAGTACCGATTACATTTGTATTTACATGTTTATTACAGTAAGTTATGTATACAAGCAAACATTGTATTGTCCTGATGATGATCCCATATGTGTAGTGGATCGAAATGTCGTCGACTGAATCACTCTGACCCGCATGACTATGTAACATTTGGGGTGCAGTAGTGTTGTTTCTATGAACATTGTGACGCTTGATTGTGTATAAACTGTCACAAATAACCCCTCCCCTTGCCTGTTTTGTGTTGGTACACCTGTTCAGTCACATTCTGCAGGGGTATATACTCCTATTCACCCAGTTTTATAAGGATGTCTTTTTATATACAATAAAACATTTTGGCCTATTGATTGAAGAATCCCTGGGTATTTTAAAAAAATCTTTTTATTAGTTTGCGCCGATATACAGCAAGTAAAAACAAAGACCAACACTGATTAAAAGAAGTTAATTGGTTACAGCTCTCGATGTCCCCTTTAATCTCAGTCTGTGAAAATCCCCCCTCAAATATCATCTTCGTTGACCTCCCTGATATTGCCTTCCCCACCTGATCTACTTCCACAGGCGAGGGGGGAAGTACATATATTTCTCCTATGTGCGTTCCATTTACCCCATGCCCGGTCCCACTTCTTGGGGCATCCTCTATTTTTATAGACTTCAATTTCTGCAATCATGCACCAATCCATGTCCTTCTCCCACTCCACTAGGGTTGGTGACTCCTCAGCCCCCACCTCCGGGCAATGTTGCGTTTTGCGATTATGAGTCCCATAGTGGTCCAAAGCTGCTCCGCATGATTCATATCTGTAGCCTCCCATATGTTGAGTAGGCGCAGCTTAGGGGACAATGAATAACCCCACCACTGGTGTTTTCCATGCATGTGTGTATTGTTTCCCAATATGCCTAAATCGCCGGGCATTCCCATATAGTGTGATAGAAAGTGCCGACCCCTCCACATAATCTTCTGCTCCCAGCCTCCTCTCTCCTACCCATTTTTACTAGTGTGGTGCAAGAAATGTACGATCTGTGGAGTATTTTCAATTGAATTAATTTAAGCCACAACGAAATTGCGACTTCTCGTGGTGAAGCTAGCGCATCCCGCCAGTCCTCTTCCTCGAGATTCCCTACATCAGCCTGCCTGTGCTCACAAAGACTCAGTAGTGGGTCGGGTAAGTTATTTATAATTTTTTGGTAGGTCAAGGAGATGGCCTCACGATCCATATACCCAGTCAGAAGCCTATCCTCCAGTGGTGATGCCTCTGGTAATTCCTCCCCTGCTTGGACGGCTCCCCTGAGAGCATGCCGTATTTGTAAATATCTAAAAGTTTCTCCTTCAGACAACTCGTATTCCTTCTGTAGGTCGGCAAATTGTATTATTTTCCCCCTTGCCCATAAATCGCCCACTTTTGAAATGCGGATATTGTCCCATTTATCGAAGCCTTGATAGTGGTTTAATCTCCCAAGGAGCTCTGCGTGTAAAAGGGGCATGGCAAGTGTCACTTTGTTATGCCATCCGAGTTGTTTTGTAACTCTGTGCCATAGAGTGACCATTTGGGCCGTGGGCCCCGTGAGTTGCTGCTTCTTGGGGGTTCAAAAAGTGCTTCTCTGTACACCCCCGCTCCCATCAACCAATTATCTATATGACTGGATGGGTCGTCCTGCGCATGATGTACCCACTTATTTATGACCGCCAATTGGGCTGCCCAGTAGTATGCTCGGATATTAGTTAGAGCGATTCCCCGATCATACCATCACCTATTCAGTTTTTGGGTTGCAATGCGGGGTGGTCTACCGTCCCACAATAGGTTCCTAACTTCTCCGTCTATGGATTGAAAATATGCTTCGGGGACTCTATAGGACGTGTTTTGCAGGACGTAAAGGAATCTTGGAAAAGCCATCATTGTAAATAACACCGTTCTTCCCAGCAGGGAGAGTGGCAAAGCACGCCAGTGTTGCATGTCTCCTCGTAGATGGGTCAGTGGAGCAAGGAGATTATGCTCCACCAATGAAGGATCTAGGCGATGCCACATACAACAGTATGTCATCAGCATAGAGCGAGATTCTGTCTTCCCACCCAACCGTCCACCGCAACACACAGATTAATGGATCTCCCCGTATCCAACTCGCTAAGGGCTCAAGGATCAGGGCGAATAAAATTGGCGACAGTGGACAGCCCTGTCGTGTCCCCGGTTTAAGGTGAAGGTATTTGAGGTTCGTCCATTCACTACCACTTGAGCCAGTGGCGTCTGTAATAACAATTGAATCCAGGTGAGAAAGTTTTTACCCAATCCCATACGCTCCAGGATGGCAAACATATATGGCCATTCAACGGTGTCAAAGGCCATGCGGGCGTCTAGTGATAGTATTGCCGCGTCCTCTTGGATGGTGTCAATTCGCCCCAGCAGACTAATCAGCTGCCTCAAGTTAAGAGCAGTGTTTCAACCCGGCATAAATCCGGACTTATATTGAGAAAAATGTTTTTAGGGTTAACATGTGTAGTGTGATTTGTAGTAATTGTGATAAATATTTTGAAACTGTGCTTTTATGGTTTTGTGATTTAAAATGAAAACCGAATAAAGCAAATTTGACTTGACTTGACTTGAATCCGGACTGATCCGGATGCACTAATTTGGTCACTATCGGGAGCAGTCTTAATGCTAAAACCTTAGCTAAAAGTTTGACCTCTACATTGAGCAGAGAGATGGGTTGATAGGAGGTACGCTCCTCCGCAGGCTTGCCCTTCTTATGGATCACCACAATAGAGGCTAATCTCTGATCCCCTGGCAGAGTACCCACTTGTTTGCTTTCATTGTACATATTGAGGAGGTGCGGAGACACTTTGGATGCGGTTACCTTTAATAGCTCTATTGGGAGGCCGTTTGGCCCCATTGCTTTTCCTGACTCTATACTATTGATGGCCGTCATTATTTCCTCATGTGTGAGGTCCTCTTCGAGCGTTTGTCAGTCCTCACTTGACAATGTCTGAATCGGAATATCAGCTAACAGCTCTCTTGATTCCTTAGCCATGGCCGAAGCCGCCGGAGAGTAAAGGTGTTTGAAATGGGTAGCGAAAGCCTCTGTGATGTCTTGTGGTTCAACAAGCCACACCCCCTTTTCGCCCCGTATTGTCGTTACCGATCGATCCGCCTTTTCCCGCTTATCCAGCCAATCGAGTAATTTACCTGCCCTGTCCCTGTGTTCGTATACTCTATGTTGCGTCGCCAGGAGTCTACCATTTGCTGTTTCTGTCGTTTGATTCCTAAACTCCCGTTGCTTTAGTTCTAATTTGTGTCTGGCAGCCTCGTCCGTTGTATATGTGAGGGACCGCTCCATATCCAAAATATCTCGTTCCAGTGCCTCCAATCTTCTCTTTCCTATGTCCCACCATGAGGGAGAGTGCCTGTCCCTTCAGGACAGCCTTGTAGACCTCCCAAATAGATTTGGGAGATTGGACAGATCCCACGTATTCATTGAAGTAATCATCTGTGGCTTTGATAAGGCTGGCTTTAATATGTGGGAGTTTAAAGTACCATGGGTTAATCGCTATGGATCTGCGCGTTGACATTGAACCCAGGGTGTATTTGACCCACAATGGTGCATGTACCGAAATCCCCCTAGCTAGGTGTTTAACGTCCGTGAAATGTTGCTTATCCTCTGTCACTGTGAGGATGTGGTCAAATCGGGACAGGCTATTGTGTGCTCCTGAGTGGAATGTAAATTGCTTAGCTTCTGGGTGGGCATCTCTCCAGACATCCACCAGGCCGAGGGCACACATGAAATTAGCCATAGTGTTTTTAGTGCGCGGGGTGTTCCTCTGCGGGAATCTATCTATCTGATCACACAGTGTCATGTTTAGGTCACCTCCAATCACAAGCGCCCCCTCATGAAAGTCTAGGATCATTTTGCTCATGTCCGGTAAGGCCACGTTGTGCAGTGCTGGGGGTATGTATGCCGACATGATATTAACAATCCTGCACTCCCAATAACCGGTCACTGCTGCAAAGCGGCCCTGTTTGTCCGTGCGTGTGTGTGTCACTGTATATCCCTGGGCATTATTGCTGCGCACCCAGAGTATTGTTCAGTGGCGGCTGACCATGATGCGAAGTGGTAGGGGGGCAAAGGGAGGAGGGTACATAAATACATTTAAATAAAAATGTAAAAATAAATAAATAAATTTTGACTTACCTGACGCTACGTCTTCCTCTTCTCCCGATCCCCAACACTACGCAGGCTCCCAGATGCCAATCCCAGAGCTGCTCTTATGCTAGGAACGCTATTTCCAGCATTAAAGCAGCACTGGGATTGGTCTTAGCGGCCTGCTTCGCCGCTCAGACAGTTCCTGGCAGCCTTCGGCTTTTCTCCACCCGGCTGTACAACACAGCCGGGTACAGAAATGCTAAGTGCGCATGATGGTTTGGCCGGACTAAAACGGCCAGCCAAACCGTCATCCGCACTTAGTAGTGCCCACAACTCCTCCTCCTGAAGCTCAGGAGGAAGGACTGGCCCTGCGACTCGGCTACCCAGCAGAGGCAACAGTGGAAAAAAATTATAATAAAATCATTTTATTATCATTTTCTTTTTCACTGTTGCCTCTGCTGGGTAGCAGCAGTGGGGCGACGCTAGCGGAGGAGCCGCCCATAGTATTGTTAGGATCATAATCTCATCTTGGGAACCCTTGTTCCTTGTAGCTCCTAATTACCTTAGGTATCTGTGGGCTTCCCTTGTCCTTTGGAATACAGTCCTGTTACTTACAGCACTTAAGACTGGCATTGCTATTCTTCTTTCGCGTCTGTGGTGTCAGCCCTCACCCAGTGGGTCTCATCACACAAGCAGCATCTTTCCTCCCCATGATTTTCGTGTCAGTTTTTTGTTTCTTTTTGATTTGGCTGCTGTGTTTTTGGAACTTTTTAGAAAGGGTGGAATTACATTACTGAAGGCCCACAGCTTCAGAGAGTCTCAGGAGCTCCAGCTGTCACTCACTTGGAGTGACAACACACATAACCCCAATGTGGTGTCCTCGGGTAAGCTGAGCGACAGTGAGATGCCCTGCAGGGGCTTCTACAACTGTTTCCCAGCACAGTACAAGACACCCCAACATGGCGCAGCATGGTTTTGTACAGCATATCAGAGGAGAGACTGTTCCAGCTGACCTAACAATAGAGCAAGTAGTAAAGGGAGGCATTAAAGAGAGGTGGGGGCGCACAGAATCAAAGTCTTTATTTGTTGCCTGGGAGACTGTGGCCAACTTAACACAATCTTCAATATGTCAATTTCCACGGTTACTATTGTGTTGATTTAATCCCTTCGGAGCTGATTTGCTCTGCGCCCTGTCCTCCCAGCAATCATTTCATGCATGGTTAGCTTTGGTAATTATTACCCCAGGCTGGTGTCATCACTCTCCCGCTTCTGAGCAGATCTCTTAGCGCTATCAGCATTCACATCCCTTAATTATAATTACAATTTGTGGCTTCTTTTATGTGCATTGTTGGACAGCTTGCAGGGCATCTTTTATGTTTTTTTTTTTACATGTGTGAGTATTGGTATGGTGTAATTTCTCTGTTTATGGATTGCCTATTAAGCTACGCTCCACTTGCAACTGTGCAAACGTGAGGGATGCAAAAAGAACAGATGATGGACGGAATGCTGAACTAATCAAACATTCACCCCCAGTCACACATCCAGGTTAAATCCATTGTTTTTTTGCAAGCCATGCCATTCCAGTTTAGACCCATCCATATGCAAATCAGTCTTGACCGTGCTCTTCATGGGGAACAGTCCAGCCCGAACTGCCCGGCCAGGTCCTCCCTGGACTATAAACAAGCATCCTGGGACCAGTTTCGGGGTATCACCTTTCATCAGCCAGGCTATCTTGAATCCAGTGGCACAGTGAGCATGGGACCCACGTCTGTGTATACTGTTCCCACTTAGGGTGACAATTGCAAAAAGAACAGACGATGGACGGAATGCTGAACTAATCAACCGTGAGGGATGGCAGATGCTTGGATATTTTCTGCATTCTTGGTTCCTAGCTAAATGGTTTTGCATCCAGTTTTCACTTTGCTCTCATTACAGAATTTACTTAAATTTTGCTCTCTTCCTAGGTCTTGTGTGGACCATTTAGTCCAGGTGACACCTGGAGGAATTGCATGAGAAAAAGAGTATATAAGGGGTTATACTACATGCAAACCAGCTGCAAAGGCCAGTTTCTCACATTATTCCTCATTTAAAAGCCCAAAAGGTGTATTTGGAGGACACAACCCACCCAATACCTTGTACCAACGGAATTTTATGATGTGATTTTCTGTCACGGCACTCAACACAGGACCTAAAGGAGCTATCCTTGCTCCTGTATCTGGGGATTATAATTTATTTATCCTGGAATGGGGAATAACACACGGACCTTGGAATACTAACTTCAGTTCCACATGTTTATCCCCAAATATCGTGCCCAAATGTGCACACATTTACCATTTGCGTGGAGTATGTGATAAATGTGTTTTTAGACTGTTTAGAGTCCCTTGGTTTGCTGGGCGGGTGGCTATTGTAGGTCAGAGAGGGTGAGGGAGTATGCTGATCCCCACAGGCAGTGAACGGAGTGCGGGCAGCGCAGTATGTGCCTGCAGTCCCTGCCGCTCCAGGCAGAGGTACAGATCCTCGGTGTGTCTTAATGACCTGCGCATGCTCAGGGAAGAGCTCTGCCTCTGATTTTTGCATATCAGGGCCCTTATTAGAGATAGGGTGCACTGTCCCTGTTTGCGCCATACAGAAATAGGGTCAGTGCAATCTATTACATATAATGCGTCGCCCCCTAGGGTAGCAACTAACTCACGTTGCCATGCGGCCAGCGCATTAGTGAAAGGATGGACTGGGTGTTTGAAGCAGCTGGTCCCTCTTACTCTGTGCAGATGACAATGCTCCCTGCTGAACAAGGGGGTGTCTGGAGGGATCCATGGAACTAAAGCTATGACCTCTTCAGAGATCTGCCGTCAGCGGGTGCACTGACTGTGTACCACCTTTTTGTAGCGCACAATTAGTGCGTCTCATGGTGGCCTTCACACTAGCATCCTTAATATGGTGCAGGTACATAGGCAAAGTGTTTCCCTCATTTGTATGTAGCCACTCACCCATAGAAATGAGGAAATTCCCTCTCAAGATAACAGCAGCACTATCACCATTACAGAAAGAGTCACAGAAGCGTCTGCGGACCCTTCTGTAATACAACAGACCTTTCTGTAATACAACAGTGCCTTGGGGGCACAAAAAACAGGTGCTTATGCCAATTGCACCCCCAAGGCACTGTCTGTAATATGGGCCTAGGGGGTGCATCACATAATAGATGCATTGTCCCTGTATGTGCTACAGCGCACCTTCATATAGTTGCTCTGGGTGCAAACAGGGGCAGTGCACCCGATTGCAAGTAATGCTCTGGCATTGGAGCAGCACATTAGTAAAAGTGGGTCGGCTAACTGAAGCAGCCGGTCCCTCTTTCTCTGTGCAGGTAGCAACCCACCTACACTTCAAAGGGTTTCAGAGATTCCTCTGCAGGCGGGTGGCTTACTGTGGAGCACAGTCAGTGCACCCCCTGACAGCTTTTTGCCTCTGCGCCCACATCCATACTACCATGCGTACACATATGCAAAGTATTACCCTCATTTGGATGAGGCCAAGCTCCCATGCAAATGAGAGAGTGGAGGTGCTACATGTGCACCAGCATTATCGGTATTACAGAAGGGGCACACCACCATCCACAGCCCCTTCTGTAATACAGTCTTGTCCTGGGGCTGCATAAAATGGGCGCAGAGGCCTGTTGTGCCCCCAGGGCACTTAATGTAATACGGCCCCTGGTGTTTTACTGTTCAAACAAATAACTCAGAATTTCTCAGAGTTAATGCATGAAGTTTAGGCAGCTCAAGCGGAAAATAGAGAGAGGCAATCTTGGCTCTATGTTTTTGACTTGTGCTGTCCGCAATTTATGCATTAGATCAGAGAGATTCTGAGTTATTGTTTAACTTGATACACTTCAAGCATAAAAAGTCAGAAGCTTGGCTCTGGGCTGGGCCGGTGGGACTCTTTATGAAAGGACTGTTGGAATTATAGGGTTGGACTTTGCAGACCCAATAATTACGAGCCTGGAGACCCGGAGCGGCCAGTGCAGGTAAGCGTGGTGGGGCGGGGTGGGGGGGGTGGGGGGGTCAACAGACGACGAAGAAGGAAAATTATATTTAATAAAAAGAAAACCACTTGCCTTGCGCTCGCCGCATCACCGATTCAGTCCATATCGGAGGGCCAGGGGGAAAGAGAGGGGCCCGCTACGGGCCCCCAAGCTAATTTATGCCAGCCTTTTCATGGCGGGTTAACCCCCATGAAACTGCCGGCGGAAAGGGGCATTGTAATACCTATGGTGGTGCCTGAGCAGGCACCACCACCATTGTAGGGATTCATGTCCACCCGCCGGTCCGACGGGCTCTTTGAGTCCGTTGGATGCGTGGCGGTCGGACTCTGCGCCTGCCCTCCATTCTCCTGCCATCATAATGCAGCGTGCGGACATGCAGTGTCCGATGGCGGTGGGACCGCCACCGGCAGCCTGATGGTGGTGGTCCCACCACCATCATAATGAGGCCCTAATAACAGTGGCGGTTCGCAGTGGGAGTGCTGCGGGGCGGTGGGGCGGGGGAGGGGCAGGGTGGGGGGGTAGTGGAGTCGGACATACGACGTCCATGAGTAAAGTAGGTAAATAAATAAATAAAACTATTTACCTTGCGCGCGCTGCATCGCCGAGTTGGCGCTCCCCCACCCTGCCGAGTTGCCCCTCCCCCGCCCCGCCGCCCTGCAGCACTCCCACTGCGAGCCGCCACTGCCTAAGAAACTCTCGCCTGTACAGTGGTCCCTCGCCATGGACACTGCTAAGGCTAGCAAGAAGCTGCACTGGGGTGGAGATGGGAGCTAAGCAGTGGAGGGACCAAAATGTAGAACCACAAAAAGGAATACAGGATTGAGAGTGGAGATGGAAGAGCATGGCATATGCCAGGGTGGAAGAGAAGGGTGGAAAAGGATTGATTTAGAGGGACGGGGAGGCAAGACGGGAAGATCAAGAAAGTGAGTGGAACAGAACGATAGAGTAAAACACTTTAGAATAATCTTAAAGAGAAACAGGGAACTATGCCACGATAGTAAGGAAAAAGTCAAAGAGTAGGCGAGCGAGCAGGTATAGAGGAGCGTTGCCGAGCTAAACAACATTTGCCAAATCATATAAGCCTTAGACCTGGAAGCTTTGCCAATCTTTTTTTTAGCCATTCTGTAGTACACTGCAGCTGCTGTGCAGCATGAACATTTTAAAAAGAATGATGATGCGTCAGCCTTGTCTTTTTGTAGAAATTCACATGCATTCAACACGAATGCATGCGCCTACAAAATGTTGTGGGTGTTTTTCGTTTTATTTACCTACTTGAGATGGATCAGTAAATAAAAATAAGGTCTATTTTAAAACACAGTGCAAAAGCTCTTAGAAAATTTGCAGGTTTATAATGAAACAACTATCGATGATGTAAATATACATGCATTGCAATTGTTATTGATAACCTGGACGCAGTGCTTATTAAAAAAACAAGTTTAAAAAAAAAAATAATAATTTGCAGGTTGGGGGAGAATGTGGTTGAGAAGCAACACAACAGGCGGGAGAGAAGCAACACGAGCAAAAGCGTAACATGGATCAAGAGTTTTCTGGAGGAGTGGAGAAGCACGTGGGGAGATAGCTGGAAAACACATGCACTCTCCAGGAGTGCATAAACATGCAGTAGCATAATTGTGTCTCCACCCTTACACGTCATAAATACGCAATATATATGTGTACTTAGCTCTACATACTTTGTGTGCCCTAACGTTATTAATGTAAAGTGTCGCACTTAAATCAGGTACTGAAGTGCATTCACTGTAGAACTAGAAATGTATATACACTGTGTGCCTTAACCTTATTAAAACGAAATGTAGTCTTTAGAGATTTGATAAAGTCATCCTCACACTATAAAAATGTACTTAGTTTAGACACAAGAAAGATTTATGTAAACGTGTGCACTTACGTTTTCACATTAGTATTCATAGTGTAGTTCTCAGTCACACTTATATTCATGCATTTGAAGTTATATTATATTTTCTTAAAGGTACAACGTGATTCTAATGCTGAATTTATGTGCTGACGTGTCATTTATTTGTAGTTGTCTGTACACAAATAACACGTATTAATGTGCATCATTGAATTATATGTTTAAATTGACTTAAGTAGGCCTGTATTTCTTTCTGCATAAAATATAGTTTTCATTCTGCTTGCGTGTCTTTTTCCTTGCAGATACGTTCTCATGGTTTGTTAGTTTGAGAATAGATGTAACACTGTACTAGTGATAGAAAGCCTGAGAAGAGGACCTTGACAAAGAACATGGAGAGCCAGAGTGTTAGTTGACAGTCTCTATTCAGTAATATATCGAGGAGTTGCAGGTGTCCAAGGATGATGTCGTTCACAGGACTAGTCTGGGAGAATCTGCTAATGTTGCAGCTCACAACGGAGTTGCATGTGTCCAAGGATGATGTCGCTCACAGGACTAGTCTGGGAGAATCTGCTAATGTTGCAGCTCACAACGTGAGAATGGAAAGGACAATGGAGCCCCTGATGGTGTGAACAAGGGGTGTTGCCCACAAGATTTGTGTGATATTAACTGGTGTTCTCAGAGGTTGATGTTGGCCACATTTCCTTTGGACTTTGAAAGGTACAGACCCTGGTATGCTTACCCCTTTTGATTCTTTGCTGAGTGTGGCTTAGGCTAACATTTATTCCCTTTCTCTAGAAGACTCTTGACCGAGCTTCTGAAATGCTGACACCTTCCTGCACCTTTTTTTATTTTTCTGCATTTCCCCAACTTTTTTGAGACTCCTTTAGATTTAATCACCCTTGATGGTTTAGACCCTAAATTAGATGACTTTAGACATTACTCATGTTTAGAACAGAGGATCATGGACTCTTCTCTGAGCACCAGATTCTATTGCTTATTTTCTGTATTGCTGTAACTGAACTCCTTGTTTGTCTCATACTGATGCGCCTCAACTTCTTTAGGAGGTTTGGCTCTCCTGTTGTTATTCTGTACCTTTACAGCATGGTATTGAGATTCATTTGCATTAACCTAATTGCTAACTTGTAATACAACTTCTTGATTTTATTTACTGATTCCTGGTCCTTATTGTGTAGCCAAAGGGGTTACACTGTTAATTAGAGGTGTTGACTAAGTGCTAACTCCCATCACCTCTCAGTGGACAAAGAAAAGATCTGTTGGAAAATCAATGGTTATAGGTTGGCTCAGTACTGGATCAAACAGAAAGAAAAAAGTAGTTCCTTAACAGCAAGCAGTGGAAGAATAAAGAGGCTGTGCTTCATGGGAGGGAAAAGCACACGATTGACAAGCTGAGACACAAATAAGAAGTAGGCAAATGAAAGTAATGGTAAAGCCAACTAATGGTAAGCAACGGGGTTCTACAAGTTCCTGTATGGTCTTGGTAAGTTCACAATATGTCTTTCTCAACCAGACAACTTGCACAGCCTGCTAGACTCATCCTAAAAATACTGTTGGTGCACTAGCTCTTACCTCAGTGGAGAGGCCAAGGGCTGATGTGTCAAGGCACTGGCGGCATTGTGAGATGCTGGCATTACTGGCACTGTGAGTTGCTGGCATGAGTGTTAAATATGAAAGAGTAGCACTGGTGAAAAAAATATGGAAAGCTGGTATTGGTGGGCAATGTGAGGAGCTGGCATTACAGGGCATTGTGAGGAACTGGCACTAGCGGCTCTGTGAGGAGCAGGCACCGATGGGACCATGCTTTGTTGGCACTGGGAGTTCACACTGGGAGCACGCTATGCCCAGAAGTTGGTGCAAGGTGCAGAACTCTGCCTATTCCACTCCAAAGTGATTGAGAGAACAATCCACCAATCACAAAGTCTAACTCCAGCGTATCCACCTAGGCTCCCCATGGAGGGAAGAGAGGCCTGTCCACACCCGCCCGCCTGTGAACAGAAGGAAGAAGCCAGGGGAAGAGTGCCCTATGGTAGATATGTAAACAGTAACAGTAATAAAAGGCACCAGGCCTGTCTCTTCCATCCATTTTCTTGGCCACTTCCACACAGTAGACCCCAGCTGCCTCTATGCCTTCTACATCACTGTTCCTCATCTGCAGTTAGTTCATGCTCCTATGCGCCGGTCTCTTACCTAGTTCAACCGACTCAACATGTCTACCCCTTGCTCACTCCCTTGCACGTCACTGGTGACTTGACGCCGCGTGGTCAGAGGGGCTAAATGGCTCCGTTGCTAAGAGAAAGTGGGAGGGGAAAAATGTGCACATCCAATCTCTTTGAGCCGCTTTTCCTCAGGGACTCAATATCCTTCTGCAATCTACAAGGTGATTTATTTTGCCAAACTCAGTTGCACCGCCTCGTGTACTTGAAATCGGCTTCTCCTTGGCAAGGGACAGGCGGTGACATTTTATTTGGTGTGAAAGTGCAGTATGGGTGTACACAGTGGCTATCAAATGAACTGGATTACAAAAAGCCTCTGACTCCAAAGAGCAGTAAGAGATGGAGAAGGGGACGGTTGCCAGGGTAAGGATGAACACCAAAGGGCAGCCTTGGTTCTGAAAAAGTTGCAAATGGGCAGGCCACATGGTCCTAGCCCCAGTAGTCTTTTTCTCTCATCCCTTTACATGGATTTTGGTGAATGGGGATGGGGGATGAACAGGTCAGTACCCCTAGAATATTGCCTTCATCTAACTTACTGCTTGTGCCCTATAACGCCATCTACCCCATGTCCTTCAGGGATCCAGCTTGATGCCCTCAACTCAATGCCCTCTGTACAGCTTTAGTGTTCAATGCTCTATCTACTTACTTTACTGTTTTTATTGATGTTTGAATTTCTGTTGCTGCAGGAAGTCAAAGTGCTCTCATACATGTTGAAAAGCAGCAATGTTGAGCTACATATAAGCTTGATTGAAAACTCTGTCCAGATCTACAGGCATAATTCACTTCTTTAAAAAGGCCAGTTCCTCATCTGGAGAAATAGTTGTAGCACTTATCATCATCCCTGCTCTCTTACCTCTGTGCTTCCTCTTCTTAGGTCTCGCCTAGAGATAGCTTTTAGGTGTCTGCTCTCAAAAGACCTCTTGTGGACCTCACCAAATAAAGTAAAGTTGGCTTGATGCCAATCCATTGCTTACCAGTGGCTGGCTTTCTTGCTACTCTCATTTGCTTGCTTCTTATTTGATGGATTTACTTTCTCTTCTTGTGTTTGTCCTGTCTCTAGGGCATAGCTTGTGTACCTTCCTTTTGAATGGATGACTTGTATCCTTCCAGTGGTAAAATGCAGCAGTCCATGAGAGAGTATGTATTTTCTTGCTCTCTTCAGGGCTGGCTTTCGAGAAGTGCGACTGGTGCAGCCACACCTGGTGCTGACCTTGGTGAGGTGCTGTGTTTAAAAATAACACGGGTTTAAAACCACCTTCTGTAGAGTTTCTTGTATGTTCAGCAGTTTTCAGGCAACAAGAAAAATTTCAAGATTAAGCTGGTGATTAAAGTTCTGGCTGGAGGGAGATCAAACATTGTCTGGTGTTAGTTTTGACTCATCATAAAGTAGCACAGAGGGTTAAGATGCCTGCTGCAAAGAACATGTACTAAGCCAATCACAGATATTTTATCTGGATAGTTCAGTGGGTTACTGCTTTTGTCACAGAAATCTTTTTGTTACTTGCAGTCATAAGTTACAATCCTAATATACCACAGTGACCCATGAACTGTCATCAAAGAGCTACATGCAAATTGCATGGTATAGGTTTGAATGACATGCTTTTAATCCCAGTCTTTCATTATCCTAATGTTGCTAAAATGGTTCGTTTAGGTAGAAATACATTCTTATTATCAAAGCCAACCCTAATCACTGAGGTATGTTTTAAATCCTGAGTTTGTGCTTCTCTAGGCCGCGCTCTCTTAAAATATACTGCCTACAAGTATGGATGACTTGCGATTCCTGCATCTTGTAATCCTCATTGTCTTGTGGAACATTTACTATGGACTGATTTACACACCTATGGTTCATTCTTACTGTATAATGTGTGTGTGATGTAGAGTGCTATGACACCCTACACTGGTATGTGTAATGCTATAAAACAAATGAAATACATGTGAGAGACAGATTATAGAGAGATGAGGGGCACTGTTGAAGGGTGGTAGTGAGGGGATTCGTGGTCCCCAAAAAAGATTTCGCACCGGGCACCACCAGCACTAAACCTGGCCTTGGCTCTCTCCTTTGAGTTGTGCTTCCGCCTCACTTATGTGCCCTCTGATGCCTCTGTGTTCCTCCCCACACCTCCCAGCTTGTCTGTAAAAGCAACATGGATATTTTTTCCAATGCATGATTAACATTCAGGCATTAAGGGTTGTTTTTGTTTTATCTCTTTCATTCCATATTTTGCATGAAAGCACAAAGCCTTGGCACACAAAGGCTTTTATGTCGCTGGGGGAGGAGCCGGCTGCTGTACCCACTCAGCTTTTGTTTAAAGCAGAAGTGAACTTGGCATGACACCTGTCCCCGAGGCCCACAAATATGCTGCCCTGAGCTACTGCAGCGAAGCAAATGGCTGAGTCCTGTGGGGAGTGAATTAGGGGTTGGCAAGCATTTCCCTCCAAATTGTGGCACTTTTGTCTTACTTTTTTTTTTATTCAGTCCAGTGTTTCTTGGGTGAAAAGTATTTGAAAAATAAGCCTTTACATTTATAAAGATTACAATATTGAATTCAATGTACAGTTTTGTGAGAACTTCAGATGCTTTTACATTGCACCGAGTATTTTGAAATTATGTTTTTATTTATTGTTTTAAACATTAATTTACAAACAAGCATTGACAAACCGAGTAACTTTACACTAGCTTTATAAAGACTCGACCTATTGGCTTTGCCAATGCTTCTTTTCTTCTCCTGTCCTTTCTCCTCTTTGCTGTTTCTTTGATCCTATGCCTCATTTGTCTGCATATTGCTGGCCACCCAGATCCATGCAATCTGTAGTCAACTACACAGCACACAGGCTTGTGTTGAACTGGCTTTTTCTTGCAACCTGATCTCAGCCCTTTGGCACGTGGGGGTGATGATTTACTTACTGCCCGTGATGCCGACTGGCAGCAGTGAAGGACCTCCACTTCTGTCTGTCTTGAGCAAGCTTCTGTACAGGGCCCCAGCTGTGGTTCATGGTCTTCATTTCTGTTTCCGCAGTTTGCCCAGAGGTGTTCTTTCAGGTGTTCAGGTGCCAGGAGGGTGATTGAAAGAATAGCGCTGGGCACAACATGTTTGGACACTTGACCATGGTGCCCATGGAAAAGAGGGATTGCCGGTTCTGCCCCATTGTTCATGGTTGCTGCCTCAGGTAGTGTCCTCAGGCCTTGTGCTACAGAAGTGCAAAAACAGACATTTGGATCTCAATGCTGCTCAATTTGTGCGACCTTATTGGAAGTTCCCCCAGACATGGGTATCACAAATGCTTGGCATCCTGTGTTGTTTTGTAATAGCCAATTTTTGTGTTCAGGGAAGCACATTGCCTGTCTTGTGATGGGGCTTTCTTTGTTGACGAGGCAGAAACTTAAAGGTAATGGTAAAGTGAAACTTTGCCCCCCCCCCCCCTTGACAGTAAGGCCCAGATTTACAACAAAGTCCCGGAACGCAGCGCAGCAGGCAAAAATGCTGCGCTATGCCACGCTGTGTTGCGTGACAGGGAGGGAGAAGGAAAGCACTATATCCACATAGATATGGCTCTCTCCTCCCGTCTCCCTAGCGCCGGCGCTCATTTCAGCTGCCGTGCACCAGGCACACACCTTAGCGCCATAGTGCTAGGGTGTGCGCCTTAGTCTACGTAGGTTTTGTACTGGTAGGGTAACCTTCCAGTACAAAATACTATACATAGACACACTTTAACACTTTTCCTACTTTCCATGTGTTCTGCACAGTGCAGCAGGCATGCAAAGTCCGAAAAGAAATGACAAATAAAAACATTTCTCCTCAACACCTCCTTTTAAATGGCATTAACCGTTGGCGCTAAAGCATGTCTACTATTGTTTGTAGGTGGGGTTTTGCATCAAAAGGCATGGGTGATAGCATTGGAATGCCCATGTACCACCCATGTAATGCCCCCTTGGCGCTAAGCAACGTACAGCAGTGATTCACGCTGCTTTGCATTACTTTCAGGGTACTTCCTGTGCAAAACAAGTTTTGCACTGGAAAGTAAATTAGGGAAAAAACATTTTGTGCTTGTTAACGTCACTTTTGTGACGCTAACCCAGCAAAAAATGTTAGTAAATCTACCCTAAGAGTGTTGTATCACCAGTTGTAGAGGCAGAGGGGAGGGCCAGCTACTCTGTGGTCAACCTCTTGCACTTTTATATCATCCCAACTTCCAGCCACTTTTTCCAAAATGAGCGTTCACCCCTGACTGGCTAATTCAAAAGCCATAAAGGAGCTTCCCTTTTGTCCCCAAAACTTCCTAATTGTGGCTGAACTTTGGCAGTGCCTAGTGCTTTGCCTAGGAGAGCGGGTTCTATTCTATTCTATTCTGCAGTTTTTGTATAGCGCATGGCTACCAGGAGGCCTCCAAGCACTAACCTAGGGTTGTAGGGTGTCTCCTTAGTAGGTCCGGATTTTGACAGCAAAGCTATCAATCAGACCTATTTACTAACAATATACATGGAGTGGACTATAGTTCCACCCTTTTTAATCACTGGCTTTCTGCGACTAGTCTCTGTCAGCCATTGGTATGAGACTTTGTCAGTCATGCCCTGGCTGAGCCTAGGTGAGTATTCATCTCTCATCTAATGCTATTGGGTGTTGTGGTATATCGCCCTGCCTCCACTCGAGTGCTTGCCTTGATCTGCATAAGGGAGTGCTTTACAACTATTCAAACTCTCTCTGTCCACTTTTGCTGGCTCCCTCCAATGTGTCTCGCTGTAATGTGCCAATGATGTATGCATTAGCACATCAAACCCAGAGCTATGGGTTTTGCCAATGCTTGTTAGACAGCCGTTAGAACCCATCAAGGTAGTCTGTCAGCTGAGATAATGCTTTGTCTGGGAGTGTGGGTTTGTCAGGCTCTTGTCTGTTACTGCTGCTTCTCATTTCCAGGGGCAGCAACTAGAACCCATCAAGGTTTTTTGTCAGCTGAGATACTGTTCTGTGTGGGAGAGAGGATTTGCCTGGCTCTTGACTACTACATTTCCTTCTCCATTCGAGGTACATTGATTAGAACCCATAAAGGCTGTCTCTTAGGTGACATATTGCTTTGTGTAGGAGAGTGTATTTATCAGGTTCATCTCTTTTGAATCTGCTTTTACTTTCAAGAAACAGCCATTTGAACCCATCAGTACTGTCTCTCATCTGAGACCGTGCTTTCTCTGGAAGAGCGGATTTGTCAGACGGTTGCCTATTGCAGCCACTTCTCATTTCCAGGGACAGCCATTGGAACCCATCAAGTCTCTCTCTTGCAGAGAGCTACAGAGACACCAGCAGTGTATTCTTTAAACCTATGTCGGCACAGGAGAAGTCCAGTGCTTAATTTGAGATGGTGGTTTCCGGTGCTCGGCACTGGCACTTATTTGTCAGCACAGGCGCTTATGATAGTCTGCCACATGGTGGCGCTGTTTGTCTAATTTAGAGGGAAGCACAATATCAGTTGTTTGTTAACTCAATATACCCTAAAAATGACGAATACCTGCCTTCCAAGCCATTGTTTGTTTTGGGGGCCTGGAATAGTCTGAATTGTCACATTTGGAGGAGTGAGGTGGTTAGTAGTTGTGTTGGTACTGTCATTGGCAGCGCTGGCAGAGGCAGTGGGTGGTGCAAGCTGCAGCGGCCTCCTGACAATGGCCCCGGCATTTATTTTTTCACAAATTAAACACTGGAGAGGTCACCTTGTGTTCTTTGCGCCCTTGACCTTGGAGTCTTCCTGCTGTTCCATCTCCTTGGAGGTGAGTTGTGTATGGCTGGTATAGGTACTCTCTGGCCTGGAGATGACTTCACAGCACTGGGAAAGAGGCCAGGCTGACCACATAAGCCGTGGGAGAACTGGGACAAAGTCCTGCACTGAATCTTTATCCACTCGGTGTAGTGCCCAGAGGTGGGAAACTGCTGCACCTTCTTACTGGGCCTGGGCAGCACCGTTCCTTGCTGGGACCAACTAATGAAAGTCAGTAAAGATTTCACAATGGAAACGTGGTGCTCAGCTGCTGTATTGGAGTATGAACCCCACAAAGCCCTTATAAGGGAACCATGACAGTCTGCACCCAGCCATTCAGTAGTAAAAAACCTTAAAACCACAGATGTGACGCTTAACATCCAACTGGGGAATTGTCCTGCTCAGAAACAGGATCCCATATTTACTACAAGTTTGTGTGGGTGCTCACTCGATCTTTCGCTCCACAAAGCAGGACAAATGGCAGCGCCGATCAACTTTCGTGCGCAAAAAAAAGTTTGTGCCCACAGTTGAGTCGAGCACTGCGTCGAACTTTCCCTTACCGTCGTAGCACTAGACCCCCTAAATGTATGCAAGGGGGGCATAATGGGATAGGAACAGTTCAACCCCACAGGTTTTCACAGAAAAGCAGCTACATTTAAATAGTGTGGCTTGGCTTTCTGTAAATTCCTAACTTCCAAGGAAACAAGTAACAAGCAAGTGGTAAGTGGAATGCCACGTGATTTTCCCACGCGGTGTAATTGTCGTAAAGTTTCATGTCTTCCTCTTGGGCGGTTGTTCTCAAATGAAATTTGAACTGAAGGGTGCATATCTCACACAAGGTACCACTGGGTTTGGCTGTACACCACACCGTAATACCTAGTATAGAGCATTAATTGCTTTTTTAGTGCAGCGAGAGGTAGATGACATCATTGGTAAACAATTTATGCTAAATAGTTCGCTGCACAAGTTTTAATTTTTGCAACTTAGGACTACAATTTTTCATGCAGAGCTGCATTTTGTGAAGAACAATAAATCTCTACTGAGAAGACAGTCCTAGGGCCAGTGCAGTCAATTATCACCAGCGCTGGTGCTCCGCCCCCCTTTTTCTAAAGAGTGATGATTGTCTTTTTTTTTTTTTTTAATTTTTTTTATTGAAGTCCAGATTACAAACACTTAAAAACCCATAAATACATCCATAACATTTTTTTTTTTTCCTTTTAGGTAAGATATTAAAAATACAAGATCGATAAATAGCACAGATATACAGAAAAGTCATGAACAATGAAAAAAGACAAACAACCTCGAATTAAGCCTCTGTACAACAAGCATAGAGCAATATCCACTCCCAAGCGTGGACATAGCCACCGCATCAATTCAAATCTCAAAAATTATTGTCCACTCTAAATAGCACAGAAGATGATACAAAAAGTCTTAATCAAAATAGGTTGCCCAGATTTTTTCAAACTTCTTGAGCCCCCTACTCGTAAAGCGTAAGTTCGTTCACTCTTTTTAACTAATTTCATCTTTCGGGCCCATTCATAGACAGAGGGTATGAGATCTGTACGCCATTTTTGCAACAAAGTGATCTGGCTACCGCCATTGCAATGTATAAAAATTTAACAAGCTTATTAGGCAGAAGAAGATCTGGGTCAAAACCTAAAATTATTAACCAATTATTCAATCCTAATACAATACTGCATTCACATTCCAAATAACAAAAAATGTCATTCCAAAACCTCTGAATCCTAGGACATTGCAAAATAATATGTGACCAGTTGGCTGTAGGATGGTTAATACAGCGGAAGCACTGTGCCGATTGATTGGTATAAATTTTAGAGAGGAAAAGAGGAGTTTGATAAAGTTGCCATTTACTGAAGAACAACATCCTTCGCCAATTCGCTCCTCTTAACGTGCTGAAATTAAGATTATTAATTACTGACCACATACTGGCTGAGATTTCTAATCCTTCATATTTCATCCATTTTGCAATTGCCTTCTGCCCAAGATCGGGGCCCTTAACTAAGGCGAGGCGTTTTTTCCATTCCCCAGGTTTTTTAACAGCCGTATCATCTAAAAGTTCATGGACAACATGATGTTGATCGCAAATTTGGGTTAAGTCTAATTCACTAAGGAACTTACTGAAAATGCTATATGACCGTAAAAGAAGAAAATCGTTAATAATCAATTGTGACTTTTCCGCCATGCTCAACCATCTACCATTCCTCAAAAAATCTGAGACTTTACGGAATCCAGCATTGGCCCACTTTAGTGTGAGTTCTGAGGATTCTCTAATCCCTGACAATAACATAGAGCCAGCTAACAAAGTTGAGGAATTAATTACAGGGATGGAATATCTTTTATAGAGAGCCTGACGCTTTTTAAAAAACCCATTGTAGGCACTTATACCGCACCAATTTAGGAGATTTAAAAATTGATAATGGGGAGTGGATCTGGCTTTCCTTACACATTAAATTGATAAAACTATTGATAAAAAGATTTGATTGTTGTTGAGGCTTAAATCTGGATATATATTGTGCAAAATACGCAAAATAGTAGTCCCTGAGATTCGGAAGAGCTAAACCTCCCTGTTCCAACTCTTCGTATAAAGTGCTAAGTGCAATTTGCAGGTTTTTTTTTGCCCAAAGAAAAGTTGTAAACATAGACTCTATTCGGGTAAAAAAAGAACCTAATAGAATACATGGGATGGCCGAAAAAGAAAGTTAAAATGTGGAAGAACAGACATTTTAATCAGTGCAACCCTGCCCAAAATAGATAATGGAAGAAAGTTCCAACGTGAGAACAGATCCTGAATTTTTCGTAGAAGCGGGACAAAATTTAAATAATATAAATCGATTATACGTTCTGAAAAATAAACACCCAGATATCTCTTGGGTTTGGTGTTTAAGCAGGAGAGAATATCAGGGTGCAAATCCAAGCCCACACCACCGCACTGTATAATTTCAGTTTTCTTTTTATTAATTCTATACCCCCTAGAACTTCAAATTCCTCAAAAATCTTAAAGGTTTTTACCTGAACCTCAATCACGGGCTTAATAATAAGCATAATATCATCGGCGTATAATTTCAATTTCGCCATAGTTGGAATTGGAGGACAGATATCAGCGCTGTTCCTAATTGCAATCGCCAATGGCTCAATAAAAAAAGCAAATAAAACTGGGGATAGAGGACACCCCTGTCTGGTCCCCCGTTTTACCTTAACCTGGCCGGCCACCGAGGTATTAATAATTACATTGGCTTCAGCATTAAGATATAGATTTTGGACCAGCCCCGTGATCTTGGAAGATATACCAAAGTTTCGCAAAATAATAAACAGGGTCTCCCAGACAACAAGGTCAAATGCCTTCTCGGCATCTAAAAGAAGGACTAATGCGGGTATCTTCTGGGTCTCAAAATAATCCAATGCCTCCATTAAATAATGTGTATTTGTACCAAGTTGCCTGCCAGCGATAAAACCATTTTGGTCCGGATGAATCAAATGTGAGGCATATTGATTAAACCGATTAGCTAAAAGTTTAGTAACAATTTTATAATCCGAATTTAATAACGTTATAGGACGATAAGAGTTCGGATCTTCACTATCTTTTCCCTTTTTTTAAAAACTGACTATATTACCTTGTCTAAAAGACTCTGGTATTACCCCACCTTCTAACATTGAGCTTACCAACCGTAAAAAGAAGTCCGCCACGGAATTATAAAAAACTTTTAAAAATTCCGCCAGAAAGCCATCCGGACCGCAGGCCTTACCACTTGGTAAGTTCTTAATCACCCCGTCCAGCTCATCTTTAGTAAAAGGTCTTACCATAATTGATTTCTCAATATCTGAAAGTGTCGGAGATCCATTTTTCTGAAGAAAGCCTCTCAGAGATGTAATATCGACAGTCTGTTGTTGACCATATAAAGACCCATAATGCTGTAGCATTATTTCACTAATTTTCACTGGATCATCCGTGCGGGAGGCAGTTAAGGGGCATTTTAATGCGTTGATCTGATTAGAGGCAACCTGCTCCCTTGCCTGCCAAGCCAAGAACCTACCAGTGAAGTTGCTTTCTTCATATATTTTTTGTCTATGATGTTGGAAAAAAGATTCACTTTGAGTGTAATATCCTGCGCTAAGATCACGTTTAGCCTGATCCAATTGGCGCTGATTAAGAACAGTAGGATTATTAAGAAATGCAGAATAAGACCTTTGTACCTTCTGCTCCAGGATTCGCTTTTCTACCTTAACTTTCTTTAAATTTTCAGCATCTTTTCCGATAATTAGCCCCCGGATAAAGGCCTTAAGTGTATCCCATATCACATTTAAGGGAGCAGAATCATGATTTCGTAAAAGGAATTCCCTAATCTCAGTCTCAATAAAACCCACCCAGTCCTCCTCTAATAAATATTGCCTATTTAGGATCCATCTTTTAGGGGTCCTGGCACGTTCCCCAAGTTGTAAGTCAAGTACCAGCATAGCGTGATCAGAGAATCCATTCTGCAGGAATCTCTGCTGGCTAAAACTTAAACTCCGGGAAACCAAGAAAAAATCGAAACGTGATGAGGTGTGGAATCTACCTGACAAACAAGTATAAGCAATTTTTGTTGGGAAAGCCCTCCGCCATGGATCCAGTAGGTCAAAAGTTACCCCATAATGTTGTATAGTTCTTAAGGTTTTGGGTTTCAGTTGTTTTTTAGCCGGCGCTGAGGAATCGATTCTAGGGTTCATTAAAACATTAAAATCTCCCCCCAAAATCAGTTCCCCGGGTGTTTGAATTAGAGATTGAAAGAATTCCTCATATATCTTTGGGTTATCTTCTACAGGGGCATATATACTGGCAAAGGTTATCGGTCTCTGTCCAGCAATACAAGTAACCCAACACCAACGACCATGCTGATCTTTATCAAAGCTGACGACTTCCACCTGAAATCTTTTACTTAAGAATATTGCCGTCCCTCGAAGGGAGGCTGAGGATGAGGAAAATCCCCTATAGGCAGCCCAAGACCTAAACATGGAAAAATACAACAACTTCACAGCTGGTATGTGGGTTTCTTGTAATAAAATCACCGCTGGATTTTCTGTTTTGATCCACGTTTCAATTGCCCGCATTTTCTTTCTGTTATTGAGACCATTGATGTTAAAGGAGACCACTTTCAACATCTCCTTACTAGCCATAATAAATAAAAAACAAATTTAACCACCTAAACGGCACCCCACGTACTAATTGACAAAGCATCGATCTAAAAAATGGATGTATAAAAATAAAGGTTAGAAAAAATGGACTTCGTTTTCTGGCTATGCAGCCTTTACCACCCTGGTGACCCACACCCTCCCCTCTAAGAAAGCGGCTAGCCCCGCTGCCCACCTTCTCCCTACCCCCCCAATTACTAATATTGGTGCCCTGAAGTTGCACCTAGGGTGACCTGCCCCCTCCTCCAAAACAAAAACAACAACAAAAATTCCCCAAAACCTCCAAAGAAAATAGGGAACATAAAAACAACCGTGAAAAACCCAAAATTTACAGAGAAGTAGCAGGATCTAAATAGTACTCTCCTTCTTCAAACAAGAAAGGACCTTACTAAAGACAAACAAACCCAAGTTATTTTCCAGCTGAAATAGCTTTAAGAAGTTCCTGCGCCTCTTCAATGCGTGTAAATAAGTGAAACTTCCCTTGCACAAGAACTTTGAGCTTGGATTGTTGAGCAATAGAGGCTTGTGCCCCTTGGGCTTTGAACAGATACAACAAACTCTTTGCGTCTTCTTGCTGCTTCCGCAGACATGTCGGAAAAAATTCTGCATTTTGCGCCATTCTCGATCTCAAACTGTCTAGACAAAATTGCCTTGGACAAAATTTTTTCCTTTATACGAAAGTCTGCAAAATTAACAAGTATAGTGCGGGGAAACTTCAAGTTAGGAGGAAGATGCGCTGGGACCCGATGAGCTCTAGTTACAGTCAGATCGCCCGTGAACACTGGAATCACAACCTTCTTCAGAAAGGAATCCACCCAGTTGAGTGTATCCGTGCCTTCAATCCGCTCCGGAACGCCAACTATACGCAGATTTGAGCGGCGTGAGAAATTTTCAAGTTCTTCGATCTTATTTTCCATTCTTATTTTCTCACGGCAGGCTGACTCTACTTGCTGCAGAATACCATTCATTTGGTCCTCAACCAGAGAAATTCTTGCTTCAGTCTCCTGGATTCGAGTTGGGAGGCTGGCGACTGCTTCCTCTATCTTCTCCAAGCGCAGCTGTATCGTTGCAATTTCCATTTGTTGTGTTTTTTTCATATCAAGAATTTCTTCAAGAATCATATTTAACATATTTTTAACATCCAGCTGATATGACATAGCCTTCTCATTCTCATCCTCAAAAACCAGATCGCATTCTTTAATTCCAGATTGAGTCTCGTTGTTATGTTCGAGCATCGAAGGATCCACTGATTTAGTCTTTCTTGAAGCTAAGGCTAAGGCTACTGGCTGGCCTTGCCGATCTTGCTGCCCTTGCTGCTCTTGTCGAACTGTCATAATTTCATTAGATTGAATTTGGATGGTTTTTTCACGAGAAGAGAGAAGAGAAGGCGGGGACTGAGGAAGCGGAGTCGCAACAGCCTTTGCCAGAGTTGACGCAGTATTTTTAAGCTGTTCCAAATCAAATAAAGCCATCAGCGGAGCTTCAGCTTGTGCCTGTGCTCTTTGAACGTCCGGAGAAGAGACCCCTGGAGGAGAGGAGGATACTGGACCTAGAGCTATTACTGGCTCTAGTATTGCAGCTGACGTTATCGTTATCGTATCTTCTAATATGTCTTGAGTATTCTGCGCTGAAAAAGTTTGGGTGAGCTTATCTGAGCATTGAGAGGTAACATTAGGTAACATCTTTTTAGCAAAGAGAGGAAAGTCTCTAGCATTTTTTTGCTCTTAATTTTTAAAAAGTGCACCACCTCCTAGCGAGCTAGCTAAGTTATTATCCTGTGGCTTAATTCCTGAAGCCCCTGTTAAACTTATCTCCCTTAGAGACAGATCGTCGGTTTCGGAGCTTTGTGAACTGAATGAGGACTCCGCATGACGCATTTTACCTCCCACTTTAGTTGCAATCAAATTCAGCTTCACTTTGGCTGTGCGTGTTTTAGCCTTTGCTGTAATTGCAGCATCCACTTTCGCTGCAGCCGCGGCAAGTCTCAACTATTTCTTCATTATATAGTTCTTGTCGAGACACCCCAGCTTAAAACACCAATGCCAAACCGCCCAAGCCTCTCGCCAGGTAATTTATAAATACATCAAGACTCACCCTCCTGCCGTCCTCCTCCAGCATCAGTCCCAGACTCAATCACGGTCTCTCTCTCCAATTAACTGACTTTCCAGAATTTTTAAGCTTTCCAGAATTCTCAGGCTTCAAAAATCACCATCTCGCGTTTTAACTGTTCCTTTAATAACGCGCCTGTTTGTCTATTAGTCGAAAACCCATGCCACTCCGGTTCTCAACTCTTCTGAATGCTGAGCTTATAACCCCATGGAAAGTCTCTAAACAACAACTGCTGCGTCGGGTAAAATGTGGCCGGATCCTCCACTCTCCTCCACTCTCAGCTGAACGGCTGAGCAGATGAACTCAAACCGCCATAAATCAATTTCCAGCCGCCAGCATCCAGGGGAGCAGTTCTCCAATTTAATTACGGGAGAACCGCGGAGCCGAAAAGCCGCCAAAAAGGCAGCCGGGAATGCAGCCGCCGTATCCGAGGGTGTATACGCGGCGAAATTCAGCAGCCGCGGCAGTCTTTAGCGTCCGTTTTCGCTCCGGCTTCACCAAACATTAAGGACGCCATCATAGGAGGAGGGAGGAGCATCACCTGGGGCTACGCGCTAGCGGGAGGCACCATAGCCCAAGAATGATGATTGTCTGTCAGGCTGAACAACAGACAGCATGACACTCATCATGTCAGGGTCAGGCAGTCAGGTGCTTCACATGCGCTAATGCACAGGCGCCTGGCAGACTGAGCTAAGGTGTGCTGGGCTGAAGATGTCACAGCACTGAGGGCAAAGCCCTTTGAGATCCTCTCGATAATGCAGGGGAACATCATTGACAAAGTCAGACCTGGATGCCTTAGGTTTGAGCCCTAAAATGCCGAGGGCTGACTGTCTATCAATGACACCTCACACCACCCTTTCCTAACTCGTCACAGAGTTGGGTGGGATCAACCAGTCCAATTGACCTCACCCCACTGTGTGATGAGTTAGTGCATGTGTTCCTCTCATTGGTTGACCCTTGACAAGTTTAGCCAATGAGAGAAGGTGGCAGCATTTTTAGGTTTTTTCCCTTGGCTCTCCTGTCCGCCCCTCCCCTCCCTGAAGCCTCCAGTTCCTTCCAGGGCCTTCATACGTCTCTGCACGCCTCCCACTGGTCCTGCTGTCACCGCCATGGCCCTGGTAAGTGATTGATTGAATGTTTGGGTATCAAGTAAGTGTGGATGTATGTGTATTTGTGTGAGTGTTCTGTGAAAGGGTGTGTGCAAGATGTGCATGTATGAACGTTTGTAAGGGTGGCAGTGGCAGCTCCCCCTCAATGGCGGAGCAGTGTCGCCCCACTGCCTGACTCAAAGCCAGCAAATGAAAAATAAAACGATGTTCTTGCATTGTTTGATTTTGCATTTGCCGGCTCTGAGCCAGCGCTGTAGGGAGGGGCGGGGCCGAGGCATGGGAGGGGGAGGAGGAGTGCTATGTGCACTCCACTCCCTAAGTGCTCATGTGTGTTTGGCCAGCCATCTCAGGCTGACCAAAACACACATATGCACTTAGGTTTTCTCCTGCCCAGCTGCATTGAGCAGCCAGGCTGGAGAAACCCCACATACTCCCTGGCCTGAGTGGAGCATCTTTCTAGCTCGCTGAGGCCAATCCCCACTCTGCTCTGCAGCATGGGGATTGGATGGGAGTCTGTCCCTGGGGCTGCTGGGACCAGGCAGAAAGAGGAGAGGCGGTGCAACGCAACGCTGGAGGCGGCCGGCGGCTAAAGGTACGTTTTTTTTAAAAACAAAGTATTTCTAAACCCCTCATGCAACCCCTCCCGCTTTCCCTCCAACCACACCACCACCTTTTGTTTATGGCGGCCGCCACTGATGGGTGGGTTTGAGTGTATGTGCTTCTGAAAGTATGGGGTGAGTGTTTGTGCTTGTGAATGGATAGATGTGAGTGTGTGTGCTTGAGGATGGGTGGGTGTGAGTATGTGCAAGCTTGTGAATGGATGGGTGTGAGTATGTGCATGCTTGTGAATGGATGAGTGTGAGTATGTGCGAGCTTGTGAATGGATGTGTGTGAGTGTGTGTGCTAGCAGATGGGTGGGTATGAGTATGTGTGTACACTTGTCAGTGGTGTAGCTTGACACTTTGCTGCCCGTGGCGGTCCCTGCCTTTGCCGCATGAAGTCCGGGGGTTTGCTGGCGATTCCTGCATTTGCCACGGGGCGGCAAATGCATTTATGAGTGGGGGAGACCTCCGCCCTCAAAATTCGTGCCGCCCGCCAGTGTATGGCATGGGTCACCAAGTTGGTTGACTTCAATTTCTTGCAAACTTTAACATTGAAAGGTCTCTGCTAGTTTGGTTGGTTTCATTATGCTTTATTATTGCCGTTTTGTAATATAATTTGGGATTTCGGTGATGTGAATACAATAAAGATTTGTGTTAATTGCAAGTTTTTTTTAAGTCACTGGCTATTCTGCTTAGGTTTATGTTCAATTTTAGGGTTTAGGTATATTAAACGTTTACTTTTCATTTTTTTATCTAAATTGTTTTGTCCTTGTTTTTTTTTCTTCACTTTCCTCTGTGGCTGAGTTACTCCTAGAAGGGACACTTTGTTTTTGCCCTGCTGCTAGGGTTTCCACCTACCTAAGAAAAAAAACACAGGCCATATGTTTATGTTCTGCTACTCTGGAACAGCCAAGAGTAGGTAAGTGGATAAGAATTTCTGTAAAATTGTCAGGATTCTTTTGCAACATGGCAATTAACATCTTTCCCTGCTAACAAAAAGAGATAAGAATTTCATTTGTCCTGCACATTTACAGGGACCGGATGTGATGTGATACCTGACGTACAGCGTGGTAAGTTGAGGTCAACTCTCCGGCATTACTGAATGCCGGCAATAGAGCCCACATTACATCTATGCACCTCTACTTTCTCCTTCCTTCTCTATCATGTCTCCACCAGTCGCGGCCGGCATGACTCGCGGGTGGGTGGTTGAGGGGTCGTGGGGGAGGGGGTCGCACGGGGGTGGGGAGGTTTAATTTAAAATAAAAAACGTACCTTCGCTGGCCCGGTCCCGCGTCGTCGGTCCTGTGTCGTCCTCTGGAACAGGAAGCAGGCAGCCTCCCTCCCCTAAGCCAATCACAACGCTGCAATGGCAGCGTTGTGATTGGTTGGGACCCCGACCGCACAGGCGTCTATGGGGAGGCCATTTTCTCCATGTCGGCTGCATGCAGCCTACATGGAGAAAATGGAGAGTGCGCATGACTGGTTTGGTCGGCCCCCGAGGGCCGACCAAATAGTCAGCGCCCACAACACTGGGCAAGCCACTCCTCCCCTGCCCTAGAGCAGGCCCGCCCACCCGCCCGCCCCAACCAAACCCTTCTGCTTTCTCGCAGTGCGAGAAGCAGAAACCTAATATGGTATTTACAATACCATTTTAGATTTGTGCTTCTCGCACTACGAGAAAGCAGTGGGGCGACGCTCCTCCGCCCACCTGGAGGAGCAACCCCTGGTCTCCACTCCTTTATTGCGACCGATTCCCTGCCCTTCCTTTCATTATCTCTACACTTTATCCATTGTCTCACTGTTTCCAAGTACCAGCCCTTACCTTTCCCTCGCTTCTTTCTCCGGCTCTTCCGATCTGCCATTCCTCTTGTCTCCTCCCATCCAACCTTTTTTCAATAACTCTTGTTTCCTCTGTTCTTCGTCGTTTCGTAGGTCCTCATTACGAGTTGGTCTAGGGCAGAAATGGTGTATAGTGGAGGCACAGGGGCAGGGCTAGCTTTTCTCTGTACAGGGGTGCGTTGTCTGCTCTCCCCATGCTGCTGCAGTCACCCAGCAGGTCTTTAATGTACTGATGCTGGCAGACCACATCCCCTGCAGCAGCAAAGTAAGGCCAGGTGTCTCCAGCTTGGAAAAAACTGGTTCTGGAGTTTGCAGAATCGATGACCCCAGACTGGGGACACTTATAATTCTGAGTGGTGTAGTTCCACCCAGAGCTATTGCTGTCAGTGGAATTGCAGCACTGATAATGAGGGCTGTAGTCTCCTACCTCTTTTTAATTCTATCTGTACTTCATGCCTTCTCTGCTTCCTTCCTCAGTTCCTGTGTATTCCCTTCCCGGTCTTCCTACCTGCTGTTTTTCCTCCTGATCTCCCTTACTTGCTGTTTTTCCTCCTGGTCTCCCTCTTCTCTCCCCCCTAGCCCTTTCTTCTACTAGTTTGTCACTTTTTGTTTTTCTCATTTCCAGTAATGTCGTGTTTTTCACTTTTTTCCCCTTAATTTCAGTGCCTTTACCTGGTCTTTCCTTTTGACCTAAATAAAGGGACAACAGAGGGAAAGATAGACTGGGATGCAGCCAGATTTACGCTTGTGTTTCTCTCTACTTTTTTCCGTTCTCTGTGAATGCTGTTGCACCAGACCACCTTTAATCTCTGTGGCCACGATCCTTGTGGTTCACTAAATATATATCATCTTACCAAAGCCACTAAAATTATCACCTTCAGAAATAGCGGCATGTAGCATCAGAAAAAATCCACAAAGTGCACCACTACTTTTGTTATCTAAAGTCTGAGCACAATCAGAAACCAGTTCATCAACACTAACTTGGTTACACTTTTTACTCAACAGAAACATGAACCCAACAACTTCAGGTGGACCGTCATGGAGTGAGGGAACCTTTTGGTACATGTAGCAGAACACCAACTCTCCCAGAAGGAGGCTACATGGATTTTCAAAGAACAAACGGATAAAACGGGACTGAATGAGTTGATTGAAAGACATAAACTGGCAACATGAGGACCAATCAGTATAGTCAGGATGTTGTGATGTAAGTGACGGAGTCTGGTATTTTCCTTCACCTGAGTGATTACTTACACCTTATCAAGATGGAAGACCCAACATGCACCATCTTCACTCTCTCCCCCTGAGGACTACCCAATAGACCAAGAAAGTAATCATACAGTGAAAAATGGATTTCCCTCCTTCTATTTCATTCTAGATCAGTAGGAATTCCTCCTACAACAAATATCGCGGCAGTTTGTGCATCAAAAAAGTTTTTTTAGCCATGCACACCCACACTGAGTCACATTTTTAGTTATTCACTGAGGCTATCTCTACAAATGACATATGACTTATAGTAGTTCCAATATGGCATCCACAGTTCCATACTCTTACCATTCTGGGCATTATATACCTTGTCACCATCTTTAAACAATTCCCCACTTAGTGTAGTTTCGATTAACAAGGGGCTCTAGCCTGTCTGCCCATGAAATAGGTAAGACGAAGCTTAAGGGATGGTTCATGTCTGTCGTTCATGACAACCTCACCTCTTTACTCTTTTAAGTGGTTCAAATATCGCAATTAAAATATCCACCCTATGTTCTCTTAAGTTATTCCTCTGGACGGGCTGATAGTAGAAGCTGTCTCATCCGCTACTCACTGGTAGGCCCAACAGGGAGGGCTAGCTGGTATGGTTGGATATAAAAATTATTCCTTTAAATAATGCTTGTGAAATAGCAGTTTGAGGGTGTTCTCAGTGCACATGTCCATATATATTCAAGTTATGGTGGATCTGTGGTGAATCCCCTCTTCTTTTATTTCTATTTCTTTTTCTATAGGTTTATCTCTCATAATGAGTAAGGCAGTGAAACATGTTGGCTTTTTTTATAATGAATGTCTTAACATGTACCTAGCATGTTTTAACCATGTGTATGGTGGAATGGAAATAAACAAATCTATCTACACCATGATAGAAACGTAAACACATTTTGCACTGTCGGTTGTAAGACATTGTGTTAGCTTACAGTGGTTTAGAGCCCTTCTTATTTCTTACCATTGTTGGCTTCATCATCACTCTCATTTGCTTGCTTCTCATTTGTCAGCGCTTGCAGCCGCCATGTCCTCTTCTTGTATTTGACTCTTCCCTGGCGCATGGCCAAAGTACTTGTGTCCTTTCAAGTTTTAGAAGCTACTTTTTTATGGTCTGGGTTGACAGCACAGCTATCACCAGACAATTATCCGAGTATCACAAGGATAGGGGTTTTGGCTCCGCCCACAGGTTGGAAGCCAGAAGTACCTGATTGGCCAGAAGTTGTGTGCTTCCACAAAAAAGTACTTGCCCTCCACACAATTATGATCTTTTTGTTTATTTATCCAGCTGCCTAAGGTGGAACTTTCAGGGTCACACACATGACACTGCAATGCTGTTAAAGTGTGTTAGATAACTAGATATTTTATATTGTTTTTCTCTGGGAGCAGCACAGATGGGAGAAGAGCATTCATTAACCTGCATGGATTTTTAGGTCTGGCTTGACAGTGCATTTGTCACCGAACCTTTCAACCAACATCAATGTTATTCTACAGTTCTTTGCTACCACATAACCAAATATCCATTCTCATGCTATTCAATTGCAATGCTTCACATTACCATACAACATTCCTTTAAAGTCAGGCCTAAAGGCATTGTCAATGCTTATTCCTTTTGTTGAAGCACTCCACAAAAGTGCATGTGTTTGGGCGCTGGTGCCCTCATGCGCTTATGCTCCCCCATCAGTGTTGCTGCTTGACCCCTCCCTCTGTCCCTGTTGTTGCTTTCCCCTCCGCTGTCTATTTTGTTGCTTCCTCCTACCCGCTGTCAATGTTGTTGCTTGCCACTTCCCGCTCTCCTCCCACTGTTCATGTTGTTGCTTGTCACCTGCTGTTCATTGTTGCTTGCCCCCACTCGCTGTCTGTGTTGTTTACCCCTACCCGCTGTCCGGGCTGATGCTTGCCCCCACCCTCTGTCCATGTTGTTCCCAGCTCCTACCCTCTGACCATGTTGTTGCTTGCCCTTTCCTCCTCCCACTGCCATGCTTTTGTCTCCCACCCCCTTCCCTCCCTCTCTCCTGTTGCCTCCCTCCCCTCCGTCCCTCAATGTTGCCTTCCACCACTCAATACACAAGATAAATGCGCTGGCCGCATTATAGCGCCTTTTTTCCGCAGACCCATAGTTGCTATTGAGGATGTTGCCCCCCACATGCACTGCCTCCTACCAGCCCTCTCTCCCACCCTCTTACTCACCCACCAGAAATAGAAAAAAATGCAGTATGATGGGCAAGTGCTGGGCACATCATAGAGCTTTTTTTCCTTTTAAACATGCTGCACTGCATCCGCCCTGCTGTACAACATGCCACTAGCTCATGCAGGCGAGACCTATTGGCTTTGCCAATGCTTGTTAAGTTGACATGAGACAATACAATCACCCTTTTGTCCCCCCACAGAGTACTGTTGAAACTTACATGAGCATTTATATTGCAAGACGAGTGGTAAGAAACAAAAAGCACTCAAACCCAAAATATGTACACATAGTAGGGGACATTAGATTGGTGACCAGTGGGTCGTGTGATGGACCATCCCATGTGGTGGAACACACAAATGATGAGAAGCCTGGGGCACTGTAATTCACAGTAAAAGCAGCCTGAATTGGTAGCTCCCATGAGGTGTCTTCTTCCTACTCCATTCACTTTATGAGCAGACATATTACTCATGGCTCTGCTCCTAATGACACAGTAGGATGCCAGTGACAATACCCTAGGTCTAGAATATGCTTAATTTGTACAACTATAAGTGCCAGGGAGCAATGTATTTCCAGGTCACCTCAAGCTGTAGGGATGACGTGCCCCCCCCCCCTAGTTTTATTTTTTTTTCAACTATATTGAACACATTGTTCATGAGCTCAGCTCAAAAATAGACAGCAGCATCATGTGGTGGACTGTCATAAATAAGTGCCAATGTTTAAAACTAAGTGGGGGTGTCAAGCACTGGCAAACAATGGCACATAATAAGATATGGGTCAAGCCATTCAGCATATTATATGAAATTGGACTGGGACAAGACTATGAACACAGTAATTTTCATTTGAGGGTTGAGGATTTTTATAGACAAATGTCTGAAAGACCTGAAGATCAGAGGTAGACTCAGTCACAAGCTAGGCTCCCTGACCCAGGCGTTTAGCACTTCTTGAGTATTGTTGAAAGGGTTTGGAATAAAGGGGAGACTTCCCGACAAGTTGGTCCCTCTGAAAGGATGGTGGGGCTGGGTTGCGTTAAGTCATGCACTGTAGGTTCCCTGATCTGGATGTGCCACCACTACATGATACCACTGTACAGGTTAATAATCGATGGGCGATTTCCTGATTGCCTGGTACCTCTGAAACAACGGAGGGGCTGGGGTAGATTTAGTGACCCGTTAGGGTCTGGTTTGTTCTGACTGGGACCCACTGGACGAGCACCGATCAACTTGCAAATAAAAAAGTCAGATGATGTCTAAACAGGCTGGTGCATCTGAACCTGGGGTAGATTCAATCACAGGCTAGGCTGTTTTATCCAGACATGGATCATTAGATGTTCTACTGGGGCAGGCCTTTAGCATGTGCGAGCTGGGTCCACATCCAGGGCGCTGACCTCCAGACGGGGGCTGGAACTCCCAGAAGCAGCCTCCTTATGGTTTTGGTACAAAGAAAATTGTGTTTAAACACATTTCCTAACAGCTGCTGGCATTATGGTGCTCCTTAATCATGCCCACCTCATCTTGCTCCCACTCGTCCCAAATTTTCAGTCCATAGACAATTAAACAGGACGTGTGGCAGTGTGTACCAAATTTGGGGGCATATTCACAAAAAAATGTCGGAGGGCGGTGTTACGCCAAATTTTGCAATGCCGCGCTCCGACATTTTTAAAACGCAGGGATGAACAGTATTCACAAGAATACAGTGCACCCCTGTGTTTCCGCTAGCGCTGGCACTAATAAAGCTGCCTAGTGCCCGCGCAGGCACCCTGCCGCCATGTTGCAAGGGTGCCTGCGCTGCAGGGGCGATTGTTTATGTGTAGGAAGGATACCTTTCCTGAACATAAACAATCAATAATGGCAATTTGCTCTTTCTATATTTGCTGCAGAATGCAGCACACATAGAAAGAGCAAAAAACTAGGAGAAATTAAGAATTTCTCCTCGTATCACCATTCTAAGACCAGGTATTCCCTGGCCTTAGTTCTTGGTGCTGCCCCAGCCTTGTAAATCTGGGAAAGCGTCAAAAAGCAATGGGTGTTGCGTTGGAACGCCCACTGCAACACCCATTACATGCCTCTTTGCCGCAGAGGACTGCGGCAGAAAGGGGCATATTTACAAGGGTGCGTTAAACCACGTTAAGTGGCTTAGCGCCACCTTGTAAATATGGGGAATGCCGCTATGCCACCGGAGCGTCACAAAAAGTGACGCTCTGGTGGCGATAGGGGCGTGTAAATATGCCCCTTGGTTTCACCAGGGCCATCTCTTAGCAAAGGCCAGCTCTAGCTCCACTTAATCATCTGGCAGGGTGGTGCCTCTGAAAGGTCAGGACAGTGAGGAGAGCGTTAGTCAGTCGCATGTTAGTCTCTTCCTGGTACAGGCTCCTCCTGCAACGCGACTGACTGTGCCCACAAGCACCATCTGTTGCATTTGCCATGTTCGCCTATGGAATCTCACTCTCTTATGCAAGAGAGGCCAAAATAAAGTGTACGGAGAGGCAAATGTCCAAGATATGCTCGTAATGGAGCTACTGGTGAACTGGGCTTTTTCATGGTGGGCTGGAATGGTTGAGGTCAGTTTCACTGCTGGGGTGCGCCAGTTCGATTGTGGGGACCGGCCACCTTTCCTGGCTGCAGTGCTTTGAAATGACCGGCCACCTTTCCTGCCTGCAGCGCTTATAAATGACCGGCCACCTTTCCTGGCTGCAGCGCTTAGAAATTACCGGCCACCTTTCCTGGCTGCAGTGCTTAGAAATGACCGGCCACCTTTCCTGGCTGCAGCGCTTAGAAATGACCGGCCACCTTTCCTGGCTGCAGCGCTTAGAAATGACCGGCCACCTTTCCTGGCTGCAGCGCTTATAAATGACCGGCCACCTTTCCTGGCTGCAGCGCTTATAAATGACCGGCCACCTTTCCTGCCTGCAGCGCTTATAAATGACCGGCCACCTTTCCTGGCTGCAGCGCTTATAAATGACCGGCCACCTTTCCTGGCTTTCCTGGCTGCAGCGCTTATAAATGACCGGCCACCTTTCCTGGCTGCAGCGCTTAGAAATGACCAGCCACCTTTCCTGGCTGCAGCGCTTAGAAATGACCGGCCACCTTTCCTGGCTGCAGCGCTTATAAATGACCGGCCACATTTCCTGACTGCAGCGCTTAGAAATGACCGGCCTCCTTTCCTGGCTGCAGCGCTTAGAAATGACCGGCCACCTTTCCTGGCTGCAGCGCTTAGAAATGACCGGCCACCTTTCCTGCCTGCAGTGCTTATAAATCAACAGTGCAAAACAAATGGTTTTAAAAGTGCGTCAAAACTATTTGTTTTTGCATCTTGGTGGTTCCAGTCTCCTGCAAGGGCACCACCAGCAGAGCTGACTTTAAGGGCTTTGGAGGAAGGGGGAGATGGTAAGGGGTATGCTGTTGCTTGGCTCAGAGAGTCCTGTACATACATGATAAGACTCTTTAAAACTCATCTTTGCGACGCATATCAGTTGAAAATATTAAATTATACCATTGCATTAAGTTCCAATTGTTAGAAGTGAAAGATTCTGATCATGAACTTAGAAACATTTCTACCCTCCACTGCCACCCTGATGACCATGTCATGTGAACCAGCACGAAAGCTGTCTTTTGTCCCCAGTATGCAGCCTAGAGTGTTACCATAGATGGAGTAACATTATACTCTTTTGATTTTATGTGGCGTGTACCCCGAATGAATGTACTTCAAGGTACCCCAATGCGATGATGAAGGAAAAGGAGGAAATGTGTAAAAAGTCATGCCAAGGATCACACAATGTGGTCAAGTGGAAGCCGGGATTGATGCAAGGTTTTGTGTAATTCAGACACTACATCTTTTGCTCATTCTCACTCCCATTTTAGATCAAAGCTTAATGTTTTGTGTTTAATTCTTTGAGGTGCTAAATCAGTGCATTGTGTCAAATACAGCCCGCTATGCATGTTTCATAGGGACCGATGGTAGGAGTGTGTGAGAAGGGTGATATTTTAATGCAGAAGTTAAAATGAAAACTAGGGCACCCACCCTTGCTCAGTGCATTGACACCCAGTGGCGGCTGGTCCATAGGGGCGCCAGGGCAGCGCCTCACTAGACAATCAACAGGAAAAACTGCTCACTAATCGGGCAGCAAGAAATGTAAGCAGACGAATTGACAGCTTTGACAATTCGTCTGTTTACATTTCCGGCCTGTGCTGGCAGCTGCTTCACAGCCTCAAGTGCGCATGACAGAGTCAACAACAAACGCACATCGCACGCAGGCGAGAGCAGCAGGCTCTCGCCTGCGTGCGAGAGCCTGCTGCGCATCTGCGAGAAGAGCGATTTTTCTTTCAGCTCCCCACTCCATTGACATTACATTAGGTATGCTGCGCATGCCTAGTGTAGTGCAGGAGTGTGAAGATAGGATCCTGCTCGGGCGGTGACGTACAGTCGCCCCATGCCCTGTCAAATGCCAGGATACAGCCGAGTAGCTGCACCCAGTCTTCTGATTTGCCACTTAAGCAAAAGAGCGGGGAGAAGTTAGTTCCACGTCTGTAAGAGGAGACGTGATGCGATGCGGAACCGACGGAGGAGATGCCTGGTAAGTTTGTTTTTATTTTATATTAAACGCCTCCCCCCCACCCCGCGCGAACCCCCGAGTCATGCCGGCCGGGACTGCTTCATGGCATACTGGGCGTCGAGTTCGATGAGGATCTGGGCACTAACGACGGGCGCAAGTGCAAGGTGAGTGCGACCAAAGCGCCTCTGGCTACTCAACCTTTTCTAGCAGCTACGATATCAGTTGGGTGTTTCTGTGTTTTAGGGGGCTGGGGCCAATTGAACATCGGAAGAACCTAAAGTGAGGGCTCAGAGAGACCCCACTCACTTCTAGACGCTAGAATGCAAACTAACCACTACTGACCACTGTTTATGAATGCCAGGGTTCGGAATAAGCCACGTCTCGGCGCTAATGAGATTGACTTGGAACAGCGTTCACTCTAGCACTGATGTAGCAAGGTGCCAGGAGCCACAAAACAGGCAAACAACACCCCACCCCCATCCCTACAGTTGGGTAGAACGGGGACGCCTTTAAATGGGTCCACAGCGGCACTGACACCACTGGAAACCGCTACACCTGCTGTGGGATGCGCACCTTCTCGGCACCGTTGGCCTTCACTGAGGTTTGTAGAGCACAGCCTTAGGGTTAGTGACCAGTGTACAGAAATGCTGGCATGAGTGGCGTCCTAAATTAGTGCACTGTGCAAAAAAAAAAAATCATTCAGAGTGAGACAATTTATAAACCCAACAACGGGCAGTGTGAACACCTTCTAGGCGCTTCCAGCCTGAGGTAGAAGTTTCAGTTTTTAGTGAATAGCGCATATTACTAAGAAGACCACTTAATGCTGTAAATCTGTGCTTTCTAGCACTTCGAAAACACGCACAATAGGAATAACCTGTGCGCTGCTCGGATAATTTACTGTTTCTCACTACGGAAACGAGGTACCAAATAAAGAAATCAGTCCTCTTGCTTTAGCATTTCTCACCTCCCCTCCTTTGCGCAGATACACCATTCCCTAAGGTAAGTTTCAAAGTCGAGGGACATACCGATATCGTTGCACTGGTGCTGGCCTCTCCTCTCTCTCGTGCTTATACTGTCCCTCTCTCTCGTGCTTATAACCTCTCCTCTCTCTCGTGCTTATAACCTCTCCTCTCTCTCGTGCTTATAACCTCTCCTCTCTCTCGTGCTTACACTCTCTCCTCTGTCATGCTTACACTCTCTCCTCTCTCTCGTGCTTACACTCTCTCCTTTGTCATGCTTATACTCTCTCCTCTCTCTCGTACTTAAACTCTCTCCTCTCTTTTGTGCTTACACTGTATCCTCTCTCTCGTGGTTACACTCTTTACTCCTTACACTCTCTCCTCTCTGTCGTGCTTACACTCTCTCCTCTCTCTCGCGATTCAACCCTCTCCTCTCTCTCATGCTTACACTCTCTCCTCTCTCTCGTGCTTCCACCCTCTCCTCTCTCTTGTGCTTCCACGCTCACCTCTCTCTCGTGCTTTCACTCACCCTCTCTCTCGTACTTTTACCCTCTCCTCTCTCTCGTGCTTACACTCTCCCTCTCTCTCGTGCTTTTGAACATAGCACCACACACTAGCGCTTTGCCATCCTATAAGGCACATCCCCATGTACACTGCATCTCACAAGAGAGTGACAGTCAGCTATCACCACGAGCGTCAGATCAACATCCTGTGATTTCATTCCGGCCAAATGTCTTAATCTCCCCGTGCCTACGAACAGGAATGTGACCTTGGTCTGTAATGTCATCTGGTGCTGATGTAAAGCACTTCAATGCCATTGGGCAGAGTTTGCGCTATAATAAAACTGCAACAAAAAAAAAAATCATCCCAATGTCTGCTGTCTCTTTGAACACCTTCCGACTTCTGTCACACAATCTTTTAGTTGCTCAATGAATGAGTCCGCAAGAGAATGGGGGTGCACGCCATGGCACTGCTTCTACCATTATTTTAATCACTACTGGGATGTTACTGGCACCAAACTTTTCACAAGTGCCCATCCTCACTTTGCATTGTGTGCTGACCCTGCATGTGCACCTTGCCGTTTCACAAGCCATTGTGGATGGCCCGTGAAGTGCGGACATGTGGTTACCTTAGGAGAGGACAACAGCAATAATAGAGTGCCATAATCATAAATCCCAGTGACAGAGTGAGAACATTCCTCTCATTAGGACACGCTGATAGAGCAGGTTGAGTTGGCGACACTGTTGCTGCACACACGGGTGACATTGTGCAAAGGGCGGCACACCTTTTCCTGAGAATTGTAAGAACAAAAGGGCATTGCTGTGTACTTGGCCCGACAGAGATGACATGCTCAGGTGTACTGCGAGCGTCACATCCGCCCTCACCTCCTGCTTCGGGAAGTTGTAATCTTGGGCAATACACTTTGAGGAGACGTGGCTGCCTCGTGGCTCGAGTATGTGGCTGGAACCTGTGGCACACACCTCCTGCTTTCAAACCAGTACCGGCGGCAGCCGTACAAACCTTCTCCTAGACTCAGCGCGGCATAGGAAGGTTGTCATGGGCCCCAGTTCAAGCAGGGGATTCTCTGTTCAAGTATGTGTCACGAGGGGCAAATAACATTGTCATAGGAGGCCATCAGGGTAGCTCAGTGGGCTGCTTGCAAGTTGGAGCTAAGTGGCTGCGACTGACACAGTCGGGTCCAGCCTGCACTTTCCCAGCACTGTACAGCACTGCACAGTCAATGAATGTATTTATTGTATAGTTAAAACCATTACAAGTGTATCAGTGTGTTCAAAGGTTAATATGGGCAAATGATAACATCAGCAAAGATTGTCCTCTATAGCTCATAAAAATTGGCAATTTCTTAAATGATAAATAATTCAATCTTATTGCTTTATTAACCTTCCTGTTTACTCAAATTTGCTTGAAAATGCACCATTTGCCCACTCTTTTTTTCAAAATTTTCGCGGGTATCCCCCTTAGGTTGTTCGGGCTCGCTCGCTACGCTCGCTTGCTGCAGTGCAATACGACAATAATTTTACGCTCACCACTTTCAAATGTCACCAGCTGCCACTGTAATGACACCATTTCTCCACATAGCTCATCGTCATCCATTCTTCAATTTATTTATCCACCCATTCCTCAACATCAAGCATTCATTCATTGATCCATGCAGCCCTGCCTCCAATCTCTATCCATATATTCAATAATTGGGCACGGTTTGGCCTTGACGCCATTTGGCATTTCGCTGCGCTTCAAACGTCTTTTTCATTCATTCATTCATTCATTCATTCAGGTTCTATAAGGAAAACTGTGTTGTAAAATGCACCGTATTTGCAATTTTTTCCATAAACTTCTTGGAGGGGGGGGCTCCCTACCCCAGCAGCGGTCAGGCTTGCTCGCTACATACCCCATGGTGAGCTAGTCTGACAACATTTGCATTTGCTAGGCTGTTTTTGGTCCCCGGTCCCCAGCCCTGCATGAAGAGAAGCAATCACTGAAAGCGTCGGGGCGGGGCTGCTGCCCCCTTCCGTGGCACACATACATACATACATAGAAAGCAGTGTTCCCAGCCCTTCGAAGCAGAAATAGCTCGAGGAAGCGCTTCAATAATTCATAGATCATTTCATTTCGTCCTTATCTTAAGCGACAGGAGAATTGCCGCATTTGTGTCCCCGGGACAGGGACAGCTTCATTGTAAGTAGTGTAGCTGGAAGAGGAGGCGGCGATGCTCTTCGCTCCCACCCACCTCTCTGTTATGCGCCCCAAAGCGCTGATTTTCCCCTTGAAAAGAACAGCCGCCTAATCTCTCACTAAACTGGTGTTAAAAGCCCTTTGAAAATGATATCTGAGTGGGCGTTGTGGCAAAGCCTGGGAAGCTTTGCTGGGGGCGGTGAAGGGAGGGCGAGGACTTCATCCCTCGCACGTGCCTGAGGAAAGCGGAACAGTGGCTGACAAAACATCACGTGCGTCTGCTTAATTTGTGCCGGTGTTTGCAGGTTGTGGGCGCCGGCATTCATATTTATGAATCAGGGCTTATTTTTCATCATCAGACTTCGGCCCAGAGGAAAAGAGAGAGAGACAGAAAGAAACTGAATAAAGATAGAGGGGGAGGAGAAAAATAGGATACTAGTGATAGAGAGCAAGCAGGGAGGAAAAAGAAAGGTAAAAAAAATCCTACGAGGGTGAGCTAAAGAAAAAGAAGTGTAGGGCAGAGTAAGAAAGAAGCATGTTGGGGAATTAGTCTTGTTTTTTGGCATCCCTAGCATTCGTCAGTCCCAGGGGCTGGCTCCTACGCATAATTTTAGTCAGTCCAATCGACTTTAAAAAACAAGCATTTGCAATTCAATAGGTCTTGCATTCACGCAAGTTTGAGCTATTGGCATTGTAAATGACAATGCCTTTTATTTATGTTTGGGTTTTAAAACATAAATAAAAGGCATTGTCCTTTACAATACTAATAGCTTAAACTCTCGCAAATGCGAGACCTATTGCATTGCAATAAAGGGCCTTCTCGACTGCTTGTTAGATTGTAAATATCAGAGAACGAGACCGGCCTGCGACGTCTTCAAAGTAGTGAAAAATAGTACAGTGAAGAAGATGTGTAAGTGTTGTAAATTTCACAGACACAAAGTGTGAAGTGAGAGTTGCCTATGATCCAAGCTATAAACACTAACAAAGCGCTCCAACACCTTTTGCTCTGTGATTACACTGTCGTGACTCAGGAGGAAGAGCGGGAGGGGGGCTATTTCCTGCCCTCTCCGTGATTTGAGAGTGCAGTGTGGCATTGCGTAATGTCATTGCTATCTTTGGCCTAATAAAAAACACTCCAGCTGTAGTAAAGCCCTGGCTTCACCTCCTGGTGCAGGACGGGCAGTGCTTTATGGCAGGCATGGAGGGAGGAAGGGATGGTCTCGGCTGCAGCTCCGGCCTCGTACAGTGCCCCTGTTATTACTAGTGAGCGAGAGGCGCTGAGGTGGTGGTATTGGTATTGGTGGAGGTGGTATTGGTATTGGTGGTGGTGGTGGTGGTATTGGTGGTGGTATTGGTATTGGTGGAATTGGTGGTGGTATTGGTGCTGGTGGTATTGGTATTGCTGGTGGTGACATTGGTATTGGTGGTGGTGGTGGTATTGGTGGTGCTGGTATTGGTAGTAGTGCTGGTATTGGTGGTGGTGGTATTGGTGGTGGTGGTATTGGTGATGGTGGCATTGGTGGTGGTGGTAGTGGTATTGGTGGTGGTGGTATTGGTGGTGGTGGTATTGGTATTGGTGGTACTGGTATTGGTGGTGGTGGTATTGGTACTGGTGGTGGTATTGGTTGTGTTGGTATTGGTGGTGGTGGTATTGGTGGTATTGGTGGTGGTGGTATTGGTGGTATTGGTGGTGGTGGTGATATTGGTGGTGGTGGTGGTATTGGTGGTGGTGGTATTGGTGGTGGGGGTATTGGTGGTGGTGGTATTGGTATTGGTGGTGGTATTGGTATTGGCGATGGTATTGGTATTGGTGGTGGGGGTATTGGTGGTGGTGGTATTGGTGGTGGTGGTGGTATTGGTGGCGGTATTGGTGGTCGTGGTATTGGTGGTGGTGGTATTGGCAGTGGTGGTGGTATTGGTGGTGGTATTTGTAGTGATATTGGTGGTGGTGGTGGTATTGGTGGTGGTGGTATTGGTTGTATTGGTGGTGGTATTGGTCGTGGTATTGGTGGTGGTGGTATTGGTGGGACTGCTGGTGGTGGTATTGGTGTTGTTGGTGGTGGTACTGGTATTGGTGGTGGTGGTATTGGTGGTGGTATTGGTGGTGGTGGTGGTATTGGTGGTGTTATTGGTGGTGGTGGTGGTATAGGTGGTGGTGGTGGTATTGGTGGTGGTGGTGGTGGTGGTGGTATTGGTGGTGGTATTGATGGTGGTATTGGTGGTGGTGGTATTGGTGGTGGTGGTATTGGTGGGATTGGTGGTGGGGGCATTGGTGGTAGTGGTGGTATAGGTGGTGGTGGTATTGGTATTCGTGGTGGTATTGGTGGTGGTATTGATGGTGGTGGTATTGGTATTGGTGGTGGTGGTATTGGTGGTGGTGGTGGTGGTGGTGTTATTGGTGGTGGTATTGGTGGTGGTGGTGGTAGTATTGGTGGTATTGGTGGTGCTGGTATTGGTGGTGGTGGTATTGGTGGTGGTGGTATTGGTGATGTATTGGTGGAAGTGGTGTTGGTGGTTTTGGTGGTGGTGGTGGTATTGGTATTGGTGGTGGTGGTATTGGTGGTGGTGGTATTGGTGGTGGTGGTATTGGTGGTGGTGGTATTGGTGGTGGTATTGGTATTGGTGGTGGTATTGGTGGTGGTGGTATTGGTGGTGGTGGTATTGGTAATGGCGGTGGTATTGGTGGTGGTGGTGGTATTGCTGGTGGTGGTATTGGTGGTGGTGGTATTGGTATTGGTGGTGGTATTGGTATTGATGGTATTGGTATTGATGGTGGTGGTATTGGTAGTGGTGGTATTGGTGGTGGTGGTATTGGTGGTGGTATTGGTGGTGGTGGTATTGGTGGTGGTGGTATTGGCGGTGGTGGTGGTATTGGTGGTGGTATTTGTGGTGGTGGTATTGGTATTGGTGGTATTGGTATTGGTGGTGGTGGTATTGGTTTTGGTGGTATTGGTGGTGGTAGTATTGTTATTGGCGGTATTGGTCCTGGTAGTGGTATTGGTGGTGGTGGTATTGGTGGTGGTATAGGTGGTGGTGTTATTGGTGGTGGTATTGGTGGTGGTAGTATTGGTGGTATTGGTGGTGCAGGTATTGGTGGTGGTGGTATTGGTGGTGCTGGTATTGGTGATGGTACTGGTATTGGTGGTGGTATTGGTGGTTTTGGTGGTGGTGGTATTGGTGGTGATGGTATTGGTATTGGTGGTGGTATTGGTTGTGTTGGTATTGGTGGTGGTGGTATTGGTGGTGGTGGTGGTATTGGTGGTATTGGTGGTGGTGGTGATATTGGTGGTGGTGGTGGTATTGGTGGTGGTGGTATTGGTGGTGGGGGTATTGGTGGTGGTGGTATTGGTATTGGTGGTGGTATTGGTATTGGCGATGGTATTGGTATTGGTGGTGGGGGTATTGGTGGTGGTGGTATTGGTGGTGGTGGTGGTATTGGTGGCGGTATTTGTGGTCGTGGTATTGGTGGTGGTGGTATTGGCAGTGGTGGTGGTATTGGTGGTGGTATTTGTGGTGATATTGGTGGTGGTGGTGGTATTGGTGGTGGTGGTATTGGTTGTATTGGTGGTGGTATTGGTCGTGGTATTGGTGGTGGTGGTATTGGTGGGACTGGTGGTGGTGGTATTGGTGTTGTTGGTGGTGGTACTGGTATTGGTGGTGGTGGTATTGGTGGTGGTATTGGTGGTGGTGGTGGTATTGGTGGTGTTATTGGTGGTGGTGGTGGTATAGGTGGTGGTGGTATTGGTGGTGGTGGTGGTATTGGTGGTGGTATTGATGGTGGTATTGGTGGTGGTGGTATTGGTGGTGGTGGTATTGGTGGGATTGGTGGTGGGGGCATTGGTGGTAGTGGTGGTATAGGTGGTGGTGGTATTGGTATTGGTGGTGGTATTGGTGGTGGTATTGATGGTGGTGGTATTGGTATTGGTGGTGGTGGTATTGGTGGTGGTGGTGGTGGTGGTGTTATTGGTGGTGGTATTGGTGGTGGTGGTGGTAGTATTGGTGGTATTGGTGGTGCTGGTATTGGTGGTGGTGGTATTGGTGGTGGTGGTATTGGTGATGTATTGGTGGAAGTGGTATTGGTGGTTTTGGTGGTGGTGGTATTGGTATTGGTGGTGGTGGTATTGGTGGTGGTGGTGGTATTGGTGGTGGTGGTATTGGTGGTGGTGGTATTGGTGGTGGTATTGGTATTGGTGGTGGTATTGGTGGTGGTGGTATTGGTGGTGGTGGTATTGGTAATGGCGGTGGTATTGGTGGTGGTATTGGTGGTGGTGGTGGTATTGCTGGTGGTGGTGGTATTGCTGGTGGTGGTATTGGTGGTGGTGGTATTGGTATTGGTGGTGGTATTGGTATTGATGGTATTGGTATTGATGGTGGTGGTATTGGTAGTGGTGGTATTGGTGGTGGTGGTATTGGTGGTGGTATTGGTGGTGGTGGTATTGGTGGTGGTGGTATTGGCGGTGGTGGTGGTATTGGTGGTGGTATTTGTGGTGGTGGTATTGGTATTGGTGGTATTGGTATTGGTGGTGGTGGTATTGGTTTTGGTGGTATTGGTGGTGGTAGTATTGTTATTGGCGGTATTGGTCCTGGTAGTGGTATTGGTGGTGGTGGTATTGGTGGTGGTATAGGTGGTGGTGTTATTGGTGGTGGTATTGGTGGTGGTAGTATTGGTGGTATTGGTGGTGCTGGTATTGGTGGTGCTGGTATTGGTGGTGGTGTTATTGGTGGTGCTGGTATTGGTGATGATGGTATTGGTGGTGGTATTGGTGGTTTTGGTGGTGGTGGTATTGGTGGTGATGGTATTGGTGGTGTTATTGGTGGTGGTATTGATATTGGTGGGGGTGGGGGTAGTATTGGTATTGGTGGTGATGGTATTGGGGGTGGTGGTATTGGTGGTATTGATGGTGGTGGTGGTATTGGTGGTGGTGGTAATGGTGGTGGTGGTGGTATTGGTGGAGGTGGTATTGGTGGTGGTATTGGTATTGGTGGTGGTATTGGTATTGGTGGTGGTATTGGGATTGGTGGTGGTATTGGTGGTGGTGGTATTGGTAGTGGTGGTGGTATTGGTGGTGGTGGTGGTATTGGTGGTGGTGGTGGTATTGGTGGTGGTGGTGGTATTGGTGTTGGTGGTAGTATTGGTATTGGTGGTGGTGATATTGGGGGTGGTGGTATTGGTGGTGGTGGTATTGGCGGTGGTGGTGGTATTGGTGGTGGTATTTGTGGTGATATTGGTGGTGGTATTGGTGGTGGTGGTATTGGTGGTGGTCTTGGTATTGATGGCGGTGATGGTATTGTTTGTATTGGTGGTGGTATTGGTGGTATTGGTGGTACTGGTGGTGGTAGTATTGGTATTGGTGGTGGTGGTACTGGTATTGGTGGTGGTGGTATTGGTATTGGTGGTGGTGGTATTGGCATTGATGGTGGTTGTATTGGTGGTGGTGGTATTGGTGGTATTGGTGGTGGTGGTGGTATTGGTGGTGGTATTTGTGGTGATATTGGTGGTAGTATTGGTAGTGGTGGTATTGGTGGTGGTGGTATTGATGGCGGCGATGGTATTGGTTGTATTGGTGGTATTGGTGGGGGTATTGGTGGTGGTGGTATTGGTGGTACTAATGGTGGTATTGGTATTGGTGATGGTGGTATTGGTGGTGGTGTTACTGGTATTGGTGGTGGTGGTATTGGTGGTGGTGGTATTGGTGGTGGTATTGGTGGTGGTGGTGGTATAGGTGGTGGTGGTGGTATTGGTGGTGGTGGTATTGGTGGTGGTATTGATGGTGGTGGTATTGGTGGTGGTGGTATTGGTGGGATTGGTGGTGGGGGCATTGGTGATAGTGGTGGTATTGGTGGTGGTATTGGTGGTGGTGGTATTGGTATTGGTAGAGGTATTGGTGCTGTTGGTATTGGTTTTGGAGGTGGTGGTATTGGTTTTGGTGGTATTGGTGGTGGTGGTATTGGTATTTGTGGTATTGGTGGTGGTGGTGGTATTGGTGGTGGTGGTATTGGTGGTGGTATAGGTGGTGGTGTTATTGGTGGTGGTGGTAGTATTGGTGGTGGTGGTATTGGTGGTGGTGGTATTGGTGGTGGTGGTGGTATTGGTGATGGTATTGGTGGTGGTGTTATTGGTAGTTTTGGTGGTGGTGGTATTGGTGGTGGTATTGGTGATGGTATTAGTATTGGTGGTGGAATTGGTATTGGTGGTGATGGTATTGGTAGTGGTGCTATTGGTGGTGGTGGTGGTGGTGGTATTGGTGGTGGTATTCGTGGTAGTGGTATTGGTGGTGGTGGTATTGGCGGTATTGGTGGTGGTATTGGCGGTGGTGGTGGTATTGGTGGTGGAATTGGTGGTGGTGGTATTGGTATCGGCGGTGGTGGTATTGGTTTTGGTGGTATTGGTGGTGGTAGTATTGGTATTGGTGGTATTGGTGCTGGTGGTGGTGTTGGTGGTGGTGGTGGTATTGGTGGTGGTATAGGTGGTGGTGTTATTGGTGGTGGTATTGGTGGTGGTGGTAGTATTGGTGGTGCTGGTATTGGTGGTGGTGGTATTGGTGATGCTGGTATTGGTGATGGTATTGATGGTGGTGGTATTGGTGTGGTATTGGTGGCTTTGGTGGTGGTGGTATTGGTGGTGATGGTATTGGTGGTGGTATTGGTGGTGGTATTGGTATTGGTGGTGGTGGTTTTGGTGGTATTGGGGGTGGTGGTATTGGTGGTGGTGGTGCTAGTGGTATTGGTGGTGGTGGGATTGGTGGTGGTGGTATTGGTGGTGGTGGTGGTATTGGTGCTGGTGGTGGTATTGGTGGTGGTGGTGGTATTGGTGGAGGTGGTATTGGTGGTGGTATTGGTATTGGTGGTGGTATTGGGATTGGTGGTGGTATTGGTGGTGGTGGTATTGGTAGTGGTGGTGGTATTGGTGGTGGTGGTGGTATTGCTGGTGGTGGTGGTATTGGTATTGGTGGTGGTATTGGTGGTGGTGGTATTGGTATTGATGGTGGTGGTATTGGTGGTGGTGGTATTGGTGGTGGTGGTATTGGTGGTGGTATTGGTGGTGGTGGAATTGGCGGTGGTGGTGGTATTGGTGGTGGTATTTGTGGTGATATTGGTGGTGGTATTGGTGGTGGTGGCATTGATGGTGGTGATGGTATTGGTTGTATTGGTGGTATTGGTGGTGGTATTGGTGGTGGTGGTATTGGTGGTACTGGTGGTGGTGGTATTGGTATTAGTGGTGGTGGTATTGGTATTGGTGGTGGTAGTACTGGTATTGGTGGTGGTGGTGGTGGTATTGGTGGTGGTGGCATTGATGATGGTGATGGTATTGGTGGTATTGGTGGTGGTGGTATTGGTGGTGGTAGTATTGGTGGTACTGGTGGTCGTGGTATTGGTATTAGTGGTGGTGGTATTGGTATTGGTGGTGGTAGTACTGGTATTGGTGGTGGTGGTATTGGTGGTGGTATTGGTGGAGGGATCTTCCCTCAGCCCGACACTGTTCAACATCTACATGGCTCCACTCGCACGCATCGCCCGACAGCACGACCTCAACATAATCTCCTACGCCGACGACACTCAACTGATCCTCTCCCTCACCAAGGACCCCCTCACTGCCAAATCCAACCTCCACGAAGGAATGAAAGCCGTCGCCGACTGGATGAAGTGCAGCCGACTTAAGCTGAACACAGACAAGACGGAGATCCTCATCCTCGGCTCCAACCCATCAGCCTGGGACGACTCCTGGTGGCCCTCGTCACTAGGGGCACCCCGACACCAACCTACCACGCACGCAACCTGGGAGTCATCCTCGACTCAACGCTCACCATGACCAAGCAAGTCAATGCAGTCTCCTCCTCCTGCTTCAACACCCTCCGGATGCTCCGCAAGATCTACAGATGGAACCCGACAGACACGAGAAGAACAGTCACCCAGGCCCTCGTCAGCAGCAGACTCGACTACGGAAACGCCCTCTACGCAGGAGCCCCGACCAAGCTCATCAAACGACTGCAAAGAATCCAAAACGCCTCTGCACGCCTGATCCTCGACATTCCACGCCACAGCCACATCACCCCCCACCTGAAAAACCTGCACTGGCTTCCCGTCGACAAGAGAATCTCCTTCAAACTCCTGATCCACGCACACAAGGCACTCCACAAAACCGGCCCAGCCTACCTCAACAGTCGACTCTCCTTCTATGTTCCCAACCGTCAACTCCGCTCCGCCGACCTCTCCCTGGCCACCGTCCCGCGCATCCGGAGAACCACCACCGGAGGAAGATCCTTCTCTCACCGCGCCGCCAAGATCTGGAACACCCTTCCCCTCAACCTACGACAGACCCAAGACCTTCAGACATTCAGGAGACGACTCAAGACCTGGCTATTCGACCAGTAGTGGCAACACCCCCCCTCCTCTCCCTCAGCGCCTTGAGACCCTCGCGGGTAAGTAGTGCGCTTTACAAATCTTGTGATTGATTGATTGATTGGTGGTGGTGGTATTGGTATTGATGGTGGTGGTATTGGGGGTGGTGGTATTGGTGGTGGTATTGGTGGTATTGGCAGTGGTGATGGTATTGGTGGTGGTATTTGTGGTGATATTGGTGGTGGTATTGGTGGTGGTGGTGGTATTGATGGCGGGATGGTATTGGTTGTATTATTGGTATTGGTGGTGGTATAGGTGGTGGTGTTATTGGTGGTGGTATTGGTGGTGGTAGTAGTATTGATGGTATTGGCGGTGCTGGTATTAGTGGTGCTGGTATTGGTGGTGCTGGTATTGGTGGTGGTGGTATTGGTGGTGCTGGTGTTGGTGATGGTATTGGTGGTGGTGGTATTGGTGGTGGTATTGGTGGTTTTGGTGGTGGTGGTATTGGTGGTGATGGTATTGGTGGTGGTATTGGTGGTGGTATTGGTATTGGTGGTGGTGGTGGTAGTATTTGTATTGGTGGTGGTGGTATTGGGGGTGGTGGTATTGGTGGTGGTATTGGTGGTGGTGGTATTGGTGGTGGTGGTGGTATTGGTGGTGGTGGTGGTATTGGTGGAGGTGGTATTGGTGGTGGTATTGGTATTGGTGGTGGTATTGGGATTGGTGGTGGTATTGGTGGTGGTGGTGGTATTGGTATTGGTGGTGGTGGTGGGATTGCTGGGGGTGGTGGTATTGGTGGTGGTGGTATTGGTGGTGGTGGTATTGGTGGTGGTATTGGTATTGGAGGTGGTATTGGTGGTGGTGGTATTGGTAATGGCGGTGGTATTGGTATTGATGGTATTGGTATTGATGGTGGTGGTATTGGTAGTGGTGGTAGTATTGGTGGTGGTATTGGTGGTGGTGGTATTGGTGGTGGTGGTATTGGCGGTGGTGGTGGTATTGGTGGTGGTATTTGTGGTGGTGGTGGTATTGGTATTGGTGGTATTGGTATTGGTGGTGGTGGTATTGGTTTTGGTGGTATTGGTGATGGTAGTATTGTTATTGGCGGTATTGGTCCTGGTAGTGGTATTGGTGGTGGTGGTATTGGTGGTGGTATAGGTGGTGGTGTTATTGGTAGTGGTATTGGTGGTGGTGGTAGTATTGGTGGTATTGGTGGTGCTGGTATTGGTGGTGCAGGTATTCTTGGTGGTGGTATTGGTGGTGCTGGTATTGGTGATGGTACTGGCGGTGGTGGTATTGGTGGTGGTATTGGTGGTTTTGGTGGCGGTGGTATTGGTGGTGATGGTATTGGTGGTGGTATTGGTGGTGCTATTGATATTGGTGGGGGTGGTGGTAGTATTGGTATTGGTGGTGATGGTATTGGGGGTGGTGGTATTGGTGGTATTGGTGGTGGTGGTGGTATTGGTGGTGGTGGTAATGGTGGTGGTGGTGGTATTGGTGGAGGTGGTATTGGTGGTGGTATTGGTATTGGTGGTGGTATTGGTGGTGGTATTGGGATTTGTGGTGGTATTGGTGGTGGTGGTATTGGTAGTGGTGGTGGTATTGGTATTGGTGGTGGTGGTGGTATTGCTGGTGGTGGTGGTATTGGTAATGGTGGTGGTATTGGTATTGGTGGTGGTGGTATTGGTATTGGTGGTGGTGGTATTGGTGGTGGTGGTGGTGGTATTGGTCGTGGTGGTATTGGCAGTGGTGGTGGTATTGGTGGTGGTATTTGTGGTGATATTGGTGGTGGTATTGGTGGTGGTGGTATTGGTGGTGGTGGTGGTGGTATTGATGGCGGTGATGGTATTGGTTGTATTAGTGGTATTGGTGGTGGTATTGGTGGTATTGGTGGTACTGGTGGTAGTAGTATTGGTATTGGTGGTGGTGGTACTGGTATTGGTGGTGGTGGTATTGGTGGTGGTGGTATTGGTATTGGTGGTGGTGGTATTGGTATTGATGGTGGTGGTATTGGTGGTGGTGGTATTGGTGGTGGTATTGGTGGTATTGGCGGTGGTGGTGGTATTGGTGGTGGTATTTGTGGTGATATTGGTGGTAGTATTGGTGGTGGTGGTATTGGTGGTGGTGGTATTGATGGCAGTGATGGTATTGGTTGTATTGGTGGTATTGGTGGTGGTATTGGTGGTGGTGGTATTGGTGGTATTGGTATTGGTGGTATTGGTGGTGGTGGTACTGGTATTGGTGGTGGTGGTATTGGTGGTGGTATTGGTGGTATAGGTGGTGGTGGTGGTATTGGTGGTGGTGGTATTGGTGGTGGTATTGGTGGTGGTATTGGTGGTGGTGGTATTGGTGGGATTGGTGGTGGGGGCATTGGTGATAGTGGTGGTATTGGTGGTGGTATTGGTGGTGGTGGTATTGGTATTGGTAGAGGTATTGGTGCAGGTGGTATTGGTTTTGGAGGTGGTGGTATTGGTTTTGGTGGTATTGGTTTTGGTGGTATTGGTGGTGGTGGTATTGGTGGTATTGGTGGTGGTGGTGGTATTGGTGGTGGTGGTGGTATTGGTGGTGGTATAGGTGGTGGTGTTATTGGTGGTGGTGGTAGTATTGGTGGTGGTGGTATTGGTGGTGGTGGTATTGGTGGTGGTGGTATTGGTGGTGGTGGTATTGGTGGTGGTGGTATTGGTGATGGTATTGGTAGTTTTTCTGGTGGTATTGGTGATGGTATTAGTATTGGTGGTAGTGGAATTGGTATTGGTGGTGATGGTATTGGTAGTGGTGCTATTGGTGGTGGTGGTGGTATTGGTGGTGGTGGTATTGGTGGTGGTGGTATTGGCGGTGGTGGTGGTATTGGTGGTATTGGTGGTGGTATTGGTGGTGGTATTGGCGGTGGTGGTATTGGTGGTGGTGGTATTGGTATTGGTGGTGGTATTGGTGGTGGTATTGGTGGTGGTGGTATTGGTTTTGGTGGTATTGGTGGTGGTGGTATTGGTGGTGGTATTGGTGCTGGTGGTGGTGTTGGTGGTGGTGGTGGTGGTATTGGTGGTGGTATAGGTGGTGGTGTTATTGGTGGTGGTGGTAGTATTGGTGGTGCTGGTATTGGTGGTGGTGGTATTGGTGGTGCTGGTATTAGTGATGGTATTGGTGGTGATGGTATTGGTGGTGGTATTGGTGGCTTTGGTGGTGGGGGTATTGGTGGTGATGGTATTGGTGGTGGTATTGGTGGTGGTATTGGTATTGGTGGTGGTGGTATTGGTGGTGGTGGTATTGGGGGTGGTGGTATTGGTGGTGGTGGTATTGGTGGTGGTGGTGGTATTGGTGCTGGTGGTGGTATTGGTGGTGGTGGTGGTATTGGTGGTGGTATTGGTGGTGGTATTGGGATTGGTGGTGGTGGTATTGGTATTGGTAGAGGTGGTGGTATTGGTGGTGGTATTGCTGGTGGTGGTGGTATTGGTATTGGTGGTGGTATTGGAGGTGGTGGTATTGGTATTGATGGTGGTGGTATTGGTGGTCGTGGTATTGGTGGTCGTGGTATTGGTGGTGGTATTGGTGGAGGTGGAATTGGTGGTGGTGGTGGTATTGGTGGTGGTATTTGTGGTGATATTGGTGGTGGTGGTATTGGTGGTATTGCTGGTGGTGGCATTGATGGTGGTGATGGAATTGGTTGTATTGGTGATATTGGTAGTGGTATTGGTGGTGGTGGTATTGGTGGTACTGGTGGTGGTGGTATTGGTATTAGTGGTGGTGGTATTGGTATTGGTGGTGGTAGTACTGGTATTGGTGGTGGTGGTATTGGTGGTGGTGTCATTTATGGTGGTGATGGTATTGGTGGTATTGGTGGTCGTATTGGTGGTGGTGGTATTGGTGGTCGTGGTATTGGTATTAGTGGTGGTGGTATTGGTATTGGTGGTGGTAGTACTGGTATTGGTGGTGGTGGTATTGGTGGTGGTATTGGTGGTGGTGGTATTGGTATTGATGGTGGTGGTATTGGGGGTGGTGGTATTGGTGGTGGTATTGGTGGTATTGGCGGTGGTGATGGTATTGGTGGTATTGGTGGTGGTATTTGTGGTGATATTGGTGGTGGTATTGCTGGTGGTGGTGGTATTGATGGCGGTGATGGTATTGGTTGTATTGGTGGTATTGGTGGTGGTATAGGTGGTGGTGTTATTGGTGGTGGTATTGGTGGCGGTGGTAGTATTGGTGGTATTGGTGGTGCTGGTATTGGTGGTGCTGGTATTGGTGGTGCTGGTTTTGGTGGTTTTGGTGGTGGTGGTATTGGTGGTGATGGTATTGGTGGTGGTATTGGTGGTGGTGTTGGTATTGGTGGCAGTGGTAGGATTGATGGTATTGGTGGTGCTGGTATAAGTGGTGCTGGTATTGGTGGTGCTGGTATTGGTGGTTTTGGTGGTGGTGTTATTGGTGGCGATGGTATTGGTGGTGGTATTGGTGGTGGTGGTATTGGGGGTGGTGGTATTGGTGGTGGTATTGGTGGTGGTATTGGTGGTGGTGGTATTGGTGGTGGTGGTGGTGGTATTGGTGGAGGTGGTATTGGTGGTGTTATTGGTATTGATGGTGGTATTGGGATTGGTGGTGGTATTGGTGGTGGTGGTATTGGTAGTGGTGGTGGTATTGGTGGTGGTGGTGGTGGTATTGCTGGTGGTGGTGGTATTGGCGGTGGTGGTATTGATGGTGGTGGTATTGGTGGTGGTGGTATTGGTGGTGGTGGTATTGGCGGTGGTGGTGGTATTTGTGGTGGTATTTGTGGTGATATTGGTGGTGGTATTGGTGGTGGTGGTATTGGTGGTGGTGGCATTGATGGTGGTGATGGTATTGGTTGTATTGGTGGTATTGTTGGTGGTATTGGTGGTGGTGGTATTGGTGGTACTGGTGGTGGTGGTATTGGTATTAGTGGTGGTGGTATTGGTATTGGTGGTGGTAGTACTGGTAATGGTGGTGGTGGTGGTATTGGTGGTGGTGGCATTGATGGTGGTGATGGTATTGGTTGTATTGGTATTGATGGTGGTGGTATTGGGGGTGGTGGTATTGGGAGTGGTATTGGTGGTATTGGCAGGGGTGATGGTATTGGTGGTGGTATTTGTAGTGATATTGGTGGTGGTATTGGTGGTGGTGGTATTGGTGGTGGTATTGATGGCGGTGATGGAATTGGTTGTATTGGTGGTATTGGTGGTATTGGTGGTGGTATAGGTGGTGGTGATATTGGTGGTGGTATTGGTGGTGGTGGTAATATTGATGGTATTGGTGGTGCTGGTATTAGTGGTGCTGGTATTGCAGGTGCTGGTATTAGTGGTGGTGGTATTGGTGGTGCTGGTATTGGTGATGGTATTGGTGGTGGTGGTATTGGTGGTTTTGGTGGTGGTGGTATTGGTGGTGATGGTATTGGTGGTGGTATTGGTATTGGTGGTGGTGGTAGTATTGGTATTGGTGGTGGTGGTATTGGTGGTGGTGGTATTAGTGGTATTGGTGGTGGTGGTGGCATTGGTGGTGGTGGTATTGGTGGTGGTGGTGGTATTGGTGGAGGAGGTGGTATGGTGGTGATATTGGTATTGGTGGTGGTATTGGTGGTATTGGTAGTGGTGATGGTATTGGTGGTGGTGGTGGTATTGCTGGTGGTGGTGGTATTGGTATTGGTGGTGGTGGTGGTATTGTTATTGATGGTGGTGGTATTGGTGGTGGTGGTATTGGTGGTGGTGGTGGTATTGGTGGTGGTATTGGTGGTGGTGGTATTGGCGGTGATGGTGGTATTGGTCATGGTATTTGAAGTGATATTGGTGGTGGTATTGGTGGTGGTGGTATTGGTGGTGGTGGCATTGATGGTGGGGATGGTATTGGTTGTATTGGTGGTATTGGTGGTGGTATTGGTGGTGGTGGTATTGGTGGTACTGGTGGTGGTGGTATTGGTATTGGTGGTGGTGGTATTGGTATTGGTGGTGGTAGTACTGGTATTGGTGGTGGTGGTATTGGTGGTGGTGGTATTGGTATTGATGGTGGTGGTATTGGGGGTGGTGGTATTGGTGGTATTGGTGGTGGTATTGGTGGTATTGGCGGTGGTGATGGTATTGGTGGTGGGATTTGTGGTGATATTGGTGGTGGTATTGGTGGTGGTGGTATTGATGGTGGTGGTGGTATTGATGGTGGTGATGGTATTGGTTGTATTGGTGGTATTGGTGGTGGTATTGGTATTGGTGGTACTGGTGGTGGTGGTATTGGTGGTGGTGGTATTTGTATTGGTGGTGGTGGTACTGGTATTGGTGGTGGTGGTGGTATTGGTGGTGATGGTATTGGTGGTGGTGGTGGTATAGGTGGTGGTGGTGGTATTGGTGGTGGTATTGATGGTGGTATTGGTGGTGGTGGTATTGGTGGGATTGGTGTAGGCATTGGTGGTAGTGGTGGTGTTATTGGTGGTGGTGGTATTGGTATTGGTGGAGGTATTGGTGCTGGTGGTATTGGTTTGGTGGTGGTGGTATTGGTTTTGGTGGTATTGGTGGTGGTGGTATTTGTATTGGTGGTGGTGGTGGTGGTATTGGTGGTGGTGGTATAGGTGGTGGTGTTATTGATGGTGGTATTGGTGGTGGCAGTATTGGTGGTGGTGGTGGTGGTATTGATGATGGTATTGGTGGTGGTATTGGTGGTTTTGGTGGTGGTATTGGTGGTGGTATTGGTGGTGGTGGTATTGGTGGTGGTGGTATTGGTGGTATTGGTGGTGGTATTGGTGGCGGTTGTATTGGTGGTGGCGGTTGTATTGGTGGTGGTATTGGTGGTGGTATTGGTGGTGGTATTGGTGGTGGT